>JAJTUV010002544.1:35000-169610 GCA_021653895.1 Mastomys natalensis | reverse complement strand
CCCCCCCCCCCCCCAAATTAGTGGCCCAAGTACCTCACATGTGCAAAAACCCCTAGAAATTGCCTCAAAAAATAAACAGTAAATAAGGACTTATTAATTAAGGGTTTGAACGGGATAATTTTTGGTCCCATCTGCCAAAAATATTTGTCCTGTCAAAGTACGTCATTTGATGAAAAACAGCTGAGGAATGATTTGCAAGTCAATTTAAATTTGAAAAGTAGTGATTTTTTATTTATTTTATATGTGTGAGTACTGTTGCTGTTTCATACTTTCAGAAAGGCATCAGTTACAATTAAGAGGGTTATGAGTACCATTAGTTGCTCAAATTGAATCAGGCCCTTGGAAGGCAGTCAGGTCTTAACGCTGAGCGGGTTAGAACTCCCCAGATGGGTCTCATGGAAATTTCCCTGAACAAGAGAACAGGTAATGTCCTACAGTTACAGAACATTTCCAGAGATGCCTAACACTCTCCTGGAACCTAGCTGACCTTGGATGTCAAGGGAAGAAGATTCTCTCTTTCTCTGACCATGAGTATAGGCTTCTAAGTATGGTTACAAACACACAAATCAGTTGTCAGTCAGGTAATTTTTTTAAATTTTTATTTTATGTACATTGGTGTTTTGCCTGCACGTATGCCTGTGAAAGTGCCAGATCCCTTAGAATTGGAGCTAGGCAGTTGTGAACTGCCATATGGGTGCTGGAATTGAACCTGGGTCCTCTGGAAGAGCAGCCAGTGCTCTTAACCCCTGAGCACCCTCTCTAGCCCCCATCAGTCAGGTACTTTCAACTACTGTGTAATATCTAGATAAAGTTTGAGCAAAACTAAACATGTTTAAATAGACTTTGATTAGGCATGCATTTTTTTCTTGTAATTGTTACAAAGAACTGATTAAAGCAGAGAGTCACATCAATATATCAAACTTTGGCCTTAGAAATTTTATTTTTTTATTTTTATTTTTTTTGGGTTTTTTTTTTTTTTTTTGGTGAGACAGAGTTTCTCTGTGTAGCCCTGGCCATCCTGGAACTCACTCTGTAGACCAGGCTGGCCTCGAACTCAGAAATCCACCTGCCTCTGCCTCCCAAGTGCTGGGATTAAAGGTGTGCGCCACCACCGCCCGGCTTAGAAATTTTATAATTATAGACATCATCTATATCTTTTATATGCCTTAAATAATTTACTCAGGCCTTTATAACTTACATAAGCTTTCTAGATTTCTATTCTTCCAGCCATCTTAATTTTCATACATAAATCATTTACTGAAAATAGTTCCATATTTTATACCCTTCCTAAAAGTTTATTTAATTTTTTTAAAGATTTATTTATTTTATGTAATTCACCATTGCTCTCTTCAGACACACCAGAAGAGGGCATCAGACCCCATTGCAGACAGTTGTGAGTCAATATATGGTTGTTGGGAATTGAACTCAGGATCTCTGGAAGAGCAGTCAGTGCTCTTAAGCACTGAGCCATCTCTCCAGCCCCTAAAAGCTTATTTTACTTACTGTTTTTCTTTTCTTTCCTAAGATGAGGTTTTTCTGTGTAGCCTTAGCTGCCCTCGCTCTGTAGACTAGGCTGCCCTTGAACTCAGAGAGATATGTCTGCCTCCTGAGTGCTGGAATTAAAAGCATGTACCACCATCACCCAGCTAGGTTTTCTTAATACCATGAAATATAATAACATTGTATATTGTGAGAATTCCCTTTGTAAATGAGAGAAACTAAACATTGGCTCTGCCCTCCATTAAAGATACCAACAAACCAAATTTCAATTTCACCAAAGTTCACCACAGGGAACCGATGACTTAATGAGTTTACTTACAGAGTATGAGTAAAGAGCTGACAGGAGTATGGGTGACAAATAGCTGAACTGCAAGGTCTTCACCCAGTAGGAATGTTTTCCCTTCTCTACCCAGACTTCAGCCTAAATACTCTAGCTCCTTCCCAACATCTCGAAGCCATGTGTAATTAGAGCAAACAGCATACAAGTAGCTGCCAGAAGCGGCTGAATACTCAGGTGAAGGCCCAGTGAGCCTGCCCTCCTCCTCCTATAAAGAAGTATTAACGATCACTAAGCTGAATCATAATGGTCTTTCATAAGCATACACCGCTGGTCTTATGAAGATGATAGATGTTTAGCTTATAGAATGGTCCTGTGCAACACTATATAAAAGAAAGCTGAATCCAAAGTACATACATAGAATAATATAATAAACTAACATTCTAATATTACCTGTGTACATACTGTTAAGTCATGAGGCTTTGTAAACTCCTGGATAAAGCTTTCCCTCCAGAGAGCTTCTGATTGGGGCCAGCAAACACTCTAACACTAACCTAATCCCCAACCCCTTCTAGGTAAATCTTATAAAAAGCAAGAGACAGTTAAAAAAAAATCTGAATGATTTGTACAGTCCAGAGAATGATGCACAAAAACCATGCTTTTGATTCAGAATGAGTGTAAATAGAGAAAAGTAGCATTACATAGTTGTGTTACTCAGGGTTTCTATTCCTGCACAAACATCATGACCAAGAAGCAAGTTGGAGAGCAAAGGTTTATTCAGCTTACACTTCCACATTGCTGTTCATCACCAAAGAAAGTCAGGACTGGAACTCAAGCAGGTCAGGAAGCAGGAGCTGATGCAGAGGCCATGGAGGGATGTTACTTCTGGCTTGCTTCCTCTAGCTTGCTCAGCTTGCTTTCTTATAGAACTCAAGACCCAGGGATGGCACCACCCACAAGGGCCCCCCCCCACCCTTGATCACTAATTGAGAAAATGCCTTACAGCTGGATTTCATGGAGGCATTTTCTCAACTGAAGCTCCTTTCTCTGTGATAACTCCAGCTTGTGTCAAGTTGACACAAAACCAACCAGTACAACAGTAAAACAACACCCCGTTGATGCTTATACTGTCCAGTAGATATCAACTAAGAAATTGAGGGGATTTTTTTGTTTTGTTTTTTGGGGTTTTTTGGTCAGAGGGTCCTCTCTATCTTCTCCATGGACTGTCAACAGTCTTTTACATCGTTATCACCATCATCGTCATCATTTAAAATTTAGTGCCCATCATCTAGAGAGCAAAGGATCTAGAAAACGGCAACATCTCAAATAACCTGAAAAAGGATGAATGGGATCAGCCTGATCTTTTCCTTAGGCCATGTCATTCTAACTGTAAAATAAAAACAAAACTAACATTACCCTGGACTCAGTGGGTCAGAAACAAAATCAAAACACATGGAGTAAAGGGAAAGAACACTCCATATCAGTAAGAAAAGAGGCTTGAAGAAACCAAGCAGAAATAAGGCTTGAAGACACCAAGCACTAAGACCCAGAGGAACCCACACTCTCTAGCCTCCTGCACAAGCAAGATAGATTTGTCTTCAGCTGTTGTAGCTGCCTGCTGGAAGTAGCTTGTAAAGCACCCAGTATTCTTTTGGGTCCTTGGGTCCTGCTTGGGATCTGTGCTTTACCAGACTTGGTTCTGGGATGCTGCAAATTCACAGGAGCCTAGCCATTTCAAAGGGTCAGCTCCTTCTCATAGCTGGCTAGAGGCACGTACATGGCTTACCTTACATGGCTTACGTACATGGTTTCCTCTAGAAACCAGCAAATATATCACACAAAACAATTTACCAATTCTTCTTAAACCTACTATGAAGGTCTGGTATTACCTCCTTAGTCTGATATAAAAAATACATTGACCTTTAATATTAAGAAACAAAGTATGTAATTGGAGTCTCCCATTTCCATGATCTAACTAGGCATCTAGCGAGGTAAAAATCCAGTGTGGCTTGTTCCTGAGAGCACAGTGGTAATAGGAAGTTCTATTGATGTCATTTTGGTTTATGCCATGTGGCCATTAACCAAGATTAAGTCTCATGTCCTTTGTCATGTGCTGTCTCTATCCATTTATTTATTTATTTATTTATTTATTTATTTATTTATTTATTTATTGGTTTTTGAGACAGGGTTTCTCTGTGTAGTCCTGACTGTCCTGGAACTCACTCTGTAGACCAGGCTGGCCTCGGTGCTGTCTCCATCTTGATGACATCACTAGCTGCAATTGTAGCTAAGACATGAAGTCTGTTCCATTTTGATGAGGTTACCAGTAAAGATAGCAACAAACCACAGGCTTACTTTTTGCTTGTAGTTAGCTCAGCCCAATGATAACATAAGCCCATTTGTTACCAGGCACAGGGCCCCAAGGGATCCACGCATCTTAGATCAAGTTAGCATGGATAAGGGAACATATAATGTATGTGACCTAGGCATGTAGGCTTCAAATAGCAAAGAAAAACAAGAGGAAATAATTCCCTGGTGTCAGTGCAGAAGTGACCCCATCTTACCATACAAATTCTCTACTAAATTCTCTCAAATTCTCTCAAATTCTCTCTTCTCTCTCTCTCTCTCTCTCTCTCTCTCTCTCTCTCTCTTCTCTCTCTCTCCTGGGAAAATCTGTTTCCTTTAAAAAACAAAATCAGGCAGAGGCAAGCCCTTTACCTGCTGAGCCTTATCACTGATCATATGCACTAAGTTTTTTTAAATTAAGTAATTTTTGAGTGGAATATTACTAGAGTATCTTGTTGCAGCAACTGGTAAGATTTTACAATTTGATTTTGACCCTAAAGTTTAGTTTCAGGGTTAACACTAAGAACATCAACTAGGTATGCCAAATCTTGCAAGTTGGAAAACAAGAGCATCATCTATAAAGTTCACATTCAATCGCACAAAAAATTCCAGAATGTTTTAAGTGCATTTATGCTTTTGATTTGAGCTGCTATCCTTAGCCTTGTACAGCTCACTGGATTTGTAGGCTGGACATGTCTGAGAGGTGTGTGGGGGGGGGCATGCCTAACCATTACAGCACTTGCCTACCATGTGCACGGTACCCAGTACCACACAAGGAACAAATAAGAAATCCAAATAATCCATGCATACAAAGGGATGACCACAGGGACACAGTGACAGCTGTTTACCTTCTGCTGCTGCTTTTATAGCCAAAGATATTTCTATACTACTTCTCATCATTCCAAGTTCTCTAAGTTTTATTTATTTAGGGCTTTTACCTGTTTTTTTCGTTTTTGTTTTTGCTTTGTTTTGTTTTTTGTAGCTCTGTCTTGCCTAAGGAACACACACGGAGATGATGTCATACCATATCAGGAACAGAAGTTAACTTTTTTGGGCAGTTATCAGAAATAATAATACGATAATTTGCTAACAGGGATTTGCTATTTTATAGATACAGATAAAATAGTTTATCTACTTTACAAAGTAATATTAAGAGATATATACAGAATTCATGATTTACAAAAAACTTCTGTGATAAAATTTTCTTAATATTTCCCCTAGCAAAAACTATAAATTTGTTAGAAAAAAACTAATACTTGTTAAAGTATCAAGTAATATAGGACAAGGTATTGTAAAACAAAACACACAGCTGGAAAACATTTTATTTTCTACTTCATATAACATTGTTCAAGACAATATGACTTCAAAAGTCTCTTTCCTGTAACGTTTATGATTTAAAGGTACCACTTAAAAATATTACTGATGCTATAAATATTATTTTCCTACATATTAATGATTTTAATGAATGCCATCTTCATTGTATCTCTTGCTCCTTTGGTCAAAAAGATGAACAGACAACTTTAAATCAAATGTTTAGACATTTAAAACTGTTTTTTAAGAGCACATACACACAAACCAAATCTACACCAGCAATTATTAGTTTAAAAATTACAAAGAATTTAAAAAGCAAATTTTAAGTTTTAAACAAAAAACAACAATGGCCAAATTAAGAAAATTTAAGCATCAGATTTAGTATCTTAATTTTTAGGCTATTCAGAAATATATTTGTGAATAAGAATTATTTCATAAATATATATGTATAAATATAAATAGGTATCTACAGGATCTGTGGTGCCAGAGAAAATTCTTTAAAGAAAAAAATTGCACTTTTAGATTTTCAGGATTGTGTCAAATTTAAACTTCAAGTGAAACACAATGACCCATCCAGGTGCTTTTGGCACAAGTGTTCAGGTGAGTATTGACACAATCTGAAAACACAATGCTTTTTATTTATTCGCAGAATATGAAGAACCAAACAGAATTCAGAATTCTGACCAAAAATATCCCAGATAACTGCAATTACTTAAATACAAAAAAGTATTGTTTTAAAAAGACTTTAAGCCTGCCTCTCTATCTGGAATGTATAAAATTTTACTAGTAATGTTTTCTCCAATCCCTCCATCAAGAATTCCCAGCTTAATACAAATGTAACACCATCTTTTTCATTCATGTACAACGTGGATCACACCCCAGTATATAAGGACAAAAAATAAATGTACAATAAAAAGATTGGATAAATGAGCAGAGGCTTCTTGGTCTTGAATTCTTCCCCGACGAGTAATGAAGCAGCACTGTAGGCAGCCCAGAACACACCAAACAGCTTTTAAAAAGAGAAAGAATAAGGCAGTATATTAGCAAATCAATCAGCATTTCGAGTATCAAGAAGAACATTTACAATATTTAGAAAAGTTATCTACCAAGTGAGACTTTAAAAAAGAGTTTTTCTTTGTAGCCCTGGTTGTCCTAGAACTAGCTCTAGATGTATAGATCAGGCTTCAAACTCAGAGATTCACCAGCCTCTGCCTCCTAATCGCTGGGATTAAAGGCGTGTGCCACCGTGGGCTTGTGCAAGTGAGACTTTTCAAGAACATTTAACCTTGCTGTTTCTTAACTTCTGTAATTAAAAAAGAAAAGAAACCTAATTATAATAATCACCTGTAAACTCTATCTAAAGAGACACTTGGGGGCTGGAGGGTTGGCTCAGTGGTTAAGAGCACTGACTGCTCCTCCAGAGGTCCTGAGTTCAATTCCCAGCAACCATGGTGGCTCACAACCATCTGTAATGGAATCCGGTGCCCTCTTCTGGTGTGTCTGAAGACAGCGACAGTGTGCTCACATACATTAAATAAATAAATAAATAATAAATAAATAAATATTAAAAAGAGACACTTGAAGTCAGGCATATTGGCATACACATAACATTTGAATTCAAGGCAAGTAAGAGTCAAAATGTCTCAAAAAACAAAAAACAAACAAAAAAACCAAAACCAGAATCAAACCTAACAAACCAACAAAGAAAAAACAGCAGCAAACTAAAACTCAACACACTCCATTTAACTTACTTTTATAAGTGTAGACACCATTTCAAAAGATCCAACCACCAAAAGTATAGGGGCTATTACAATGAGAGGAAGTAATGAATATCCTATAACTCCAAGAACCTGGCCGTATGCAACCTGTGAATTTAAAAAAAATTTGTATAAGTATCACAGGAATCACAATACTTAATCACTTTTCAACATCATACTGATACAACCACAAGAATTAAAAGAAATCATAAAGTATCATATCCAATGTATCTCAATTATCATCTCATCTTATATTTTCTGAGCATTCTTACCACTATATTTCAATATGCTTCAGTATTCTGATATTCAAACCCGCACTGCCAGACTTTGTCTCTAGCTCCAGGGTTGTGTATGTATGTAACCATCTTCAGTAAAGATCATTACACTGCATACATGGAATACACATACATACACACAGAGAGTAAGGTAACTTTTTGTTTATTTTCTGAGACAGGGTTTCTCTGTGTAGCCTTGGTGGTTGTGGAACTCATCTTGTAGGCCACACTCCCAGAACTCCACCTGGTTTTCCTTCTGAGTGCTGGGATTAAATGCATGTGCCACCACATCTGGCAGAAGTAATGTTTTATAAATGACAAAGGTATGATGTTACAAAATCCATTCAGAAGAACTTGTTTTTTAAATTATTTCTTTTATTTTGTGCACATGAGTGTTTTGTCTGTATGTATGTCTATGCACCACATTTATGCCTGGTGCCTGAGCAAGTGTCAAGTCCCCATGTGGCTGCTGGGAACTGAACCCAGTACTTTGCAAGAACAAGGGCTCTTAACCACTGAGCTAACTCTCCAGACCTCAGAGTAACTTCTAATGACCAGTGTATGTATGTATCATATATTGAAATTCCTAACTGCAACAAACCTTTAAGAAACTACTGCTTGTTGCATTTTGGAGTAGTTCTTAGGAACAAAATGTTCAGTAATCTGGAAAAAGCTATTGAAATACCCTATTTTCCAGCTGTTTAGCTGTGTGAAGCCTTGCTCTCCTCATATAGTTTAACTAAAACTAGACATCATAAGGCACTGAATGAAGAAAGCCAGTCTTAAAGGTTGGCTTCCATTAAGCCATGTGTTAAGCTATTCTCTTAACATTTCTGTTTTGTAAAGAGTTATTTTTAGCTAAAATGCAGTATTTACACTTAAAATATAGCCAGTTTGTAACTTTAATTATTTTAAATTACTTTAATTTGTTGGCTGGGAGTGGCGGCACATATAGCAATCCCAGTCCTTGAGAGAGATACAGACAAGAGGACCAAAAGCTGAAGCCCTCATCTATGAGACTGTCTCAAAAAATATCAAAACCCAATCTATTATCTAATAGGACAAATACTGAGAAACACTGAGAAATCTCTATGGCAACTGAGAACTAGCTGGAGACCTGTTGTCACTCTAGTTTCTGCGAAGGCAATACGTATTGATAAATGGAGGATCTTTCCTCTCATCCCTGGTGTTTATAGAGAGATTTTATAACATGATCATTGAGGAACAGTATAACTAAGACATCTGAGCAAGAATCATTATTATTGTGGCTGGGAATGGTGGCACATGCTTTGATTCCAGCACTTGAGTGGAGAGGCAGATGGAGTTCGGAAGTTCTGTGAGTTCAAGGCCAGTGTCATGCATCAGCAGGTTCCAGGCTAGCTAGAGCTATCTACAAGACTGTCTAGAAAACAGCATAAAAACAAACACTAAGATAAAATACTTTCTTTTGGTTTTTTCAGCGGGTTTCTCTGTGAGCCGGCTGTCCTGAACTCGCTCGAGACCAGGCTGCCCGCTAGAAATCCTTCGCTCAAGGTGATAAATCACACTACCACAGAAAAATACTTTTCAAAATTAAGTACTTACTTCTCTACCAAGAACTCTGGCCAGTAAGAAAATTGTCAGTGAACCAAATATCCAAATGGTTATAATCCATGAGACTACCTTAAAGAGGAAAAAAAACATTAATTAACAATAACAAGAAAAAAATTAACTGCTAAGTTTTCAGAAATTCAGTTCTCCACTACATAAGACAGCTTAGCAAGCCCCATTTCAGATCTGAGCTTCTATTGGTTCTCAAGTACATTTCCAAGTCTTACAAATGGGAAGTGTAATACAAACTTACAACCAATTGAAAGTTCAACAATTATTGCTATAGAAACTTCAGTATTTCCAGATACATGATGAAAGATAACTTTAAAGAAGACAAAATGTTTACTACTAGTCCTCTGGCTTATCACATCCTGCAAGCAAAAGTCATTCCCAAAACAAGCTGTCAGTCTTCCTAAGAAGTCTTTAAAACTTATTTAAGATATGTGTCGCCAGGCAGTGGTGGCGCATGCTTTTAGTCCCAGCACTTGGGAGGCAGAGGCAGGCAGATTTCTGAGTTGGAGGCCAGCCTGGTCTACAGAGTGAGTTCCAGAACAGAACAGACAGAGAAACCCTGTATCGAAAAAAAAAAAAAAAAAAACCAACCAAAAAAAAAAAAAAAAGAATTCAATACCTCTGACTTTCCCAGGTACCAGCATGCCATGTACATATCCACACACTTATACGTTTATTTTTGAGACAAAAACATACCCACATACATATGTACTTTTTTTGAGATAGGATCTTGCTTTTTGTTCAGATAAATCAGACTGGCCTTGAACTCACAGAGATCCACCTGCTTCTGCCTCATACATATAACTAAAAACAGTAAAATGAATCATAAAAAAATTAATGAATAGTGGTTATGTTGCACACCTTTAATCCCAGAACTTGGGAGACAGAGGCAGGCAGATTTCTGAGTTCCAGACCAGTCTGATCTACAGAGCAAGTTCCATGACAGCCAGGGCTATACAAAGAAACCCTGTTTCAAAAACACAAAACCAAACAAACAAATTTAATAAAATTTGAAAAATCTAGGGCTAAAGAGACAGCTTAGCAGTTACGAATACTTGTTGCTCTTGCAAGGGACCCAGGTTTGACTCCTAGCACCCACAGGATGGCTAAACCACACACAAAGCTAGCTCCAGGCAATCCAACAGGCATGTACTTAGTGCACATACTGCATGCAGGCAAAACACACACATAAAGTAAAATGGATAAAAATCTAAAAAATAAAAAAACTGAAAAAGAACTAATCCAAGGTACTCCTTAAATCATTCATTATGAAACAATTTCAGGAATAAACAAATGAGGGTAAAATAGGCAAAGGCAAATTTTTTTTTTTTTTTTTTTTTTTTTTTTTTTTCGAGACAGGGTTTCTCTGTGTAGCCCTGGCTGTCCTGGAACTCACTCTGTAGACCAGGCTGGCCTCGAACTCAGAAATCCGCCTGCCTCTGCCTCCCAAGTGCTGGGATTAAAGGCATGCGCCGCCACCGCCCGGCTCCACTGAGGTCTTTTGCATGGTGTTATTATGTGGCATCCCTTGGCCCTCCAATCACTGCAAAATCCCTTACAGTATACATGTGAGTCCAGGTTCCTTTGGAGGTCAGGAGAGAAGGTTTGGGCCACTGGAAATGGAGGTGAAAGCATCTGTGAGCAGCCTCACATGGGTGTTGGGAACAGAATTCAGGGCCTGCGCAAGAGCAGTATGGGCTCTTAATAGCTGAGTCATTTCTCCAGCCCCTACCTGTTTTTATATGCTCAAATAAATATAGTTTAATATTCAAACTACATAAAAGTGGTTTCCAATTTGGAATGTTCTGAGCTATGTTGTGAAATAGACATGATGCACAATGAATCTGTAACGGAGCAGAAGAAAGGCATATCCTAAAAGGAATTTAAGGGAAGTTTTCTTACAGGAGGGAATAGCTTGGTACACAAGGGATGAATGGAAATTTAAGAGAAATATATAAAGGTGTATGTGTTGTGATTTACTGGACTTGAGAAACCAGAAGTCACGGAATTGTTATTGATGCAGATAAAATCACGTAAGTAGAAAAGTAACTATGAAGGACCAAGCATGTGGAGAACATCTTTATTCCCAGCACCTGAGAGGCAGACCTCTGTGAGTTCAAGGCCAGCCTGGTCTCCAAGGAGGGTTCATGCCAGCTAGAGACAGTGAAATCCTGTTAAAGGAGAGGGAGAGGTTTGTGAGATATTCCAAGAGTTTAAGTTATTTTTTTTTTC
Organism: Mastomys natalensis; assembly: GCA_021653895.1. NCBI lineage: Eukaryota > Metazoa > Chordata > Mammalia > Rodentia > Muridae > Mastomys > Mastomys natalensis. The sequence continues at coordinate 158,310 of JAJTUV010002544.1, read as the reverse complement.
AACGCAAGGGATTCCTATAACCAGGTATATGTCTTTGAACCATTACTCAAACTATACATATTGGGAAAGATGAAGACTTTTGTAGATATATATTATAATATTTTAAACAGGATCTCATTATGTAGTTCTGACTGGCTTGGAACTCTCTTAGAGCCAGGATTGCCTGGAACTCACATAGATTCACCTGCTTCTGTCTCCCAAAAATATATATACACAGTTCTTGTACTAGATTTCGAACTCTGGAAATTAGGAAGAAGTAAATATGAGAGATAGTAAGGTTAGAAATCCAACAAAATTAGTGATGAATTGCAAGATACTAAGAGTGAAGAACAGCAAGGAGCTGGAATATATCCATGTTTCTCTCTCTTTCTTTTTTCTTCTCCTGCCCCAGGGTTTCTCTGCGTAGCCCTGGCTGTCCTGGAACTCACTCTGTAGACCAGGTTGGCCTTGAACTCAGAGGTCGACCTGCTTCTGCCTCAGAGTGCTGGGATTAAAAGGTGTGCACCACTGCCCAGCAAGTAATTTTTTTCTCTTAAGACATGGTATAATGAAGCCCAGTCTGGCCTCCAACTCCATATATACCCAAGTTTGACCTTGAACTTCTGATCTTCCTATTTGTGCCTTTCCAGTGAGGGCATTACAGGCAAGTGCCATCAAGTCTGGTTTATGCAGTCCTGGAGACCAAACTCTGTGTTTAGTAAATACTACCCAAGTACTGTACCAACTGAGTACACCCTCATCCCACCTCATGTTTCTTTCTTGGTGTTAGAGAATGCTACTGAGAGTGGAAATTGGGGTTACAGAGGTAGTTTGGCAGTTAGGAGCTCTGGCTGCTTTTCTAGAAGATCCAAATTTGGTTGTCAGCACTCAGTTCAGTCAGCTCACAACCACCTGTGACTCCAGCTCCAGGGGATCAGGTGATGATGTCCTTTTCAGGGCCCCTGAACACATATGGCACTTCTTTTAAATATGTGTACTTTAGGGGTTCTATTGCCTGTATAAATTGCCTGAGGAAAATACAGCTCAATGGACCTTGATCAGAACACTTGACTTGGTCTCGTTCTTTGCATCTCCTATCCCTTCCATTCTCTCCCCCTTTCTCTTAGGGTACCCTGTCTAAGGTCCCTGTGGGTCAGGGCAATGTACAATAAACTTTAATTTTTTTATCAGATGTATTTATTCTATCTTATGTGAATGAATGCTTTGTCTGTATATCTGTGCACCAAGTATGCGTCTGGTGCCCCTAGTGGCAAAAGAGGGTATTGGATCCCTTGGAGCTGGAGTTACAGATGATTGTTAAGCCAACACCTGAACACTGGGAATAGAAGAAGCCAGAGCATCATGGTACTCTTAACCATGAAGTCATCTCTCCAGCCCCCTACAATGAAATTTTAACATTAATGTTTAATTTGCCAGTCAGAATTTGTTCACTATTTTTCACTTTGTCCCAGATAATCTAAGGACTCAAGCCCAACTTTGGCAAACTTCCAAATAACACATATTGTTGATATATAGTTACTTCTGATTCATGCTTCTTCTGGACCTTCCATGAGTGGTATCCTATTTTGTGAAGTCAATATTTATATTTAATTTTTTTTCAGCTCTTTGTTTACTTATTTCATATACAAATTTCTACCTCCTTTTGCCTAATGCGTATGTTTGTTTTCTTTAGTGAGCATCTATCATTGGTGTTTATCTACAAATATCTTTATATTGCATGTGTGGTGTGTGTTTGTGTGTATGTGTTGACACAGGTGACCCCTTAATTGCTTTCATCTTACCTTTTTGAGACAGGATCTTCCTATGTAGCTTTGTTTGGCCTGAAACTCACTATGTAGGCTGATAAGAGAGCCCTGACTCTTATCTGTCATGAGCAGGTTGTGATAAGGGTTTAGTATCCCGTAGGGGAGAGGAGCGACAGGTCCTTCTCCATTCAGGGATTATATACTGGATTTGACTGTGAGATTATCAGCTCCACAAGAGTGAAGAGTGCACACCAGAGATGGAGGTTTTGGCCATCTTTCCATCAGCAACAAGTCCTGAGCATCAAATGAAGGAATCAAAGAATATGGACTCAAGACTAAATCAAATCATAGATATCTCAAAAGTAACTCCTGTAGCATTGGTTCACATCTTAGATTCTAGGGGGCTGATTAATGAATTATGTTCATGTATCATAGAATCAGCAGGATTAGCTCCAAAGCCACAATACCAAGTCATGGAATCAGAGGGGGTAGATACATTGCATAAGGATCAAGCTGTAGAACCAGCAAAGATGAGTCCAGGGCCACATCATACAGTCTTCAAAGATAGAGAAAGGATTCCACAGGCTCGGCATAAAGTCATGGAAACATAAAACATGGACTCAGGGTCACAGAATCAAGCCACAAAACAGATCAGGATTACTCCTAGCCCACTTCAACGTCTATGGCCACCACCTAAAGTCCTGGATTCTTCAAAAATGATTCCAGAACCATCTAAGAAATCCATATATGCTCTAAAGGTAAACTCAATGGCACAGGAGTCACCCACGGGAGTGATCACACCACTACAAGCTGGTTTGACTGCACAGTCAGGGGCTCAAACCAAAGAATCTCTAGAGTTGCCTTCTGCACCCAAGGTTCAAGTCAGAGACTCCATAGGGATGACACCACATCAAGGCACAGAACATGTGTCATTGACTCCAAAACTGCCTCATCAGGTCATGGACCCTTCAGAGTTCACTCCATGGCACCAAGACTTTCACCCCAAACAAAGAGCCAAGGATTACTGCTTAATGGGAGATAGCAAAGGAGACAGGACACCAGTTGTCAGGCACAGGTCAATATTCTCAACCCCTAAACAAAAGGACAAGTTGCAGGGAGCAAGTGAGTGCTGTAGAGAAGCTTAACAGCCCAAACAAGCGAGCCCTTTCCTACCCAGACCCTTGCAATTGCAGAAGACCATGGTTTGTGGAAGAGATGTCTTTAACCAAGGCTCTTCAGTCCCAGAACCTTTGAAGAGAGTTCAAAATGTCTATAGTATAGCAAAGAAAGGCTGTAGTGGTGAAATATTCACTCTAGAATCTAAGAACTATTCTAAAGTAGGAGCCAAATTTTAGGCCCAAGAGAGGATTGTATCTAACCCCCTCTTGAAAGGAACCCTGCAGAGTCACTTTGGAAAGAAACCCATATACAAGGAAGAACATGGCTTCTTCAGGGAGAGAACCCTATGTAATAAGCCATTTGAAAGGACCCATCTCAGGCTTCCTCAGAGAACTCATCAGCAAAGTCTCTCTGAAAGGAGACATCACAGTCCTTCTTGGAGAAGACATAACAGTCCCTCTGACAGAACCCTTAGAAGTCTTTCTGAGAGGAGTCATCGCAGTCCCTCCTAGAGAAACAGTCTTAGCTCCTCTCTACGAACCTATCATAGTCTCTCTGACAGAAACCATAACAGTCAGTTTAAGGGGAGAGGCCAGTCAGTTTAAGGGGAGAGGCCACAGTTCCTCAAGGAGGAACCCTCAAAATTCCTCAAGGAGGAGCCCTTGAAGTCCCTCAAGAAGTTCTCACAGTCCCTCAAGGAGAAGTGCTCGCAGTCCCTAGAGGAGAAGTTCTCACAGTCCCTCAGGAAGGGGTCCTCACAGGTACTCATGGAGGAGTCCTTGTAGACCTCTAGAAAGAAGAGGACACAGTCCCTCTGTGAAAAAGAGTCTACACAGTCAGTCTTTCTGGGCGGAGCCAACAAAGTCCCTCTTCTCTGAGATGCCTTAGTCCCTCAAAAAGGAGCCATCTCAGTCTCACGCGGAGGTCACTGGACAGTCACTCAGAATGGAGCCATGGTAGTTTATCTGAAAGATCCTTTTCCATTCCCTCTGCCTGGAAAAGACATGGTTCTGGAATAAGCCAACACACTTTCACTAATCCCAGGCTACACAGGCATTCTGCCAGACTCACCCGCAGTCATTCTGAGAGAGCTCACTATAGTCCCTCTGAAGGCAGACACAGTCCTTCTGAGAGGATGCGCCCCGAAGTCACTCTGAGAGGAACCAGCACTGTCACTATGGCAGACCCTACCACAGTCCCAAGGAGAGGCTCAAGCATCTTTCCCCTAAGGAGAGATCCAATGTAGCTGGCTAAAGAGTTATGTTTTTCAGGGACCACACCAAAAAGTCCAAAAGCTGGACACATTTGGAGGCGTGAAGTTAGTGGATAAGGAGAGATCTGCCCCTATTAAGTGATTCCTTCTCAGCCACTGCCTGCACCCTCAGCAATGAAAGAGCTACCTGGGAGAGAAGAGGAAGAGAATGGGTCTGTAATTTAAGATCAATAAAGGCTGGGCAGCGCACGCCTTTCATCCCAGTACTTGGGAGGCAGAGGCAGGCAGATTTCTGAGTTCCAGGCCAGCCTGGTCTACAGAGTGATTTCCAGGACAGCCAGGGCTACACAGAGAAACCCTGTCTCCAAAAACCAAAAACCAAAAACAAAAAAAAAAAAAAAAAAAAAAAAAAAAGATCAATAAAGGGGCGATTTGAACTCCACTTGCATCTGTAAGACCACTTGTGCGATGGGTGGGACTCGGGTTCACAAGGACTCCTTAACTTCAGGGCCCACCCATTTGCTCCAACACTCTCCCCCGCAGGCCTCCCTTCTCCCTAGTTGCGATGGGGGCGGGGTCTCAATGGATGCTGAAGACGAGTCTTCACGTGACTCCTTTCCTGCCGCAGCCCCCTCGGAAGCCGCTAGGCGGAAGTAGGTGTTCAGAACCGGGCTAGTCGCTGGAGCGACCACATCCGGGAGAGGCGAGAGAGCGGAAGTGGCGTTGGTCTGGCCGGAGCCCTTGGGTGAAATTGTTAGGCGTGGAGGGGGAGTGATGTCTTCCAGACTCGGTGCAGTCACCGCCGTGAGTTTCTTGTTGTGACCATTATACTTTAGAGATAGAACTGTCGGGCCGAGAACACGCGGTCCTTTGCTTTTGTCTTGTACTCAGAGTTGGCTTTTTTTCAGAGCCCATCGTAGGCCCCACCCTTTTATATCAGAGTCACTTGCCCCCTTTTTTCCCCCCATTTTTATTTTTATTGCCTATTCCTCGCATCCTCGGACCCAGTTCCTCGACAGATTGTTATTTTTTATATTCCTTCAGCATCCCCAGTGCCTCCCGTTTCTATATAATATATAATGTATAATATTATACATTTTGAGAATGGGGAACGATGAAAGCTTTAGTACTGTCAACCCGTCTTTACACTGTAGAAAAAGAGGATGGCACACGTTTCCTAAAAAGTGTCCCCTTCGGTCCATTTAAAGTAGTTGCCTGGGACAGCTTCACATTTAGGTACAAGGGGGGTTCATCTCTTTTCGGATGAGGTTCAAAGCTCCGTAGCCCTCACTCGTGTGCTTGTGATTTGCTAGACCCCGGGACCCACACCCCTTAAGCAGCAGAGGAGCACCAGGATCGTGGGAGCTAAGAAGTAAGTGAGGTTTTCTGAGGACATTTTTGTAGTGCTGCTAAAGATGTTCTGTGTCTGCACTGTGGAGCATCATAGCCACCAGACAGGTATGGCTTTTGGACACTTGAGATGTGGCTAGTGCAATTGAATTACAAATTCTATTTCGTTTTAATGGACTAAAACTTCAATAGCCATCTGTAGGTGGTGGCTACTGGATTGGACAGTGCAGATATCAGCCTAGTGTGGGGAAAAGAAAACCTAGCTTGAAATTAAAATGCAGTCTAATAAAAATGGAGTGTGTGTTTCAGTTAGTGGTATTCCTGCATGTCTTCTGCTCCCACATCACGTATGTGCTCATAATTCATTTGATGGATTTGAGGAAAATAAAAATAGCTATAAGCAATCTTTAAATTTCCAAGCTACTGGGTTGCAGCACTGATTTACTATTACGTGTCAAGAATGTGCTAAGTTTTTCCATGGTTAATACAAGAAAAGATTTTATTAACTTGGACCTCTCTGGTGAGTTCATTCACTTAGATAACACTTATGAAGTGTCTGCTCTGTACCAGCTGTACAGTAGCTTGGGCACCCAGGCATGAAAACAGAGCTGTCGGTTCAAGCGATGAGGTGGGTAACTGTGGCAACACAATCCAGTGTAACAGAAAAAAAACTATTTTTTGAGGTAGGGGCTCACTATCTGGAAATTCCCTGCAACATTTAGGTTGGCCTGTAACTTGTAGTCCACATGCGTCTGTCTCCTGAGTGCTGGGATCACGGGCTTGTGTCACCACATGCTCCTGTTTTGTTTGAGACAGGGTTTCACTGTGTAGCCCAGACTGGACTTTTGTAGTCTCTGCCCTCAGCCTTCTAGTGCTGGGATCACAGGCATGCACTGTGCTTTTAATCTGTGCACTGCTAGTAAATATTTTTATAATGGAATTTAATACCACTTTTGGGAAGTGGAGTGACGATTTCAGTATTACCAAAACAGTCCACTCATAGAGAGAGGCTTGAAAGTCAAAGAATAATGCATTAACTAGTGAGGAGTCCCAACTGTCCCAAGAGGACAGCATTTGAACTGATAAAAGAAGCTTATAATAACTAGTTCTGTATCATTGGCTTGGGGATGATAGGAGGTAGAGGGTATTCTGGGGCAAGGGGAAGGTCCATTAGGGCATGCTAAGGTACTGCAATTGTAATTATCCTGGAGGGGAAAGGTCACTTTTGAAGAGATGGATTGAAAGAAGTGTGAAAACTGGTACCAAGACTATTTTACTCAAACCCAAGGAAGAAAATGAAACATGGCGTGTGATTGTAACTGTATGTGAAATGTGGCACATAATTATAACTGTATCACAGACGCATGTGATGAGAGGTGAGAGTTAAGAGGGGAAACAGGGTGTCGACAGGTTTCTGTCTTTGGCAACAGTTGGATTTTGGATTCATAAACCAAACTGGGAATTTTTGAAAGAAGATGTAACATTACTCAACAAAATGAATGGGTTTGCACTTAAATGAAGAACTGATCTGAAGTGCAGACTTAACAATTACCTTCTGTGAAAAATAATTGGGAACATCTTATTGTTTCCCCACAAGATGAATGCATTCATAAGTCTTCTAGGAATTACGGTAAAAGTGATGCGTGTGAGTGTGTACCTCGAGAAAATTGTTAAACAGTATGAAAGCAAATGGGTCTGTCTCTTAACCAGGATTAGAGTCGCTGGGAGTACTCACTTAAACCCTTTAGACTTATTTATGTTGGTTGTTCTCACATGAATGTGTGCACCACAGACCCTTGGAGGTCAGAAGAGGCCGTCGGATCTCCTGGAACTGGAGTTACAGGTGATTTCGAAGCTCCATATGGGTGCTGGGAATCAAGTCTGGGTCCTCTGCAGAAACAAGTGCTCTTAAGCACTGAGCCTTGCCTCCAGCACCAGGAATACTCATTCTTAATTATCTTCTTAGGAGATTCCAAAGTTTGAGAGCTGATGGTTTGAAGTGAGACCTGAAAAGAGAGGGAAAGCATGGAATATATTACTCTTTAAAGATAAGTCGAATAGGAAAAGACTACAAAGGATGCTGAGACAAACCTGAGATCTGATTCCCTCTTCTGGTGTGTCTGAAGACAGCGACAGTGTACTCACATACATATATAAATAAATCTTTAAACAAACAAACTAAAGGTAGTAGCCTAGGTGAGACTTTTAACCATCTTGACTTAATCTGCCATGCTAATCATGCCGATCCTGTGAACTATGGATATCCCCATGCTCACGCTTATTCACGTGACAGAAGATGGAGATTTCTAAGTCCTCTGTTGATAGTAAAGAAATTTCTCCACAAGACTTTTCTAAGAGGGATCCCATGAGATTTGTCTCTTAATGGCCTGTTGGCGATATGAAGTCTTTATTAAATAGAGATGGTTCTTATCTTTTGGAATGCTGAGTTTCACCTCGAGATCTGTCAACTCCTGTATTAAAGTGAAATTGACATATAGTAGATGCATTTGCTTTATATGCACACTATGTTCAATATTGATATAAGAACAAATCTGTAAAACTGCAACCACAATAACAGACATTTCTATCTATAGCCCCAATTTTTTGTTGTTTTTTGTTTTTCGAGAACAAGTTTGTCTGTGTATCCCTGGCCATCCTGGAGCTCACTCTACAGACCAGGTTGGCCTAGAACTTAGAAAACTCAAGAGATCCACCTTCCTCTACGTGAGTGCTGGGGTTAAAGGGATGCACCAGCACCTGCACCTGGCTCCTCCCATTTTTGGGTTTTTGTTTGTTTGTTTTTTGTTTTTGGTTTGGTTTGTTTGTTTTTTTTTTTTTTTTCGAGACAAGGATTTTCTGTGTAGCCCTGGCTGTCCTGGAACTCACTCTGTAGACCAGGCTGGCCTTGAACTCAGAAATCCGCCTGTCTCTGCCTCCCAAGTGCTGGGATTAAAGGCTGTGCCACCACTGCCTAGCTCCTCCCAATTTTTTTAAGTATTAAATTTAACTTAATATAAAGTGTATGGGTGTTTTTCTTGCTTGTACATTTATACTATCTGTGTGCCTGGTGCCCACTAAGGCCAAAAGAGGGCGTCAGATCCCTGGAACTGGAGTTGTAGACAGTTTTGAGCTGTGATGTGGATGCTGGGAGCAGAACCTGGGTAAGCTGTGAGAGCACTGCTCTTAACTGCTGAGCTATCTCTCCAGCCCTCCCAAAAGTTTCTTGTGTGCTTTTGCAGTGTGTTTCCCTCTTTACCCTGTCCCTAACCCTAATACAGTTACTGATGACCTGTAACTGTGCAGTGGTTTACATGTTCTACAATTTTATATAAATTTATATCTCATCCCCTTGTCTTTAAAAAATTCTTTGTCAGAACAATAGTTTTTGAGTTGAAAGTAGTTATTCATTACCAAGTAGGATTCCATATAGTTACACCACAGTTTGTGTAGCCTTTATGAAAATTTGGGTTGCTGGGCTATTTTTCATTTGGGGAATTACAGTAAAACTATGAGATTCATGTGTCAATCTTATGTAGACAAGTGTTTTCATTTCACATGGTAGACACCTAAAATAGCATTCAATCCTGTGTTGATTGGGTCACATCACAGCATTGTGTTTAATTTTTTTATTTAAAAATTATTTTCATACCATTTATTTAGATCCTGTTCTTTCCCCTCTCCCAACTCCTCCCAGATCCTCCCACCTCTCTGCCCACCCACCTCCATGGTCTTCATGTAAAGTCCTTTTGTCCTTTGACTCCTAGGTTTTTTTGTGTGAGTTAATTTTGTATCGAGCTACTGTGCTGAAAGAGTTTATCATCTGTAGGAGCTTCCTGGTGGAATTTTTAGGGTCACTGATATAAATGATCATGTCATCTGCAAGTAAAGATACTTTGTCTTCCCTTTCAGTTTGTATCTCCTTGATCTCAAATTGTCTTATTGGTCTATTAAGACTTCAAGCACTATGTTGAATAGGTATGGAGAGAGTGGGTGACCTTTTCTTGTTCCTGATTTTAGTGGAATTGCTTTGAGTTTTTCTCTTTTCTTAAGTTGATATTGGCTATGGGCTTGCTCCCTTTATTATGCTGAGGTATGTCCCTTGTATTCCTAATCCCTCAGAGACTTTTATCATGAAAAGTACTGGATTTTATCCAAGGCCTTTTCTGCATCTGATGAGATGATCATTTAGTGTTTGTCTTTCAATTTTTTATATGGTGGATTACATTGACAAGTTTTTGTATGTTGAACCATCCCTGCATCTCTGGGATGAAGCCTGCTTGATCATGGTAGATGATCTTTTTGATGTGATCTTGGATTTGATTTGCAAACATTGAGTATTTTTGCATGTATGTATATAAGGGAAATTGGTCTGTAATTCTCTTTCTTTGTTGGGTCTTTATGTGGCTTGGATATCAGGATAACTGTGGCCTTATAAAATGAATTGAGCACTGTTCCTTTTATATCTGTTTTGTGGAATAATTTGAGGAGTATTGGCATTAACCCTTTTTGAAGCTCTCTTAGAATTCTGCAATAAACTATCAGGTCCTGGGCTTTTGTTGGAGGTCTTTTAATTACTGCTTCTATTTCATTAGGGTTCTGTTTAAATTACTTATCTGATCTTGATTTAACTTTGATAAGTTGTATGTATTAAGAAAATTATCCATTTCTTTTAGTTGTTTGGTTTTTGTTTGTTTGTTTGGTTGGTTGGTTGGGTTTTTTTTGTTTGTTTGTTTGTTTTGTTTTTTGTGGTTTTTGAGAGAGGGGTTTTCTCTGTATAGCTCCGGCTGTCCTGGAACTCACACTGTAGACTAGACTGGCCTCAAACTCAGATCTGACTGCCTCTATCTCCTGAAGGCTGGGATTAAAGGTGTGATCACTTCCTACCAGGAGTACAGGTTTTTAAAGTGTGGAGATGAAACTGGGAGACTTGGACTTGGAGATCCGGAGGTAGTGGTGAGGAGCTGCATTAGCCAGAGTGACCTAGGGTTCCAGGGAATGCTTGTTGGGAATTGGGGACTGGGGTAAAGAAATGAATTGGGGGAGAGGGAACTTAGGAGGGGAAGATCTGTGTGATCAGGTGGAAAGGGAGACAGTGGAGGGGTAGAGGGAGGCTGCAGCGGATGGTTGCTACAGAGCTGGGAATAAGACTGAGGAATTGGTTTTGGAAGAGCCAAGGGAGAAGTGAAGAACTGCAGTTAACCTATCTGCTCCCCTGGTTGAAGTGCCAGAGGCCTTTGTAAAAATACTCACTTGTGTTTCTTCTTTGTGTGTGTGTTGAATAAGTGCATGTGCATGTACATGTGTGTTTGCCTGTGGAAGCTAAAGGTCCAAGATGGGTGCCCTCCTCTATTTTTGAGACAGGGTCTCTCTCTCACAGAACCTGGAGCTCAGTAATGTTTACACTGGCCTGTGAGCTCCTGGATCCAGTTGACTCCTCCCCTTCCCCCAGTGCTAGAGTAATAGACACATTCATCCACAACTGGCTTTTGTGTGTGTGCTGGGGACTTGAACTCAGGTCCTCATGCTTGCACAGCAAAACTTTATCCACTGAGCCAGCTTCTAAAACTGCATCTGGGTTTCTTGATTTTAAGGATCCTATTTAAGAAACCTTTGTCTCCCATGATTGCAGAGATTTCTCTTTCATCTAGTTTTTGTTTTGCTTTGTTGTTTGTTGTTGTTTTGTTTGTTCATTTGTTTTGAGATGGGATTTGGCCAGGAGCTTGCTATATAGACCAGGCTACCCTCAAGCTCTTAGGGGTCAAACTCAGGGACTTGTGCATGCTAATCAAGCCCTGGGCTATATTCTTAGCTAAGGTTCTCCATTTAATGCTTATTTCAAAGAATCAAGAGTTTCTCTACCATTACTGGAGAGATGGCTCAGAGGTTAAGAGCTCTGGCTGCTCTTCCAGAGGTCCTAAGTTCAATTCCCAGCAACCACATGGTAGTTCATAACCTTCTATAATGAGGTGTGATGCCCTCTCTGGCCTGCAGGCACACATGCAGGCAGAATGCTGTATACATAATAAATTAAAAAAAAATTTTTTTTTCTCCTAGTTTGTTTAAATTAAATTGTTTTTCCTTCTTTGGTTAAGTTTGCTTTCTTTAAGATGTCTTTAACTGACCTTATGTCATTGACTTTGATCCCCCTGAAGGGAGCAGTTAGAGCTTTGTGTTCCCTCCCAGGTGCCCTGCTACTTGTCTCACACCTAGGACACGTGCACACCTAGGACACGTGCATCTCGGCGGCTGCTCACTACACAGTATCTCCAGTGTCCTTTATGACTTCATTTTCACCTGTGAATTATTTAGGAACAGGTTATTAAATTCCTAAATATTTGAATATTTTTGTGTTTTGTTTTAGAATATCTTTTTGTTTTGTTTTGTTTTGTCTTGTTTTATATTGTTGAGACAGGGTTTCTTTGTGTAACAGCCCTGACTGTCCTGGATTCACTTTGTAGACCAGGCTGGCCTCAAACTCCACTTGCCTCTGCCTCTGGAGCACCAGGATTAACACGCCTGGCTTGTTTTAGAATATCTTACTACTCTTAGTTTCTAACTTGATTCTGATATGGTCAAAAAACACATGGTGATTTTCCTCCCTTCAATTAAAAGTTACCTTTTTTTGTTTTTGTTTTTTGAGACAGGGTTTCTGTGTGTAGCCCTGGTTGTCCTGGAACTCATTCTGTAGACCAGGCTGGCCTCGAACTCAGAAATCCGCCTGCCTCTGCCTCTGCCTAAGTGCTGGGATTAAAGGCATGCACCACCACTGCCTGGCAAAAGTTAACATTTGAGACCCAAAGTATACTCCATTTTGGTGAATACACAACGTGAACTTGAGAAAAATGTATATCCTTAACACAGTATTTTGTAAAGCTACTGGCCATGAGGTATTCTGTAAATGCTAAAGACTAATGATATGATTCAGATCATTTATTTCTTCACTGAAGTTTTGTCTTCTTGTCCGATCAGTTGCTGGGAGAGACGACTGTAGTCTTTAAGCTTACGGAATCAATCTGCTTTGTCTAATGCTGTCGGTCTTCAGTATGTGTAGTTTAAAGCTCTATTATTAGATGTTGCAACAGATCATTATGTCTTCTGAATAATTCGACATTTTGTCTGTAGGAAGCCTGTCTTTTATATCTGGCAGTACTCTCTGTCCTGAAGTCTGTTTTATCGAAATTAAAATAGCCATCACGGTTGTCTTAATGTTTGGTGATTACATACTACACTCTCATTATTGAATTTAAAAATGTATATGTGTGTGCTGTGTGAGTATGCACACCTGATTACAGGTGCCTGCCAACAGCAGAGGCGTCAGGTCTCTCTGGAGCCAGACTTACAGGTAGTTGTGAGCCACCTGATGTGGGTGCTGAAAACCGAACTCAGATCCTCTAGAGCTTAGTACATACTTTTAAATCAGGGGCCATCACTCCAGCCCCCGTTTTTTTAATTTATGTATTTATATTACAGGTCACCAGTAATAGGTAGCATATACAAGTAGAATATCTTTGTAGTGACTTGGTGAATCTTAACTGGTGTCTTAGTTAGGGTTTTACTGCTGTGAACAGACACCATGACCAAAATGACATTTAATTGGGGCTGGCTTACAGGTTCAGAGGTTCAGTCCATTATCATTAAGGCAGGAACATGGCAGCATCCAGGCAGGCATGGTTCAGGCAGAGATGAGAGGTCTACATCTTCATCTGAAGGCTGCTAGAAGACTGGCTTCTAGGCAGCTAGGAGTAGGGTCTTAAAGCCCATACCCACAGTGACACACCCACTCCAACAGGGCCACACCTTCTAATAGTGCCACTCCCTGGGCTGAGCATATACAAACCATCACAACTGGAGTGTTTAGCCCAAAAGCATTTGAATTAATATTAATAGGGTTGGATTTGGGTCTACCTTATTATTGGCTCTCTGTCTGTCTATGGTTTGTTTCTGTACTTCTTTTGGGTCAGTTGAATGCTTAGGGTCCCTTTTAAACTGTAGTTAGTGGCTGGATAGGTAACTGGTTAAGAGTGCATACTGCTCTTGTAGAGGACCTGAGTTCAATTCCCAGCACCCACATTGGGGAATCTGTACATTTCTTTCATAGTCGAGTTAATGTCTGCTTCTGCTTAAATGTAGAAATCTCACAAACTCATAGATTCCTTCCATCTCCTGTCACCTACCCTTATATAGTCGTTTTGGATGTGTTATCTTCATATAGTTTACTGAAAACCTTATAAACAATGTTAACATTTTGCTTTAAATTATTTGTAAAAATGTTTCCCAAACTGTTTGTGCAAGCATACATTCTCATACTGGGAATGCAAGATGTGCACCATCGTTCCTGTCTGTTGCTTTCTTTGTCCTTCCTTCCTTTCTTTTTCTCTCTTTCTTGCTTTCTTTCTTTCCTTCTTCTTTTTCTTCTTTGTCCTCCTCTCCCTTTTCCTCCCCTCCTCCTTCTCTTCCTCCTCCTTTCTTTTTCTTCCCCCCACCCCCCAGGCAGGGTTGTACTCTGTAGCTCAGGATAGACTTGAACTTGAGACAATTCTCCTGTCTTATCCTCGTAAATACAGAGATAATAGTTATGAGCTATACATCTGACTGTCTGCTGCTCCTTCCTTCTCCCTTACCCCTTTTATTTAATTCATCTATTATTGAACTGTCAAGATGGTCCAGTGGGTAAAGGCCAAGCCTAAAGACATGAGTTTAGTTCCTGAGATCCATCTGGTGGAAGGAGAGAACAAAGTTTATCTACACACAACTTTCTCCTTTTTATGTAGTCCAGGACCCAGGAAATAATGTCCATATCTAGGGCGGATCTTCCTACCTCAGTTAATGAAGTCAAGATAACCACTCACAGGCATGCCCAGAGGCCAGCCTAATCTGGATAATCTGTCACACAGTCCCTTTGGTGATTCTCGATCCTGTCATTTGACAGTATTAATGGTCAAAACTCTACCCCTTGTCAACTTGACCCAAACACATCAAGCATGTTTTTTATCACATTTTTTGTTTGTATATGTGTCTGCATGTGTGGGTACCAAGGTACATGTGTGGAGGTCAGAGGACAACTTGCAGGAGTCAGTTGTCACCACCATGTGGATCAGGTAGTCATGTTTGACAGTAGGGAGCTTTACCTGCCGAGCCATCTTGCTGGCTCCCAAACACATCAGTCTTAATGTCCACACTCCTATGCTATTTGTCTTCATAGGTTCATGCTACCTCTTAACACAAAAATATACTCAATCCAACTTCAAAAGTGTCCATAGTCTAACAGTTCTGAAACTTCTAGGTCTCTTGTGCCATTTCAGGGATATCTTAACTCTGAGCTTCAGCATGATTGAAAACAAGTTACACAGTTAAAGCATGAAGGTGTACAAAGTACACATTCCCAGTCCAAAGGGAAGAGTGAGAGCATAGCAGTGATCAGACCAGGACTGAAACCCAGCAGGGCGAACACCAAATCCTGCATCTCTGTGTCCAGCATCTTGGGATCATGATGGACTCATCTGGGTTCCAGGGGCCCTAGAGTGGCTTCTTCCTCCAGCTTCGCCATCTGTAGTCCACATCCTCTAACTCCACTCTGTGCCTTCCGCTTGCCTCCCTCCCTGGAAGTCCTGTGGTCTCCGTGTCTTCACCTTCACAGCTTCTCACAGTGGCATCGTGGGGCCTCCATCAGAGAGCCTGACCCTGCCACACATTGCCAACTTCAGAGTGGATTTTCCCACTTGGATTAACCTAATCAATGTAATCCTTCATAGGCACGACTAGGCTAATCTAATCTAGAAGGTTCCTCACAGGCATGCCCTCACTTGATTCTCCAGCCTCTTGAGTGGAAACTCACAATTAGCTTACAGAAGACCAGGTGATGGCTCTATGGTTAAAGTGCTTTTCTGTGCAAATGTGAGGACTGGAATTTGGATTCCAGAAACCCATGAAAAGGTTGGATGAGTTTGGTGGCCCACCTGTAATTCCATCAGCTAGGTCTGGGTTTGATTGAGAGACCCTGTCTCCAATGAATGAGGTGGAAAAGCAATTGAGGACTATTTTTGACATCAAGCTCGGGCCTCCATATGCATGTACATATGTGCACCCGCATACATGCAAAAAAGCCAAAACATATATACAACACATGCAGTCACACATGAATAATTGGAGAAAGGAATAAATCTGAATTTACAAAATAGTAGATTTCCATATGGCATTTCCATACACCCTTAGGCTCAGTGAGTCCTACCCCTTCTCCTGTGCCCCACCTGGAACCAGCTTACCCTCCCCACCTCAGTAGCCGCCTGTTGATTCATGCTTCAAACCCTCCCGTGGTCTTGTCTTCTGCTGAGCCATTTGCTCACACATTCTTACAGATCTACTTGATAAGTTATTTGTCCAATGGTGAAAAGAGCCAATTCAAGCCAGATTCAATTATATTAAATACAGGTTTATTGCCTCAAGGACAGAAGCCAGGGAAATCTCCAAGGTGAAGGAGGTGGGGGGTAGGGAGAGAAAGAAAGCTCTTTCTAATTTATCCAACCATTTCTATATTATATAGGGAACAGCATCTTCTGCGGGAAGGGCAGCCCAGCTCCTGGGCTGGAAAGTTCAGGGTTGGGGGAAGGGCATACTGGGTAGGGAGTGAGGAATGCTGGGAGATCATGGAGGCCAGGTCTGCTTTGATACGTAAAATATGCACTTAATCTCTGTTTCATGGCCATAACCAAACTTCCGAAACCAAAAATCTTAATTTTTCTTCCTCTGAAGAAATATCATTGTAGGAACTTTTCACTGAAGCTGGAATTCTGAATTGACAAGTCTTTTCCTTTAAGATTTTAAAAACAGGCTGGGGAGATGGCTCTGATCTTCCAGAGGTCCTGAGTTCAATTCCCAGCATCCTCATGGTGGCTCACAACCATCTGTAATAGAATCCAGTGCCCTCTTCTGGTGTGTCTGAAGACAGTTACAGTGTACTCATATACATAAATAAAATAAATCTTTAAATATTTTTTTTAAACAGTGTTGAATGGACCAGTGACTTCTTGGTTTCTCTTGGGCATCCATGACCCTATGGGTCACTGTTCCCTGTGTTATAAAATGCTCCTTTTCTGAGGCTAGGCTCTAGTTTTGTTTTGTTTTAAGAGTTTTGTCTTTAATCGTTTCATTAAAATGCATATAGCTATGCTTTTCTCTGAGTAATCTTACAGTTAAGCTTCTTAACTCTTTCAGTTTATGTCTGTCACCAAATTTGGATTTTTTTTTTTTTCAAAACCAGTTTTTATTTTTTCTAAATGTGTTTTTGTGTGGGTGTGTATGCATGTGTGTGTATGGGGCGGGGGAGAGACTAATGTGTTGTCTTCCTCCTCTCCATCTTTTTCTGTTTTAAATGTGCAAGAGGGCTGCTGGAGAGATGACTGGGCAGTTAAGAGCACTTGCTGCTCTTGACAGAGCACCTGGCTTCTAGTCCTCGCACCACATGGTGGCTGACTTCCATCTGTAACTCCTGTAGTTGAAAGGATCCAAAGCCCTTTCTGACTATGCAGATGCTATGCATACATTGATGCATATACATCACCACAAGCAAAACATTCAGGCTCTAAATAAAAGTCTAGAAAAATGTGCTGACACTTTTGTTTATTTTAGTCAGGCGGTGGTCATTTGACACCTTGTGAGGATGTTAGAGCAAAACCTTCAGCAAAGGTTCTTTCTTTTTTCTATGTGGGTATTGGGGATCAATCTCAGGTAATACGGGCCATGCTAGGAGAACTGCTGGGTACTGAGTGACCTAGAAGAATGTGTGATACTTTATATTTTCTTAGTAATTTTTCTTTCTTTTTTGTTTTTGTTTGTTTGCTTGCATTGTTTTTCAGAAGGGTTTCTCTGTGTAAAACTGGCTGTCCTTGAACTCACTCTATAGACCAGGCTGGCCTCAAACTCAGAAATTCACCTGCCTCTGCTTTTCAAGTGCTGGGATTAAAGATGTGCCCCACCACTTCCTGGCTTAGTAGTTTTTCTCAATGACCAGTGTGATTTAGAAATCTGAGCCCACAGCTCAGAGGAGAAGCGGTAGGGAAGGACTGTGGGAGGTTGACTGGAAGGAAAGCAGTGAGCAAAACATAAAGTGAATAAGTAAAAAAAAAGAAAAAAGAAACCTGAGTCCAGCTGTTAGGGGGATGGTTTTGTACACTGTGTATTCAGATGCTGATTTCTGTGCCCAGAAATATGATTGCATCTCTGGTCTCAATGTTGTGTAAAAATTGTTTTCTGTTATCTCTGATTGTTTAATAAAGTGCTGATCAGCCAATAACTGGGCAGGACTTCCAGTCCCAATTTGGGAGATGAAAGAGAGACAGACAGAGACAAG
Source organism: Mastomys natalensis (assembly GCA_021653895.1). Taxonomy (NCBI): domain Eukaryota; kingdom Metazoa; phylum Chordata; class Mammalia; order Rodentia; family Muridae; genus Mastomys; species Mastomys natalensis. Next base: position 140,537 of record JAJTUV010002544.1, on the reverse strand, counting down.
ATACACACACACACACACACACACACACACACACACACACGGACGGAGACGGACGGACGGACGGACGGACGGACATGGACAGACACAGAAAGAGGAGAGGTGTGGAGGGACCAGGAGGAGTCACCACGAGGACACATGTGGAACAGAGGGAGTCTGAACAAGACTCAGATTCAGATTACAGGTAAAGGTAAAGGATCAGTGGCTGGGACGTAGCCAAGCTAGCATAGTAGGGTTAGAATAGATGAGTACCTGTCCAGTTATAGGGCTCACAACTTGTTAATAAATTTATTAGGTCTCTATTGTTTATTGGGGAGCTAAAATGGGCTAGAGCGGCCATACAAAACCCTGTCATTATTTGGGAGCAAAAGGGGTGAAGCAAACCCCTCATAATTATTTTTTTATTAATCTTTTCATTCATTTACATCTCAAATGATATCCCCCTTCCCGGTTACCCCTCCACCAACCCCCCATCCCACACCCGCCCTCTCCTCCCCTTTGCCTCTATGAGGGTGCTCACCTACTCATCCACCCTCTCCCACCCCACCGCTCCAACATCCCCCTATGCTGGGGTATCAGACCCCTACAGGACCAAGGGCCTCCCCTCCCATTGATGTCAGATGAGGCCATCCTCTGCTACATATGTATCTGGAGCCATGGATCCCTCCCTGTACGCTCCTTGGTTGGTGGCCTAGTTATTTCCCAGGATTCTCTGGCCACTTCACTAAGACAAGATTGCGTTGTTCCTAAACTATGAAAGTAAAGGATTGTGTTGCAGAAGTAGGGCAGAGCCCCTTATCAGTGTTGGGAAGGGAGACGGGAGGAGGCGTGGGAGGAGGGATTGGGTCAGACCAGAGTCCACAGACTATACCTTTCCTTTGTGCTGAGCAGCTTTTTGATTATGGTCCTTCTATCAGAGAGACAGGACAGATGGGATACATGTGGTTATACTTCCAAGGAGCCCTGTCACTTTGCCTACTCTTTTCTCAGAGTAGCCTGGGAAGACCTGGGCTGCAGAGGGAACGGTTGTGTAGCCTGCTTCCTTAGACTGCCTTGGGTGTAAGAAGAATTGTACACACTGTGGTGAATTGACTTGTAATTGTTAGTATGTTTTAACCAGTGTTCTGGTTTTTTGTGTGTATGTGGTTTTTTAATTTTATTTTTTGCTTTTTGTAAACAAAATAAAAACCAGTCTTCATAGTTTTGCACAAGTTATTAACTTGATTGTATTTTTACAATATAAGAAAAATTAATAGGAAATGTCTCCAGCTTCTTCTCTGTGGTACATGTCTTTGTGTTGTGTCAGTAATAGGACCCAGTGCTCCATAAAGGATAATAGCTTCCAGTACACTATCCCTCACTGAGGACTCCTTGAGCGGCTCGTCATCCGCCTCCTCATGTGAACCAGCAAGTGACTTCCCAGCCACCTTCCGAAAATCTACCTACTGGATGAAAATGAGAAGAGTCAAGCCTGCTGCCACTTCACAGGTTGAAGGTATCTATTTCAAATTCTCAGTTCTGAGACAGGAGAGTGTATCTAGTACTCTTAGTGTTTTGGTGCTTCGTGGTTGTTTATCAATAGTGATGAGATGAGATTTTGTTTGACACATACTTTTCACCATGTGGCTCAGGCTGGCTTCAAACTCAGTGTCTGGTTCAAGCTAGCATCAAATGTATTATGGCCTCCTGCACTGGCCTCCGGAGTGGGCCTGAACTACAAACCATCTTGAGTAGGCAGATGTTGAGGAGTTGGGCTGTCATGTTACCTTGACAACTCTCCCTCTGTCAGTCCTAGCAATCCTACGTAGTAGCCACCTTCTTCTCTATGGGATTTCACCTTCTTTTTCTTACTCTTATGTTTTCCTCTGATTTTGAGGATGTGAGGTCTGGGTAGTATGTTGTCGTGGCAATGTATGCCAGAAGGTCCCAGTCAGTGATTGACTCATAGGTATCTTTGTTGAGTTCTGCTCCTGTAGACCCAAATCATAGTCAAGAGACGTGTTTAAGCATAAGGAAGATCTGATGGTTTCTGAGGGAAGACAGTCTCCAAAGGAGAGGGAGACTCCATGGGTTAAAAACAGTTCACACGGGCTGGAGAGATGCGTCAGCAGTTTAAGAGCAGTGACTGCACTTCCAGTGGTCCTGAGTTCAATTCCCAGCAACCACATGGTGGCTCACAATTGTCTGTAATGGGATCTGATGCCCTCTTGTGGTGTGTCTGAAGACAGTGACAGTGTACCCACATACGTGAAATATAAGTCATTCTTTAAAAAACAACAACAACAAACAGTTCACACTAAACAGTTTCTCCGAGCTGTTCTCTGGGGAGCATTTTGTGCTTATCTGTGCCTTGTGGTATTGTGATGGGTTTTGAAGGCGAGCCCAAGTGGTCACTTACAGACTGGTTTGTTGTTGTGCGGAATGTTAGGCGCAGGTGAAAAGGAAAAGGAGAAGGCCAAAGGAAAGAGGAAAATCAAGCAGGAAGAAGATGAAGACTATCACGAGCTTCCTCAAAAGAAGCACAAGCTATATGGTAGGTCCTGTGCTGTCTGTCCTTCTGTGGGAGACCGAGTTTCACCCTTTATGTCTGCAGGGAGAAAGCCTTTGCTTTGGAGGCTCGATTGGCTTTGGAGTTCCTAGAATTTGAGTTGGGGGGGGGGTGACCGTCACCCGTTTTCTTGTACATTTTCACTCCATCCTCTGTGAGAGGAAGCTCAGGAGGCTGAGGGAGTGGGGCCTACTGTGCTGAAGAGAAGGGGAGGGGATCTGTGAGATTTCTAAGTTTCCATCTCATGCAGGGAGGAAGCAGCGGCCTAAAGCTCAGCCTCACCCCAAACCCCAGGCTCGTCGGATTCGGAAGGAGCCACCGGTCTATGCAGCAGGTATGCATCTCTGAGTCTCTGTGCTGTTTCTGTGAGGGATGGTGTACCAGATGAGGCTGTCACCTATTTCTCCCTCCTTCCTCCCTCCCTTCTCTGTCTCTGTGAGAGATTGAACCCAGGACTTCATTCCTGATGGGCAGGCGTCTGCCACGAGCCTCACCTGCAGTTTATGGGAGCACAGCTGCTGCTGGTTTGGAGGTCACATAGACTTAAGTTTCGGCACTGGGTGCCTTCTGAGCTGCCTAGGTCTGTCTCTGGTACAACCCTGGGCTTTCTTGTATCTAGACAGGGAGAATTACGATGATAAAATTTAAAATGACATAAAAACATTTAGCATGGTCTCAGGCACATGAAAAAAAATCTCAGACAGCAATTTTGTGTATCTCAGTATCTTTTTCTTACATAGTGGTCTGGAGAGTTGCCCCCAGTTCTGACTCACTCCTCTGGACTTGGGAGCGAGCCGCAGATGGGTTTTTCATGGGGAAGTGGGCAGACGTTTCTGAAACTCTACAGTGAATGGAAACAAGTTACGTTTGGAAGCCATGTGCTGCAAGAATGTATTCATTGTCATCTGCCAAGACAAACCACTTACAGTGTTTCCCTCAATTATGGACTTAATGCTGCAGATTACAGTGACCTATTCTTTCCATTGTAGGCAGTATGGAGGAAAAGTGGTACTTAGAGATCATGGATAAAGGCAGTGTGTCCTGTCCTACCTGCCAAGCAGTGGGGAGGAAGACTATAGAGGGTTTAAAGAAACACATGGAAAACTGCAAACAGGTTAGCTATTTTGTGGCGTTTCATGACTGTTAGGATTCTTTTTTTCACCTAAACTATAACATCTGGTATTGTGTGCAATCTATTATATCTAATTAGGGGTAGCATTGTGCATTAGAGAAACAGACTTTGCATGTACAGGCTTGGGTTTGCATGTTTATTTAATTATACTATTAGTTGCATTTTTAATGTGTGGACGTAGAATGAGATGACAACTGCTTTAATGTGTTCATTATTTTATACCACTGTGAGCAGATACCTGACCCAAAGAGCTAAAGGGTGGAGTTTGCTTTGCCTCAGGGTTTGGGAGGGTAGAAGCCTGTCAGTGGCCAGGAAACCATACTGGCTTCAGTGGCTTATCTGCAGGTACCAGGCACTTGTCAGAGCTTCTCACAGGGTGCTTGAATCAGGACTCAGAACAGGAGGGAAGCAGGCCATAACCTACAGAGGCCCACTCCTAAGTGACCCTCCTCCACCAGCCAGACGCCCCTCCTTCCCCCCAACACTTCCTAAAGGCTCCACAACCTCCCAGAACAGTGACACCAGCCAGGGCCCGGTGTTCCACAGATGAGCCCCTGGCAACATCAGGATCAAGCCATAACACAATGAGAAAGTAGTGACATGTGCTGGTGACTAGCCCACCTGATGGGGATTGGTGACTTTCTGTTTCTCCTTTGTACATTCAGGCTCTGAGCACTGACTTCTTTTCCTTTCAGGAAATGTTTACCTGCCATCATTGTGGGAAACAACTTCATTCACTGGCGGGAATGAAGTATCACGTCATGGCCAATCATAATAGTTTGGTAAGAGTTTCCTGTGTTCTTTGTGAGCCTATGTGATGGTTATATATACACATGCATACATACACACAGATATACATACACACACATATATATATACATACATATATATATACACAAATACACAAGGACACAGTGCACAGGCCTGTACAGTACAGTTCTTTTAAAAGAGAAGTTTTTTTTAATTAATTTTTAAAAATACAAGGGATGTGGGGAAAGAGGAATCTTTGTCCATGATGGTGGGACTGTGAATTGATTGAGCCACCATGTAAGTCAGTGTGGAGATTCCCTCAAAGCCAAAGGTAGAACTACCATATGACCCAGTACATCATCCCTGTGCATAGAGCTAAAAGTCTATAAGATGACACATCAGATACCTGCACACCCAGGTTTATTGCTGTATAATTCATGAACACCAAAATTAATGTGAAAATCCCTCCCTCTGTCCCTCCTACCGCTTTGCCTTCCTCAGGTTTCACCCAATAGTCCAGGCTTGCTTGAAATTCACAGATCCAGACTGGCAGTGAATTTGTAGCAATCCTCTGCCTCAGCTTCCTGATAGGCACGAGTCTTTGGTCACTGTTTTGAGAGCTCTATTGTACCCCTGGCTGGCCTCAAACTCCCTGTGTAGCTGAGGCTGGCCTTGAACTCCTAATCCTCCTGAGTCTACCTCTCAAGGACTGGGATTGCAGCCGTGTAGCACCTGCCTACCTACCTGCCTGTGTGGAGTCAGATGTTCAGTTAACATATGAGAATACCCTGATATTTGATCATCAGGAAAAGGAGGATTAAAACTATGGCAAGGGGCAAAGCAAATGCTAAAAGGACATAGTGCACAGGCCTGTACAGCTCCAGCTCATAGAAAGCTGAGGCAGAAGAATTGCTAGTACAAGGCCATCTGGCTGGGCTACATAGTGATTGAAACGACGATTTTTTTTTTTTTTCTATTATGCTTGGAATGCTAGGAATGGTACAGTAGGCTGGGCCCTTAAAGAGCTTGTGAGCAGTTATCCATGGAAGGAAATACACTTACAAACATCAATTCCACTGACCCACTGGGGACCCACAGCAGGATGAGGATGTGTGAACAGTAGCTTGTGTCAGCTCAGTGAGAACAGCAAAGACATCTCTAGCAGATTAGAGGATGGTGCATGCAAAAGACAGAAAGTGAGTGCGATTGGGATACATTGTATGAAATTCCCAAATAATCAATAAAATATAGTAGGTTGGGAGAAAAGTAATAAATCTTTAAAAAAGAAAGCAAAAGAAAGAAATATCCTGGGCCTGATTTGTCCATGTCTACAGTGCCACCTCTATCTTGGTATCCTTGTGTCAAGTGAGAGACTAGAAATTTCCAGAAGGCTTTGGGGGCTGAGGGGAGCTCTATGGAACCTGGGGAGGATGGAGTATCTGGTAGAAGGTTGAGATATAGGAACCTAAGGCCCAGCTGCAGCTGTGACCGCTGGGAAGTCCTCCTGGGTGCTGTAGTCCAGAACAGAGTAAGAGAAGCTGGCCTCCTCTTTGGGTAGGAATTCCTGGGGGTGGGAGAGGGGGCACTCCACCACTGGAGTCTTCTCTGCTGTGGAGAAGCATCTTTGAGATTCTAGGCTGGACGGTGAGGCCATGTGAGGATCTCCTATCAGCTCCTGTCGCTGCATTCAGAGCATTAGTTGTTGGTGCTTCGGCAGAGGATGTACAGGCTGGTGCCCAAAGAAGCATGCCCACACCTGGTACCCCTTCATGCTGCTGGGAAGCCCAGGTCAAACAAGCCTATAGCCAGGGCAGCAGTCCATCCTGAAATATTTTTTCAGTTCATACTGTTGATCCTTGCTGTAGATCCTGGCATGGAGATGCAGGGATGAGGAGCCAGTAAATCCCTGGCTTTCCCATCTTGACTGGTGTTCTGCGTTTGGGTATCTTTTACTTAGTACAGATAGTTCAGTGAAGCTGGACCTGACTCTAATACCTCATAGGAGAGTGTGTAAGACTCTTCATTGGTGGAATTACATAGGATGGAATTTTTGAGCTGGACCATAGGTATTTGTGTGTTTAGGTTATCCTGTACTGCATGCAGGTAGAGATCAGAACTCAAGTATCCATTGTATTTATTTCATGCCATCCAGAAAATGGAGCCAGAACTCGGACTCAGCAACTTCAGTATAGCTCATAGTTCAATTCTTGATTTTTCTGGAGGGAGGGGGCTGTTTTTTTATTTTTTGTTTTTTTCTGTTCCATGAATCGTGTTTATTTGCTTCTTTTGTTTCCAGCCAATTTTGAAGGCAGGAGATGAAGTAGATGAGCCAAGTGAGAGGGAGCGGCTTCGAACAGTTCTAAAGAGAATGGGGAAGCTCAGGTGCATGCGTGAGGTAAGAGCCGGGGCGCCCTGGAGTCAGGTCTGTCTTCCTGTTGTTCTTTCCCTTGGTTCTCTGCTTCCTTTTCAGGTTTCTTGCTTCTCTGCCCCTGGTGGCATAGGGTGGCACCTACTTTTCCAGGGCTCTTGCAGTCATTAATAGTTCTTTATTTTTTTTCCTCTCCACAAGTATATTCCCCCTCGTCCTCTTTTCTCAAGGGGGCTTCTTTACCATTCTTAAGTGTGATGAATATGATTCTCATGAGCTCATTCCGTGAGGAGATCGATGTTGCTGGCTAGATAATACGGGGGTGGGATTGGGTCACAGTTCAAGAAGGAAGTTCTGACCTGGACTAGGTGTGTGGTTATGCTTGCTCAGTGCTCACTGAACTGATTAGCCATCTGGCCCATAGGCAGGATTGCCGAGGAGGAGGAGGTTGTGCCAATGGGAAATGTTGGTGAGCGGTCTTGTCTCCCCGTCTTTTTTTGGTTTGTGGTGCTTGGTGATTTCTGACAAATTTAGGGATCATGTAAAACATACACAGTTCTAACATGGCTTCTTTCCTGTGTTCAGAGTTGCTCCAGTACCTTCACCAGCATTATGGGATATTTGTACCATGTTAGAAAATGTGGCAAAGAAGCTTCAGAGCTGGAGAAGTTGGCCCTGAAATGTCACCACTGTGGGAAAGCATATAGGTCAAAGGCTGGGCTTGCATACCACATGAGGTCGGAGCACGGGCCTGTGAGTATTGACTCTTCTGTAGCCATTGAGGATGTATGCTGTGCCTGTGGTTCCCACCTGTCTTGTGTGTGTCCTTGCTTTCTCATCTGCATCCTGTTTACTCTTGGAAGGTTTTTGTTGTCCATGGAGGGGAGGGGCTGACAGAGTATGATGGACAAGTGTCTTAGTTACCAGCACAGCTTAAGGAAGTGTTTAAAGATTTATTTATTTATTTTATGTATTCACCATTGTCTCTTCAGACACACCAGAAGAGAGCATCAGAACCCATTACAGATGGTTGTGAGTCACTATGTGGGTGCTGGGAATTGAACTCAGGACTTCTGGAAGAGCAGTCAGTGCTCTTAACTGCTGAGCCATCTCTCCAGCCCACAAAAAAGTGTTTAATTAGACTCATGGGTTCCAGTGGTTGAGTTCATCATGCCAGGGCATCCCAGAGCTCACATCTTCATCCACAAGTAGACGATGGGGAGTGGAGTGGAGCACTAACTGGGAATGGCAAGAGTTTTTTGAAACCTCAAAGCCTGTTCTCCAGTGACACACCCCCTCTAACAAGCCCACAACTCCTAATCCTTACCAACAGTTCCATCAACTGGGCACCAAGTATTCAAACATCAGATCTCATGAAGCCCATTCTCATTCAAACCACCACAACATATATGTTTTTCCTGTGTGTAAACACACATGTATCGCCGGGCAGTGGTGGCGCACGCCTTTAATCCCAGCACTTGGGAGGCAGAGGCAGGCGGATTTCTGAGTTCGAGGCCAGCCTGGTCTACAGAGTGAGTTCCAGGACAGCCCGGGCTACACAGAGAAACCCTGTCTCGAAAAACCAAAAAAAAAAAAAAAAAACCACACATGTATCTGCACATGCACACACGTGTGTGTGCACATGTGTGAAAGCCTGAAGTTGACCTTGGGTATCTTCCTTGATCACTCCATCATGTGCAGAGGAAGGGTCTCTTGCTGAATGAACCCAGAGCTCACCAGTTCCAGATGGTCTAGCTAGTCAGCTTGCCTCTGTCTCTACCTTGTAAGTGCTGGGATTATTGGTGGCCTGCTGTGCCCACCCAGCTTTTATGTGGGTGCTAGAGATACAAACTCCAGTCCTCCTGCTTATGTGACAGGTTGTTTATCCACTGACCGTTTCCACAGTTCCTAATTGGTACCTTTATTTTACATAACAAATATTATCCCTGAGTGTATGTATGTGCACCACTTTTAGTGCCTATCGCCCATAGAAATCAGAAGAAGATGTCATGTCTCATAGAACTGGAGTTACAGATGTTGTGAGCCACCATGAGGCTACTGGGAATCAAACCCTGATCCTCTGCAAGAGCACCAAATACTTTTAATTCTGAGCTATCTCCAACCCCCATTATATATATTTAAAACTAAAACATTGCCTCTTATTTAGAAATTTTTTGTGGAAATGTCTCTATTCTTCATTTTCTTGTCTGTGTCTTGACTGTTTTTATATTTCCAAGCTTGTGTATGTGTGTGTTCCTATACATGTACACACTTGTGTATGTATGTATGTACAGGGGTGTGTGTGTGTGTATTTGAAAGACAGAGGATAGCTTCAAGTGTCATTCCTCAGTAGCTGCCCACCATTTTCATTGAGACAGGTCTTATTGGCCTAGGGTTTGCCATTCTGCTAGGCTCCTTAACTCTCTAGCCAGCCAGCAGCCTCCGAGATCTGCTGTCTCAGCTCCTCTGGTGGTGTGGTTACAAGTGGCCACATGTCTTTTTAGTGTGGGTTTGGGGGATCCAACTTAACAGACTGAGCTATCCTCTCCTGCTGCCTTACCTCATATGTCATGGAGATATGTTTGTGTGTGTGCAAACATGTAAGTTAAGATGTGCATACATACCTGTGTGAACATGCTTGCTGAAGTCAGGTCTACATTGAGTGTCTGGAGCTGGCCTTTGTTAACTAGTCTGGCTGGCCAGGGAACTCAGGATCTCTCTCAGCTCCCCTGTACAAGCACCACAGGTTTCCTCCTGCAGAGAAGCTGCCTGTCAGCCATGTTTGCATGTCTCCCTCTTGCAGGTCTTCTTCCCAGAGTCAGAACAGCCAGACTGTTTAAAGGAGATGAGTTTGGAGGCAAAGGGTGGAGGCCGAGTCCAGCGGCGTTCAGCCAAGATAGCTGTATACCATCTGCAGGAGCTGGCATCTGCTGAACTAACCAAGGAATGGCCAAAGAGGAAGGTGCTCCAGGACCTGGTACCCGATGACCGGAAGGTAAGGTAGTGTGTCACTGATACTCCATATTTTATAGAATGTTTTCCAGTATGGATTTGTGTGGCACCCATGTTTGGCAGCTTGCAGCAGCCTGTAACTCCAGCTCTCCAGCTCCATGGGGATCTAAAGCCCTTCTCTGGTCTCTGCAGGTACCTGTGCTCACACTCCCAAACCCACACACAGGTGCACAGATGTACATGATGAAAAATATAAAACATCACTCCCCTCTATACACACACACACCCCAAGGCAGGGTTTCTCTGTGTAGCCCTGGCTGTCCTGGAACTTGCTCTGTAGAGCAGGCTGGCCTTGAACTCACAGAGATCTGCCTGCCTCTGCTTCCCAAGTGCTGGGATTAAAGACAAGCACCACCACACCCTCCTGCCCCACACCTTCAAAGTGGGTATGAAGCTTTGAGCATGTTCTAGTTGGGAGCTGCATTCTTGCAATCCAATGTTTCTTTATTCTAGTTAAAATATACTCGCCCTGGGTTACCTACCTTCAGCCAGGAAGTCCTGCACAAGTGGAAGACGGATATCAAGAAGTACCATCGTATCCAATGTCCTAACCAGGTGATTCTCCCTCTGTCCTGTCAGTAAAGTTCCTCCAAAAGTCTGCTGTGTTCCTTACCGAGTGCTTCACTGTAGAGGACTGGTGCAGCAGTTAGCTTGCTTAGAACTGAGTACCTCCACGAACCTGTCAGTCATCAGGACAGCTCTACTGCCACATGCAGCATCATTTGAGATCATTCGTGGGGTCAGTGAACTAGGCCTCGGATGGGCCTGCCATGTCCTTTGTATTCAGCATGTCCCTCCATGTGGTCTCTGTCTCTCTGCAGGCTAGCTGGATTGCCAGTACAGAATGTATGTGACTAACTAGAGACACAAAACTAAAAGACTCAGTTCTTTTAAGGTCTCATTGCATAATTTCTACAGCATCTTTCCTTAGAGTCCTATTTATTATTCAAAGACATCACAGGTATATTAGTTACGTTTCTGTGGTTGTGACATCATGACTAGAAGCAACTTACAGAAGGAAAAGTTGTTTGAGCTCGTAGTTCCAATGGGACCAGTGTCCATTATGGTGGGTGTCTTAGGCTTTCATTGCTGTGAAGAGACACCATGACCAAGGCAACTCTTATAAAGGCAAACATTTAATTAGGGCTGGCTTATGGATTCAGAACTTCAGTCCATCAAGCATCAAGGTTGGAAAGCATGACAGCATCCAGGTAGACATGGTGCTGGAGAAGGAGCTGAGAGTTCTCCATCTTGATCTAACTGCAGCCAGGAGAAACAGACTCTTCCACACTGGGCCGAGTTTCAAAGCCCACCCCCACAGTGACACTTCTTCCAACAAGGCCACACCTCCTAATAGTGCCACTCTCTGGGCCAAGCACATTCAAACCACCACAGTGGGATGGATAGCAGCAGTGGTGGGCATGCTGTACTTCCTCCAGTAAGGCTTCACTTCCCAGAGGTTCTGCAGCCTCCAAACAGCGCCACCAGCTGGGGACCAAGTGTTCACATGGGAGCTCTGGAGGACTGAAGGAGGATGGCCCTATAGGCTCATGGATTAGAATGCCTGGTTCCTAGTTGGCAGAACTGTTTGGGAAGGACTAGGAGGGGTGGCCTTGTTGGAGGAGATGTCTCTGGCAGGCTTGGAGGTTTCAAAAGCCCATGCCGCTCCCAGTTAGCTCTGACTCTGCTTCCAGCTTGTGGATGATGTGAGCGCTCAGCTACTGCTCTAGCACCATGCCTGTCTGTGTGCTACCATCCGTTCTACCATGATGGTCATGAGCTCACCCTCTGAGCCTATAACCAATCCCCCAATTAAATGCTTTCTTTTATAAGATGCCTCAGTCAATGGCGCCTTAGTCAATAGAGTAAGACAGAACTCTACAGGGCATATTTCTTACTTAGACCATCACAGGAGGGCTAACCCAGACTTAACGAGAGTGTGAATGGACTCCACTTCTCCATAATACAGTGGCATAGATTTCACCATTAGCTTCAAAATTGGCACCAGAGCTAACAGTGTAGTCCTTTTAGAAAAAATAAATACAAATAGAGTTGATATATTTATACCAAATTAAACGAAGTTAAAATATAACTCTGAGGAGCTGAAGAGATGGCTTAGTGGTTAAGAGCACGGACTGCTCTTCCAGAGGTCCTGAGTTCAATTCCCAGCAACCACATGGTGACTCAGCCATTTATAATGGGGTCTGATGCCCTCTTCTGGTGTGCCTAAGACAGCTACAGTGTACTCAAATAAATAAATAAATAAAGTGTGTGTGTGTATGTGTGTGTGTTGTGTTAAACATCAGCAAGAAGACCAGGGAAAGGAATAGACTTCCTGCTTCCTGGAGCCTTATTCATCTTCTTTATTGTCTTATCTTTCCTGTTTCCTTCTTGCCTCTGTGCCTTTTGTGTGTGGGTTTTTGTTGTTTTTGGGTTTTTTTGTTTGTGTGTGTTTTGTTTGGTACTTGGTTTATGGCACTGGTGATTTATCTTCTACCTCCAAATGTGGAGTTGGTTTGCATAAATGATTGCTAAGAGAAGGGTTCTTTGTGGCACAGACTCACGTCTGCCTCTCTTTTTCAGGGTTGTGAGGCCGTCTACAGTAGTGTATCCGGCCTGAAAGCTCACCTGGGCACTTGTACATTGGTTTGTAACATTTTCTATTTACTCTATTCAAGTGTCCTCTTTGGTAGTCTGGCATAGAAGAGGGCTCAGCTTAGGTGTGCAGCCGGGCACCCTGTTGGCCATCATCAGAGGCTGCCTTTGGCCTCAGGATCATGGACATGCTTGGTCCTTTTGGGTTGGGCAGCAGGTGCATCTAGGATACAGATAAGGTCAGCAAAGTCATGTCATACCCTTGAAGGAACTGGAAGGAAAGTCTGGGAATTTGGAATGCCAACCAGAGATTGTTTCCTTTACCCTGGTCCTCACACACTGGGCCTACCTTGCCGTATTTTGCCATAATCTTCCTAAGAAGAAGTTTGTTTAGACTGGTGAAGATCCTCAGACTAACCCATCTGCACTCTACTGGCCTCAGGGGATGAGGACAGGACAGAGTGTCAGGCTAACATGCATTCACCTCCTTGAATCTTTTCCATGTTGACCCAGGTGCCCTACTGCCCATGAACCATGAGAAATGCTACATTTCCTAGGCCCAGCCAGAAGTTTCTCCTCTCCCACATAAGCACCACTGAAACCTGCACTGCAGGCATGGAGAGGGAAGTCTCACTTGAAGGTGTCAAGGGCATCGTAGGCATCTCAGCCAGATTTGGGTAGCAGCACTTAGGACAGTGTCATTGGGAGAGTTTCTGAGTCCAGAGGGATTCTGGGTTTCCGAAACGCCCTTTGCCACCATGGGAAGGACTATTCCATGGTATCTCTAATGACCCTGGGGCATTTGATGATTTGTGGAGAGGAATCAAGATCACCAAAAGTGAGGTGAAAGGGAGCAGAGAAGTAGGACCGTGTGGCTCGGGATGGTGGGCTGTGTCGCCTGAGTTCCGTGGAGAGACTGTGTCTTAGGTAGATTTGGTAAAATATATTGCCATTTTGGACCATTTCCCATGGTTTCTGATTAAGAACCTCCCCATTCCTTTTCTCACAATCACTGCCCAAGGCCCAGGTATATTTTTCTGAATTTACTCATGATTCTCTTCTTTCTGACTTTGAAACAGGGCACCTTCGTGGCTGGAAAGTACAAGTGTCTTCTGTGTCAGAAAGAATTTGTGTCAGAGAGTGGTGTCAAGTATCACATCAACTCTGTCCATGCCGAGGTACGTTCCCCACTTTCCCCGAGTGTGTGATCCTGTGTGCCCCGTCTTGAGGCTGTGAGAGTTGACCTTGGCCCTGGCTTCATGTTCTAGGACTGGCAAAGAAATTCGTGCTGAGAACTTGCCAGAGTTAAAATGCTCTCTGAAATTATGTGAGTGTAAATGAGATTTTCTTTGAAGAAAAATTAGATAAAGCTCATTGTGGCTGGCATCTTTGAGCCCCTATAATTCTCTTAACTATGATAAATTAAACACTTGGGAACCAGGTTGAAGTTACATATTTGATCTTGTTTTACAGCATTTACTTCTGATAAACATTCAGATGTTTTAATGTTTTCCAATAACCAGGAGTCTTTAAATTATCATCAGTTGCGTGTAATTTTAAAAACATGCTTACTCTTTCTTGGGAGCTCTCCCCGAGTTCCCAGTGAGCTCCACCGCTCACCCGCCCCAGCAGTCCGCTTTCCCCTCCCACCTGAGTCACCGTGGATGAAAACCACCAGGCAGCTTTACTATTTTAAAACCAGCCGGATAACAGCTGCTGGGCGAAGACTAGCCTGCTCCATCCTCCTTAGCCTCTGCAGCTGATTGCGGAGGCTACAAACTGCTACAAACTGTCCCCGACCTACATGTCTGTCCTTCCTATCTGCTCCACCACCTGGTCCACATTCTCAGTCCTCTCTGAGTCCTTTTCTCTTCTTCGTGGGACCCAGAAATCCCACCTTATCCTTCACCCAGTGATTGGCTTCCGCCATCTTTATTGACCCAATCAAGAAACAATTAGGGAACTAGATTTTAGTTATCAGCTCCTCCCCCTACAATCATCACGCCATCACCACCATCACCACCACTGCCACCACCATTATCACCACCACCACACACCACCACCGCCCCACCACTATCTACACGACTGTTTAACTTGAATGTATGTCTGTATCATGTGGGTGTCGTACCCTGGGTAGTCAAGAGAGGGCAGCAGCTCCCCTAGAACTAGAACTACAGATGGTTGTGAGTCATCGTACGGGTGCTGGACCTTCTGCAAGAGCAGCCAGTGCTCAGACCCTGAGCTGTCTGTCTCTCCAGCCCTCCAGCAACTAATGCTTAATGCTGTTTACATGGTCGCAGAAGACAGCTCTGAATGAGAAGCTTATTCTAAATCAAATTACACTTGGCCTGGGTGCAAATGCCTGTTTCTCTAGCACTTGGAAAGTAGAGGGAGATTGATCAGGAGTTCAAGGTCATTATACTATCTTTTAGGTATAAAAGTGTGAGCTGCATATGCTAAGGCAGTGGCATTGTGAATCTTGAGTTCACCTGGACCACACAAACTCTGCACCACAGGACAAAAAGAAAAGGGGAACACAGCAAAGTGACCGCATGCAAAAGCAGTTCTTTTTTTTTTTTTTTTTTTTTTTTTTTGTTTCGAGACAGGGTTTCTCTGTGTAGCCCTGGCTGTCCTGGAACTCACTCTGTAGACCAGGCTGTCCTCGAACTCAGAAATCCGCCTGTCTCTGCCTCCCAAGTCCTCCCAAGTGCTGGGATTAAAGGCGTGCGCCACGCAAGAACAGTTCTTTAGCCCAGTATTTTAGAATATTGCTTTTACTATGTCGATAAGTTTAGTAATAAGATAACTGTTACCTGTAACCCTGGCACTCAGGAGGTAGAGGCAGAACTTTAGCAGTTTGAGGTCATCTTTGGCTACATAGTGAGGTCAAGGCCAGCCTCATCTTCATTAGGCCCTGTCTGAAAAACTAAGTGAATAGTAGTGAAGTATTTGATATGTTCTGCTACCAAGTCTTCCTGTGTGTTTCTCTGAAGCCATATCAATTTGGACTCTCTAAGGTTCAAGAGCCCTGTCAGCACGGCGGCTGTGGCTGTCTCCTCTCCTCCTTGTCATCCGAAGCTTCACTTCCCTCATTTGTTTGCTTCCACTTTTTTTTTTTTTTTTTTAATTTATCACATACTTATGCACACTTGGGATTTTGCTGATCCATCCTGTGGTAGTGCTCCTCTACCTCCGGTTGTGCTCCTCTGTCCTAGCTGTTTCCTGGAGTTGCTGTTCTGACCTGGGAGACTGGATTACTTAGATCCAGCCATTTGCTTTTCCAGAAGAATACTTTATAATAAAGTTTCTTCCTCCACGTAATTTTCTATAATGAGGCTCAAAGAGATGAAGTGACTTCCAGGAAGTCAGAGGGAAGGGAGGACGGTACTCAGGGGGTCTGCTTGGGAATCTGTGCTTCTGTCCCAAGAGGAGGTGACAGGTGATAGGCTAAGTAAGCACTTTGTAACCACAACCTTCTTCTTTTCTTTCTCTTCTCATTTTTTTTTCTTTTTTCTTCCTTTCTTCTTCTTTTTTAACTGTGTAAAATTGTGTTCTTGCATATATGTATGTGTACCACCTTGTGCTGGGGCCTGCAGGGTCGGACCCTGGATCTGTAGTTATGGTTGTCAGGTGCCCAGCGTTAGTGCTGGAAACAGAGTGCTCTTAATTGCTGAGCCATCACTCCAGCCCAGGTGTGGGTTTTTGAGACAGGGTCTTGAGCAGCCCAGGCTGTCCTCAGACTAGCTAGATCTTTGAAAATGATCCTTCTGCCTCCAGCTCTTATGTGTTAAGATTCCAAGCATGCACTACCACATCTGTGTCCTGATCACATACTAAATCACTCAGAATCATGCATTACACAATCCACATTTATGAGAGCTGATGCATATTGCATTTCTCCTGATTGGTGCTCTAAGGTCCGTGGGCTCCTTCATTCCTGTGCTATATATCCCTAACACTGCCTTCTCTCCACTCTTCCTGTCCCTTCATTTTGTCCTTTATGGGGCTTCTGAGCAGTCCTCGTGTCTCTTTCCCCTGCAGGACTGGTTTGTTGTGAACCCGACGACCACGAAAAGCTTTGAGAAGCTGATGAAGATAAAGCAGCGGCAGCAGGAGGAGGAGAAGCAGCAGCAGCACGGAAGGCGGCGGTCTCTGAGGAGGCAGCAGCAGCCACGCACCGAGCCTCCAGAGAGCCAGCCAGAGCCGAAGGTGGGGAAGGAGCAGGGCGGGAATGAGGAGCTGGTGGGATCCGAGCCGGAGCCAGTGCCAGCACAGCCCCAGAAAGCCGAGCCCGCCAGGACCACTCACAAACGAGGGAGGAAGTAGGCAGCCATTGAGCATGCTCCAAGGAGAGTGGATGTGATGCAGTTGTCATGGGAACACGTGCAGGGGAGGCCTGAGTCAGGCTGGATGAAGATGCGTTCGGCTATTGCTGTTGGGCTCTGGCTCTCAGCTCCTCTGTGTAAATTTCACGGTCTTCCTGCCTCAGTAGGTTCATATTCCCATGGAGTCCTCTTGCTTTTCTGTTGCCCGAGAGCTACCGTGGCAAAGCAGCTGCAGGTCCCCTGGCCCGTGCAAGGTTAAGAAAGAAGCCTTCAGCTGGTTTTCTTCATTCTTTCCTGTCTGGGTTATTAATGTTCTTGGAATCTCCGTTGATTTAGTGGCTACTCCGTTATTTAGCGTATAAAACAGTTCAAAACTAATCTTTTTTTTTTTTTTTTTTTTTTAAAGATGTAACAGGTTGTATCCCCCTGTGTTTGTGACATAAGAGGACTGGAAAGGAGAACTGTCACTTTTGTTACAGTGTGGCTCTGAACCCCAGGAAGTGGAGCCTGACAGAGGCTGCTTGTCTTTAATTGGGTTTTACTGTTGAGAGGAACAAAATGATTTAGCATGGAAAAACTAGGAGCTCGCTATGCTTGCTCCTGGAACAGGGACTCCTTGAACCCACAGGCAGGAGAACAGCCTGAGGAGTCTGTGTCCCGGACACTAAGATGGCAAGGGAGAGGCCCTACCCTCCTAGACTGCCAGCATCCCTTACTGTGTTGACTCGGTGCCCTGGGCTCTGGCAATGACACTGAGGCTGCAAAGCAAGGTGTGCTGTCCCTCTCCCCTGAGCTTACCTCACTTGTTAGGCCACGCCCACTTAATTCGTCCATGGTATTAGCCCACCTCTGTCTGAATGTTCTGAGAATTCTGTCCTACTGTTTTGTATATGGAGTTCTATCAGCTTTATATTGTGAAATTCTGACACTAGATGTAGATATTTCTCTGGAGCCAGAAAGAATGGTCTCTGTACCTCATGCCTGTCTGGTGGTGTTCAGTGGGCTCTTCCCCTGGAGGGTGGATATCTTGGAACATGGGTTAGAATAAGTAGCCTTGTTGTCGTGTTTCTGGTTTCTCTTCCTCCTTTTGTGTAAATATTGTTCTTCTATATTCCCACCTATTGTGTGGCATATGCCACTTACCAAGCTAACCTTGATATGGACAAATACCACCTTTCCAAACTCTGAAGGGCGATTTGCCACCCTTGAAGTCTCTGTTCTCTGTGCTCTTCTAAATAGCTTTATCATGTGTGCTTTGTGAAGACCACGTTTCAATAATGGGGCATTAAAACTTGAGTTGGGCACTGCCAGTAGGGTCATTTTGAAACAAGTCAAGGAAATGATGTGTTTGTGCTGTTCTTCATTCCTGCTTACACCCTTAAAGCCCCTGTAGTAGGTGAGGGTGAGGGCTGTGGGGGAGAAATAAGAAGCTATGTGAAGTCTTGGTAACAAGGACTTGGAGAATATTTGGCAAATAAAATGACTCTCTCAGAAAGTCTCTGGTTCTCTTTGCTGCCCTGCTCTCAGACCCCTTGCTGACACATGGGACTCAAGATGGCCAAGAATCAGGGAGTTCTGGGTCATCTCAGCATTCCTTGGCTCCTGAAACCTGCTGGGCACTGTGATTGCAGTAAAGGGAGCTGGGGGATGTGGCCTGTTTTCTGTGGGCCTTCTGCAGCAAGCCATTTCCTTCCCAGAGCCCGGAATCAACAAGGCTTGTATAGACCGTCCTGCTCATACTATTCAGTTTTTAAAATTCATTAGAATGATATAACAAGAGTGGCAGTATTTGATACATATAGGATATTGAACAGTGTGTGTGTGTGTGTGTGTGTGTAATGGATACAATTACTTTTAAATTGACTTGGCAGTATCTGATAAAGCTGGACACAAGAGCAAGATCCATCCCCAGGTGTGTGCAGAGGGACTTCTCTTGCTCACCTGTGTAGGAGACTTGCATGAGAAAGACAATATGCTTGACATGTCCATCAGGGACTACCACCTGTCCACCAAAATCTGTTCTCACCTTCCAGAATCGTAGGCCAAAAGGACACTTGCCTAGACTTCATTTCCTAGCTGTTGCCCTTTCTGCCCTCCACATGGCAAGTGACCAGCCAGCTAATGTCTCTGTTGGAGTCTGCAGAAGTGATACGTGCTTTGGAGACTAGGTAAGAGGAGAGGGCTATAGCTCTGTGATTAATGGATGACTAGCTTGTACACAGGCCTGTGTTTGACCCCTAGCACTGGGGTCAACACTCTCTTCATTCACTCCTCTGCTTCCTGGTGCCCGGAGGCAAGCTTTTCTGGTCTGCCACACCCTGCATGTCTGATAGACAAACTTATCCAAAAGTGTGACTGAATAAATTCCCCTGTTAACAGAAAAGGAAGATAGTGTGCCACGCCCTTCTTTCTACCTTGGCCTGTTAGATGCAGTAGAGATGATGCCTCACAGGACAGAAGTGTGCAGAACGGAAGGTAGTGGGCTGGGTCAGCTCCTGAAAGGGAGCCATTTGTCATACAAGACCATCTGAGACACTTATTTTCTTCTTTTTTAAAAATCGAATCTGGTATGTTGTTTTCCCTCCAGAGAGTGGATAAAATGTGATAGTCACACAGTGGGATACTTTCCTAGTTTGGTTTCTGTTGCCCTGCTAAACACATGACTAAAAACAACTTGGGGAGGAAAAGACTCATTTTATTCTACAGCTTATAGTCTTTCATGAAGGGAAGCCTGAACAGGAGCCTGGACGGGAGCCCAAGGCAGGAACCTAATGTCAGAAATGAAGCAAGAGGCCACAGAGGGATGTTGCTTCCTTGTTCACAGTTTGTTCAGCTTGTTTCCTTATGCAGTCCAGGACCACTTGACCAGGGGTAGCCCTACCCATAGTGGGGACTCAACCACATCCATTTATAAGAAAATGTCCCCAAAGGCTTGCCTATAGGCCAGACTGAAGGAGATATTTTCTCAATTTAGGTTCCCTCCTTACAGATGACCTAAGCTTGTGTCAAGTTGACAAAAACCTAACTACCATAACTATATATATTACTAAGTCTCCATCAGACATTCATGCAAAAAAATCAAATCATTATAAGAAAAGATTAGCCGGGCGGTGGTGGCGCACACCTTTAATCCCAGCACTTGGGACGCAGAGGCAGGCGGATTTCTGAGTTCGAGGCCAGCCTGGTCTACAGAGTGAGTTCCAGGACAGCCAGGGCTACACAGAGAAACCCTGTCTCCAAAAAAAAAAAAAAAAAAAAAAAGATTTCTGTACAACTCAGTATTTCTTCTTTTAACAGCAAGTGATATTTCTAGGCCTATTGAGACACCTGGATGCTGGGCATGGTAATCTATATAATATAGATTAATATGGAATGATTAAATATGTGTGTGTGGGGGTGCGCACACGCGGGCGTGTGGTGGTCAGAAGACAATGTATAGCTCTGTGATTAATGGGTAACTAGCTTGTACACAGGCCTGTACTCATTAGTTAGGGTTTACTGCTGTGAGTAGAGGACACCATGACCAGGGCAAGTCTTATAAAGGACAGTATTCAATTGGAACTGGCTTACAGGTTCAGAGGTTCGGTCCAGTATCATCAAAGTGGAAACATGGCGGCATCTAGGCTGGCATGATACAGGAGGAGCTGAGAGTTCTACATCTTCATCTGAAGGCCGCAAGCAGAATACTGGCTTCCAGGCAGCTAGGACAAGGGTATTAAAGCCCACACCCACAAGACCACACCTACTCCAGCAAAGCTACACCTTCCAACAGTGCCACTCCCTGGGCCAAGCATATACAAACCAGCACAGTATGTGATTTTAGGTATCAAAACTCAATAGTTTCCAGGACCTCAGTGATGATTGTCCTAAGCTGGCCAGGTGAACACTTCAATCTGTCTGGCTGTGTCAATCAAGACATACTTGGCTCAAGAAAACCACTAAAGAAGTGTTCTACATGTGCAGTGCTGCAGGACACTGCTCAGCTGATCCCAACACTGCACTGACATCCACATACCACCAGTCCCCATGTGTGCTTTCTGAAGCCACATGTGGGTGCTGGGAACTGCACCCAGGTCCTCTGCAAGAGTAGCAAATGCTCTTAACCCTTCATTCATGTCAATAAAAAGACATGAGACAGGGTCTTATGTATCCTAGTCTGGCCTTGGACTTACCACGTACCTCTTCGGGTGCCCTTGAACTACTGGTCTTCCTGTCCCCACCTCCAGAGTGCTGGGATTACAGGTATGTGCTACCACTCTGTTGGTGCTGGAGATTGAACTCAGTACTCTACACACTAGTAGGCACTCTGATAGCTGAACTACATACACTCTCAGCCCCTCTCATTCATTTCAACTCTCTCTCCTCTCTCTCTCTCTCCCCCTCTCTCTCATTGTGCGTGCGTGTGTGTGTGTGGTGTGTGTGTGTGTGTGTGTGTGTGTGTTTGTACAGTGGCTCCCACACCCTTAAGCAGGTCTACATATAAACACGTGCTCCATCTATGCTCAACATTCAACTCTCTGCTCAAAAGCGAGTTTAATTACCCACCAAACGGCATCTCCCTAACTCTTTGTCCCCTCCTTACTTCCTTTCTGTATGAGTACAGGTGTTTCCTTGCACCTTTTTCCCAGATTGGATTTCTCTGTGCAGCCTTTGCTGTTCTGGAACTTGATCTGCAGACAAGGCTCACAGAGATCCGCCTGCCTCTGCCTCCCGAGTGCTGGGACTAAAGGTATATGCCACCACTGTGCCACCTTTTCACACTCTTCATGAGAACATTTAACTTCATGAGGATCCTTGTTGACTTTAGTTTTGCTCTTTGTTCATTCCCAGAATGTGGTTGGTCCTGCTTTGACAACTCTTCACTACTAACTTGACCGTTTTCTCTGTAATCAAGGCAAGGGTTACTCTTACACCCTGGCTTTTAAGAACCTGTCTATATCATCCTTGAGACAACAGAAAACATGAACAATTACACCAACTGTGCATTGGGGGTACACAGGAGATAACTCTGACCCAAGCATGGACTCCAGGTTACCCAGAGAAAGGAACTGCAGTGGTAGCCAAGTTGCCCAGAAGGCAACTACCTGGACTCTTCACCACTCCAGAGACCCTTCTCTCTTCAGGTTTCTCCTAGTACAGTCAGTCTCTTGACAGATCCCTACCACATCTCCTCAGTGTAGTCATATCTAGAAAGGTGGTTCTTCTGGACTCCCACCATTCCCAATACCAACAGACATACAGTGGGCTGAGGTCCTGTGAGGTCGCCGACTCCCCAGAAGCTGCAGTCTAGCCCCTCACCATAGAGACACCAGATCACTAGAGAGACTTCTGTGACATTCCATGAGGCCATTGTGCAGGGAACATTTGACCCCAATCTGAGGAAAAGGATAGAGCAGTAGGCCAGGGAGTCTTCTCTGGGCTTTACCTTGCTGGGGCTGACAGAAAGTGTGTAGGGTTCCTGAAGGAGAGTTCGGTGGCAGCCGAATGGGATGTAGGAGGAGGGGCAAGGCCCTGCTCCTCAGGAGTGAGAGAGGAGATGGAATCCCAAACGCAGTGCAACTGCATTGCACAAGACAGAAGTCCCAGGTCTGGGGGCAATTCCAGTCGACCTACTAGGACTAATTTGGTAGCTGAGACTAAGAAATTATGTGATGTCAGCCCTAGCTGTGCAAAGTCCCATCCTGTGTACCCCAAAGTAAAGACACCGCTTGAAAGTTGTGGTCCCCAAAGGCAGACATGTGGCACTAGTTCTTTGGCAAAGACCCATGGTGAGCACCAGATCACCTCAAATGCCTGAGTTCTGAGACCAGGTAGGTACTGAGGGGGGATTGATATGAATGGAAGATCTCCTAATCTTGGTAACAATGATGGAAGAAGAGGGCCTGGGAGATACTTCAGTGGCTCAGGGGCCTGCCATGTGGCACAAAGAAGACCTGAATTCAGATCACCAGTACCCAATTACAGAGCTGAACAAGGCAGCACATGCTTGTAACCCCTAAGGATGGGCCATAGAAATAGGCAGATCCCAGATATTTATTGGCCAGCCATCCAGACTAACCTAATCATTGAGCAGCATGTGTAGTGAGAGACCCTGCCTTAATTAGGGTTTCTACTGCTCTGACAAAACACCAAAACCCAAAGCAACTGGGAAAGGCTTTATTTCATCTTTCTTTTCTATATCACAGTTCATCATCTAAAGAAGTCAGGGCAGGAGCTCAAAACAGGAACCTGGAGGCAGGAACTGAAGCAGAAACTGCGAGCATACATTGCTCACTTGCTTGGACTGCTTTCTCATTCAGTTAAGGACCATCAGCCTAGGGTGTCACCTTACCCTCATGGACTGGGCCCACCCACGTCAATCTTTAATTTAGTGAGAGAGAGAGAGAGAGAGAGAGAGAGAGAGAGAGAGAGAGACTTCTACAGATAATCTGATGAGTCAGTTTTTCAATGTAGTTCCTCCTTCCAAATAACTCCTGAATGTACCAACTTGCCAAACCTCTAACAAGCACTGACCCTATCTGGTGCAAGATGGAAACCCAAAGGTTTAGTTTCCGGTTACTGCTTTCTTAGTTGTGCCTAAAGAACTGATGAAATAAAGAATATTTCCTTTGTTCTTCCTCCAGTTTTGCCCAGAGTTCAAAAGGTTTTCCTCAGCCATCATCGTATTTTACTATTATAGATGAACTTTTCAAGTCAGAGAGGCTAACGAACTTAGAGAAGGAGGTAAAAAACAAGACATTCGAGGCACTGGAGAGCCTGAACAGAAAAATAGAAGCGGCCAGGCTCCAGCAGGAGTGCCTGCTGCAAGACAGCAGGCTGCTGCAACAGCAGAGTCTCTGTGTGGAAGCTGAGAAAAAGTGCTTCTTGAGCTTCCTAAGGAAACAAAGTGAGCAGTGTGAAAAGAAACACGAGCAACTGTGGAATCAATACGTTCAGGAATGTGGGGAGATTATTGGAAGGAAACAAGAACTGACACTCAGGTTCGCCCAGCAAACCAAGGAGCTTCAAACACAGCTCTTGCAGGGAAGACTCAAGCAGTTCCAGCTGAGGCAGCAATTTAAGTCAATGGAGCATATTTCCTCCATAAAGAAGAATCAGGAGATGAAAATCCAGATGTTAGAGAAGGAGCTGGAGGAGATGAAAGCCGAGATGGCTCGGAAGGACCACCAGGCACACTTGCAGTTCCTGCAGCAAAAGATACACCTCATCAGACAGGTACAGAAACTACAATTGCTGCAGGCCGGAGACCTTGACACCACAGAGGTTAGGCAGAAGGCCCAGCTCTTTGAGTCCACAGCCAAGAAAGTGAATTCGGAAGTTTGCGCTAGTGTCTGCCGAGAGAACCAGGAGTTACAGGAGGACTTACTGAAGCTCATCCAGGAGTACCTCAAGCTACAGTCGATAAAGAGGAAGTTAGTGATGCAGAAAGAGCGGCTGAAGGAGGAACAGTGTTATTGAGACGCCTTAGTTAGGGGGAGAAGACAGCTTAAGGCAAAGAGGGAGAGAAGTTATACTTGTGACCCTTGCCCCCCAAACCAGGGTGTCCTGAGGCCACATTGAACCATCCTTCCTGCACCAAATCAAGAATAAATCCAATGTAGTTTATTTATTAGCCAGAAAAATAAGACTCGGAACTACTAGGCCCCGACAGTGTGTTAGTCTACTAGGGAGGCTGTTGGATGCCAGTGACACTGGACCAGCTTGGGAAAATCACTGAACTTTTTCCTGATTCTTACTGTTCCTGTGAAGGGACACTGGACAACACGGGGTCATTGTTATAAAACCAGTATTCAATAAACACCAGTGCAATAAAGCACTCTTCCCTCTCAGTCTGCTGTAATACTAAACAGAGCTACCTCCTCATTCATGGAGGAAATGAAACTGGGTGATGTTCAAAAAAGCGAGTTTAATAACAGGAAGCTAGACTTGAATATTAAAGCCTATTGAGAAAACTGAGGAAGGAACCATACCCGGAAGAGACAAATACCAAGCACAGAGGCCTTAAAATCAGAGTAAGGTGAGTCTTTAAAAACAAACAAACCGCCGGGCGGTGGTGGCGCATGCCTTTAATCCCAGCACTTGGGAGGCAGAGGCAGGTGGATTTCTGAGTTCGAGGACCAGGCTGGTCTACAGAGTGAGTTCCAGGACAGCCAGGGCTACAGAGAGGAAACCCTGTCTCGAAAAGCCAAAAAAAAAAAAAAAAAAAAAAAAAAAAAAAAAAAGAGGTGGGAGAGGTATATTATTATTTCTTTTGTAAACTTTTTTCTTCTTTTTTTTTTTTGAGACAGGGTTTCACTTGATAACTGAAGCTGTCCTGGAATTCATTATGTAGCCATTGTGTGGCCTTGAACTCACGGCAGGCAAATCCGCCCGTGTTAGCCTTCTGAATGCTACAGTTACAGGCACAAGCCACTGCAGGCAGCTGCTATGAACTTTAAGTTAGTTTCTGAAGTGTAAGAAGCTACAGTTCCTTATCCTTGCTCAGAAATAAAATGTGCGCTGAGCACAGCATGGTATCTGCAACCCGAGAGGCTTCTGAAGCAGGAGGCCCGCGAGCTCAAGAGTGAGTTCAAGGCCACTTTAGCAACATTATAAGGCGTCTCAAAAGAAAAAAAAAAAAAAAGCCGGGCGGTGGTGGCGCACGCCTTTAATCCCAGCACTTGGGAGGCAGAGGCAGGCGGATCTCTGAGTTCGAGGCCAGCCTGGTCTACAGAGTGAGTTCCAGGACAGCCCGAGCTACACAGAGAAACCCTGTCTCGAAAAACCAAAAAAAAAAAAGAAAAAAAAAAAAAAAAAAAAAGAAAAAAAAAATAGAAATAAAGGATACAAAGTAGTGGCAGAGTGTTTGTGTAGCAAGGGGAAAGCCCCTAGGGACAGTCCTCAGTGCTAAAAGAAAAACATGAAAATTCACCTGCAATCCCTCTGGATGGTAAGTTTGGTGTTTCTTATTCCTGTCCACAAATATATGTAGACACACACACACATTATATAACTGACACACTTGATGTGCTCCATAAATTGCTTTTCCCAGATACCCAGTATAGTTTAGGTTTATTCATAATTATTAGGAGAAACCCTTATTAAATTTATAGCTCATATAACCCAGTGTGTGAATACATTACTTTTTATTCTTTATTCTGGACAGACAAGGTTATATACCATGTGTTCTAAAGCTGGTTTTAAGAAACAAGAGTGTGCAATATGGCAACAGACACATTTCTTGCCTCATTAATTGTAGCTGTCCAGCATCCAAGGGCGGGATTGGGAATGAAAAGGGGGCAGGGGTTGAGGGAAGAACAAAGCCAAGACAAGGTTCTGATCAAGGCTCCAAGTTTAATACTCAGCACTGCGTTTCTATAGGGAAAGCCCACAGAATCCATCCTCTGTTTCAGCTGGATTATGTTGCAAAGCAAGGTCAGCGGACAGTCTATTCTTCTAAGTTCCTGTAGGAACTTACACATACAACCAAGGAGATGACTCCATCAAGGTTAAGGTCCGCTGTGGCAGGCGCTCAAGGTCTGTTCAGCCCACTCAAGGCTGGGAAGGCCACAGTTAACGGTTCTAGCTAGGTGCTCCTGGTTACCAGGTGAGTCTCCTTCACAAGACCACACAGGTAAGCAACAGTCTGCCATCTGTGGGCAGTCTTCTACTATAGGACCCTATAGGGTCATCTGATGTAACCTAGAATGGGGGTTTGCAGGGAGGAAATGCAATACACAGTTTCAAGGCTAGAAGCAGCATGTCACCTTTACTAACTTTCTACAGGGAAAAGTGCTGCTGGCCACCCATTTGCTGCTTGGAGAGAGGCGACAGGTGGCGAGTGGGATGCACCCATTTGTCATATGAGTCTATAATTTAGGAAGATTGGAAAGATTTTGGAGGACATTGGTCTTCTCCAATGAATGTTCTCAGCATGCACTGTGACTTCTGCCACTCTTGCATATCTTCCTTGGCACCACAACATGAGGGGTATTTCTCCACATATGTCCACACAACCCAGCCTTGTGGTACAGATTCAACTTCAGCAATTACTTATCAATGATTTTAAAATGACTGATTAAATCTGAATATGCTAGGAAAAAGACCAAATCCAAGACTGTCTGATTAAAAGAAGCTTTATTTAGAGATGTACCCAGGTCTGGTTACACAGCTGACTCATGTTATGCAGGGAATATTTAGAGAGCAGCCTTTTTTTTTTTTTTTTTTTTTTTTTTTGAGATCCCTTTTATGGGGAAAATTTAAGGTTAATAGAAAATAGCTGTAGCCGGGCGGTGGTGGCACACGCCTTTAATCCCAGCACTTGGGAGGCAGAGACAGGCGGATTTCTGAGTTCGAGGCCAGCCTGGTCTCCAGAGTGAGTTCCAGGACAGCCAGGGCTATACAGAGAAACCCTGTCTCGAAAAACCAAAAAAAAAAAAAAAAAAAAAAAAAAATAGCTGTAATGTGTAACAGAGATAATTTGGCTGTTAGAAATAATTCAACTAGCTGGGCAGTGGTGGCGCACACCTTTAATCCCAGCACTTGGGAGGCAGAGGCAGGCGGAGTTCGAGGCCAGCCTGGACTACAGCATGAGTTCCAGGACAGCCAGAGCTATACAGAGAAATCTTGTCTTGAAAAACAAAAAACAACAGGAACAACAACCACAACAAAAACAACAAAAGGAAGAATAAAAATATATTCTATGGAAGGGGAATTATACATTATGGGGTAAGTGATTACAGTATAGATTTCTTGAAAACATTTTGTAAGGCAAAGGGGAGTCCCATCCATCATGGGGTCATGAGTTCAGTGCAGGTTGAAAATCATGTTTTTCAGGGTACATTAGGTTTAGGAAACAAAAATTTATCCTCGTAAGGTATGGAGACTTTACAAAGTGGCTCCAGTTCTGGCTTCACCCTGTATCAATTTACATTTCAAAGCTGTGCTCCTTTGCTTTCTGTTGTGATAAACACCATGGCCAGAAGCAAGTAGGGAGGAAAGGGTTTGTTTCACCTTATACTTCCATCTTTGAAAGAAGCTGTTCTATGGCTGTGATGAAACACCATGACCAAGGCAGCTCTTATAAAAGAAAGCCTTTAACTGGGGGCTTGTGTATACTTTAGTCCACTAGCATCATGGCAGCTTGCCTAGCACTGAAGCAGTAGCTGAGGGCTACCACATCCTGAGAGAGGGAGGGGGAGAGAGAGAGAGAGAGAGAGAGAGAGAGAGAGAGAGAGGAGAGAGAGAGAGACTGCTTTGGGCTTTTGAAAACTTCAACCACCTGTGACACACTCCTCCAACAAAGTTATACCTCTTAATCCTTCTAATCCTTCAAAGAGTTCCATTCACTAGTGACTAAAGACTAAAGACTTATGAGTCTTTGAGGGTGTGCAGGGAGGGAGGGCAAGTGGGGGAGTGTTCTTATTCAAACCACCACAGAAGTCAAGGCAGGAACCTGAGCAGACATCACAGAGGAATGCTGTTTGCTTGCTCCCTCTGGACTGTCCTACATTGGTTAAAATTTAAGACAGTCTCCCACAGACATTGTCACAAACCAATCTAATCTGGGTAATCTCTCAATTGAGACTCTGTCCCCACAGGTGACTCTTCCTTGTATCAAGTTGATACTAAAAGCTAACCAAGACAGAGCTATATTTGAGAGGTCATATTAATATCAATAACCTATATGCATCCAACATAGCCTCCTGGTTATAAGTGTCCTACTGAATTTTTAGAAGACTAAACAGTGTGGTCAAGATACTCTATATGAGTTCCAGGACAGCCCGGGCTACACAGAGAAAGCCTGTCTTGAAAACCAAAACCAAAACCAAAAAAAAAAAAGATACTCTATATCATGTCCTCAGATCACTTTCCTTGGGGAGAAAAAGAGAAAGGAGTCCTGAAAAAACAGGAGGTGGGGTATGGTGGTGTTAGATGTTAAAGATCCAACCCCACAGGACGTGCTCCCCCAGAGATACACACAGACGGGACTCGCTGCAGTTTGCATGAGGTTTATTGAAGAATTAATAAATTGATAGTGGCCGGTGCACCGGGTCCCCTCTGCTCCCAGGTGAGAGGGAACCCTGAATTGGGGCAAAGGGTGGTTTATATACAGAGTTCACAAAGACAGTTACTTGTTTCTTGGACAATATTAAAAAAAGATTTCAAACATTTGTTCCCAAGCTCGGTTCCTAAGTAACTCAAATTTACACCTTTATCTTTATAGCCCCGAAGAATTCGTCCAAGTGGCTGCTGTTTACCCAAGTGTATTGTGGTTTGTTTGGTTTTGTTTGTTTGTTTTTTGTTTTTTTCGAGACGGGGTTTCTCTGTGTAGCCCAGGCTGTCCTGGAACTCACTCTGTAGACCAGGCTGGCCTCGAACTCAGAAATCTGCCTGCCTCTGCCTCCCAAATGCTGGGATTAACTTTTACCTCACTCTTAAAGGGGACTTTTTAAGGAGTTTTCTGGTTCCCTTGGACCTTTGGTTCACCCTCTAGACTTTTCTTCTTCCCTTGGACAAATGGCCATAGAGATGAGCAAATAAGACTTTTGGTCGCAGTCTCTGTCATACGGGCTTTTTCTCATGAGATTCATCTTCCCTTCCTCTACCTATATCCTTCGGTATTAATTACTCGGCTACACTTGAGGCACAAACACCCTGCAGTTCTTTCATCCCCTTTGCATTCGGTGATTACTGCCAGAAGAAGAGGTTTCTTTCTCTGTTATTTAAAGTACACTATTCATGCTATCTTTCAAGTGTTACGTTAATTTTTACCTAATATTTTCTAGGCCGTAAGGACGCTTAAATTTTGTTTTTCTTCTTAGCCAATAAAATAAGAGGTGGAACGATACCTTAGTCTGTTAACCTTTGGATCTTGACAGAACCTGTCTTGGGATCCCACCTCATTACGCCCCTAGCCTTCCCCGCGAAGCTTAGCCTTCCCCGAGTCTTACCTCACCCCTGTCAACCCTTCCTGGTTCCCTATGCTCTCCGTCACTTGTCCAAAGCCACTATTGGCAGCTACAGCGTCTAAGGAGTTTCTACCAGTCGGCTGCATAGAAGCCAGTTTGGTGCTCACAGGAGGAGGTTGGAGCGGTTTGGTTATTCCGGCCAATCGCAACCCCAAACTCAGAGAGGCCGGATCGTCTGACCAATCGCAGCCCTATACGCAAAAGGACGGATTTTCCTACCAATCGCAGCCCGGAGTGCAGGGAGTCCGCAGGCCCATCCTTGAGTGGTGGGCGTGGCTGAGGAAAGATGGCGGCGCCCGCGACTCCTGCCGAGCCCCAGGCTTCCGGGGCCCCTCAGCTCCCCGTGTGTCTGTTGGTGTTGGGAATGGCGGGATCTGGGAAAACTACCTTTGTACAGGTGACATGCACTGTGCGGAAGCGGTAGTCGCGCCTCAGGCCCGGGAGGAAGGGAGGAAGTTGTCTTGGGAATTGGAGGGTAGGGCGCGTGTTTTTCTGAGGACTGGCCTCTGACTCCAGTTCCTTCCCGAAGCCTCGAACCCTAGCCTGGGTCACTTGAGGCAGTGTCCTGCGTAACCTTAGTGCATGCTTGGTACAGCTGAAATTGTCTTGCTGAGAATTGGCAGCTTTCCGAAGTCCTGGGCTTAAAGTGTAGGGGGATGTAATGCCAACCACTGGTTTTACGTGAAGGGCTGTGAAAGAATCACTGCGCTCGCCCTACCACGTTCTAAGCTCTTGAGTACACAGCGGCAAAGAAATCGACGAGTAATGGCTCCCTGTTTTTGCAGAGGCTCACAGGACACCTCCACAACAAAGGCTGTCCCCCATATGTAATCAACCTGGACCCAGCTGTGCATGAAGTCCCCTTTCCCGCCAATATTGGTGAGTGCTTTCCTTCCTTCCTTCCTTCCTTCCTTCCTTCCTTCCTTCCTTCCTTCCTTCCTTTGTTTCTTTCTTTTCTTCCTCCCTCCCTCCCTCTTCCCTTCTTTCCTTCCTTCCTTTCTTTCATCTACGTTTATTTTCTGTGGATTTGCTTGAGTTCCAGAACAGGCTTCTTGCTTTTTCAGATTTATCCCTCTGTTATGTACTATTCCCATTCACCCCCTCCCCCCCATCTTGTCCTCAGTATGTGAAACTGTTGAATTGGTTTGAGAATGAGACGTGATGTTAGGTCGGGCTATCACCGGACACATGAATGCTTTGTTTTGTTTTGTTAGTTTATGAGTTCTGCTGTAATTCACTCTGATCTGTAGGAAGGTTCCTTCCATTTCCAAAGTTATGAGGTGTGTGTGTGTAAAAATATGCACTGTTGTGAGGAGAGCTTTCTGACTGAGACTATCAGAAGGATTAAGTATTGGTGTAATCCAAGGGAGCCTGAGGCAGAATGTTGAGGGTTCAGAGTGAATCCGACTTACATAGACAAACCTTGTTTGGAAAAGGAAAAGTGGGGGTGAGGGGTAGATTTATTATGAAAGTGCATGTGATCCACTCACAGGCTCTTGGGGTCCAGGCTTCCTCATTCCTGGCCCATAACTCTCGCTTGCTAATCTTATTAAGCTTCTAATACCCAAATATACAAGTTAAGGGGCGGGGGGAATCTTGTTTTAAGAATCATAGATTAGGCCAGGCAGTGGTGGCTCATACCTTTAATCCCAGCACTCAGGAGGAAGACACAGACAGATCTCTGAGTTACAAGCCAGCATTGTCTGTAGAGAGAGTTCTAGGACATCCAGGGCTACACAGAGAAACCCTGTCTTG
The DNA here is from genome assembly GCA_021653895.1 of Mastomys natalensis. NCBI lineage: Eukaryota > Metazoa > Chordata > Mammalia > Rodentia > Muridae > Mastomys > Mastomys natalensis. The sequence goes on along the minus strand of JAJTUV010002544.1, from coordinate 109,105 downwards.
AAAACAAATAAGCAAACAAGAACAATATAAAAAATCATTGATTGTTTTGGAAAGATTGGGCGACAGATTTTCTATTTAGAGGATAAAAATGTAATATTGCTCGTCTACAGATTGGTAGATAGGTTTGTTTTTATTCATTTTTATTTTATGTGTATGGGTGTTTTGTCCACAAGTGTCTGCATCATGTGTGTGTCTGGTTCCTGCAGAGGCCAGAAGAGGGTGCCAGAATCCCTGGAACTGGATCTACAGATAGTTATAAGCTGCCATGTGGGTGCTGGGAACTGAACCTGGGTCCTCTGGGAACTTATGTGCTCTTAACCATTGAGCATCTCTCCAGCCCCTGGTGGGTAGCTTGTGGTAGATCTTAGTAGACAGGCTTATTGTTCCTATGTCTATGAATCGCCATCATTACCATGCAACAGCTAGTAAGAAGTCTTCTTTTCTTGTTTTTGTTTGTTTGTTGGTTTTCCTGTGTACGGGACCTACTACCATTGAAATTATCTAAAACTTGTAATCTTGTTTTAGACAATATCTATCATAGCTAAGAGCTTCTGACCTAACTTTTTGTTTGTTTGTTTGAGACAGGGTCTCTCTGTGTAGTTCTGGCTGTGCTGGAATTGCTCTAGATTAGGCCAGTCTTGAACTCACAGAGATCTACCTGTCTCTGCCTCCTGTGTCCTTGGATTAAAGGTGTTCGCCACCACGCCCAGGAGCCTAATATTCTTCATAGGATACTTGGTAGTTATCTTTAGTCAGGAAGAAAGTGTGGAGGAAGGTATAAGAAAATGCTGGTAAGATATGGTGGTACTTCTATAATCTCAGCACTCAGGAGGCTGAGGTAGGAGAACCACTTGGGCTACTTGGGAAGTTCAAAGTCAGTCCTGACAAATGAGATGCTTCAAAAAGTAAAGTAAACCATTGTCTCTCTTTTCCCTTCAGATATTCGAGACACAGTGAAATATAAAGAAGTCATGAAGCAGTATCCTTTTCCTCGTCTGCCACGGGATTGACTCGGTCATAGCACACTGCTCTCTTTCATTGCTTTGGGGTGTGGCTTTGCCTGTCAAGTTGTGACAATACAAGTAGAAAACTCACTTCCTTACGGATTGACTTGGTCATAGCACACTGCTCTCTTTCATTGCTTTGGGGTGTGGCTTGCCTGTCAGTTGTGACAATACAAGTAGAAAACTCACTTCCTTTTAAGTAATCGTATTAAGAGGACGTATGATGAATAAGATGAATGTAGGATAGATAGATCAGAGATTCCAGCAATACCTCCTGTTTTTCTTAATATCACTTGAACTGACTAAAATTCAAGTGTTGTGACTAAAGATCCAAGAAGATGGTGGCCAGCTGTTGACTGCCTGGGACCAGGGAAGTGATGTTGCCTTGGGTGAGATAGTCACTGGTAAAAGTTACAGAAATTTAGACCAGGAAACTCAGACAAACATTGAGTTGTATTCTTATGGATTGATTTCAGCATGACATCTGACTCTCTTTAAGTAATCCTAGGAAGGTTGCTTGCCTAGTGAGAATCAGAATAAAGAGTGTTACATGCATCCCTGGCTGACCTGAAACTCAAGAGATCTGCCTGCCTCTGCCTTCTGAATGCTGGGGTTAAAAGTGTTGAGCTACCATGCCTGGCTACATAGATAATTTTAATCGCTGATGCCAGCAGTCTGTCACTGTTTGACATGTGTGTATTCGTTAACTTTTGGTCACACTATTGTCTTTATCTTGGATGGCTAGTCCTAAAATGAGATTAGCAAAGGACCTTGCTAGAAATCACTGGAGTTGTTTGGTTATCAAAGACTGGGTTGCCAGCATCCATTAATTGAACATCAATACCATAATGTGTTGGTCAGATGACAACCAAGTACTAACTGTGTAATTTCATATGTGCAATTTAAATCCATAACCAAATGTTCAGATACGGACTTGGGCCGAACGGTGGCATAGTGACCTCACTCAACCTCTTTGCTACCAGATTTGATCAGGTATGGCATTGCTTACATTTACAGACACGACGCTGTAAAATTCTGACTCTTCACATGCTCTAGCTTGATCACATTGGTATAGAAGAACGGCAAAGAAGGAGAAATACCAAAAATAAGCAGGTATTTTCTGTAGACCAGGAGATAGCCTATGAAGGAGCTGGGATACTTCACATTTTATGTTTGTGAGAAAATAAAAATCCAAAAGATAGGTTCTTTCTCTGGCCTCTTATCAGCGTATGGTATTACCCTGGGCCTGGAACTGAGCACAAAGGGCACCGTGATCAGCTACAGCAGAGAATGGTGACGTACTGATGCTCTTTCTCTTAACAAGTATTTGCCATCCTTTAGGATTTCTTGATCACTTACTTCCATGGGAGGGAGTTGTAATCAGTATAATCTGATTCTGCCGCTTGAGACATTAACATTTGACCAGAGGCAGGTGGATAGTGGAGTGTGCGAGGGACCCTCTGTAACAGTGACAAGTCAAGTCTGGGCTCTGCAGGTCGCAGTGCTGTGGCTGTGGCTCTGCTTCCTTGCATCAAGGAGTCCATTACTTGGTGCCCCAGGTTGTGCTTTGTGATGGTACCTATACTACAGGCCTCCCTGGTGGGGGCCTCCAGTGTTGTGTTGTAAGTAGATCCTGTTATAAGTGATTCTTTTTCTTCTAGGTGATGAAATTTATTGAAAAGGCCCAGAACACATTCAAGTAGGTGATTTCAGTTGACTACTGATTTATTGTCTGTCATCAATACATTCTAGACTTTTGAGAGAATTAGGAGACCTTTGAACCCTGAAGCTGTTAACTGAGACAAAGTCATTAGAAATTAAAACAAAAAAAGGTGGACAAGAAAATCGTTGAGATGATAAATAACGCAGAGGATTGCTCCCATTACTGTGACCCCCTACATCACCCACGTTCCTTTTTACATGATGCGGAGAAACTTTCAGAGGAAGACTTCTGTTCACTGTTTGAGGAAGCACAGTCTGCCATATGGGGATGGACATGAATATTATACATATGCATATGTGTATGTTTAATCCGACTCATTTCTCACTTATCTATTACTAAATTTTTAATATGCTTACTTTTCCTAAGGGAGAAAGATTTAAAAAAAAAAAAAAAAAAAGGAAAGAAAGAGAGATGTTCATTATAAAAAATCCAAATCATGGGCTAATGAGACGGCTCAGAAGCCAAAGGCACTTGCCACCAACCAAGCCTGATGACCCAGGTGTGACTCCTGGGACCCTTGTAAGAACTCCTACAAGTTGACCTCTGGCTTCCACATGCTTGCTGTGGCTCTTATGCATGCACACTAAGTAAATGTCATAAAAAGTTATTTTAAAAGAGTATATAATATTGGAAAGCTGAGCTGGGCGGTGGTGGCGCACGCCTTTAATCCCAGCACGTGAGTGGCAGGGGCAGGTAGATTTCTGAGTTCGAGGCCAGCTTGGTCCACAGAGTGAGTTCCAGGACAGCCAGGGCTACACAGAGAAACCCTGTCTCAAAAAACCAAAAAAAAAAACAAACCCCCCCCCCCCCAAAAAAAAATGGAAACCTGAAGCTGTCACTCTCAGTCCCAGTAACAATTCCTGTTATCCATTGATTGGCATTTTACCTATTTCTATGCTTAAAGTATTATTACAAAGATGGGGCTATAATTGAGGTAGATTTTTTTGTTTTCATTTGAAATATAACAAAACGGGTGTTTTTTTTGAGATCACCTCTTGAAAATTTTCTTTTATAAAATGTGTTATATTTACACACTGCTGCATGAATCGCCGTTATTTAATTCAACCTCTCCCTACTCACCCAGTCACCCTTAAGTTCCCTTTTTGTTTCCCTAGTGCCTGTCCTGTATTTATTTGCTACCTTTCTTTTTTTTTTTTTTTTTTCCCTGAGACAGGGTTTCTCTGTATAGCCCTGGCTGTCCTGGAACTCACTCTGTAGACCAGGCTGGCCTCGAACTCAGAAATCCGCCTGCCTCTGCCTCCCAAGTGCTGGGATTAAAGGCATGCGCCACCACTGCCTGGCATTTGCTACCTTTCTTATTGGTTTATTTTCATGGGCATTGGACCCAGGGTATTGAACATCCTAAGCCCATGTGCAGTCTGTCTTTTATACTGACTTACATCAATGTCCCCAGGTTTGCCTGTTTTTAAATGTATTTTTATTAAGATACTAGTACATCAACAGAATTGTGCACAGGCCTATATAACTATATCTGTAGTCAATTTTACAATATTGTCTTCAATTCAGATATGCTCTATAGGCAATATTCCCCATTCCTCCATTTCTCCCTCTCCTTCCCTCCATTTCTCATCCTCTCCCTAAGAAGTCGGAGAGTTGCTTTCTGGTTTTGCTAATGTCTCGTTGGTACTGCATTGTTTCTGTAATTATCGGATTCTTTCTGACTACTTGCCACAGCGTTCACTGTGCAGCTTCTTCTCATTAGCATATTCTATCTGGAGCAGACTCTGGGAATATGCAGCTTTGGGGCACGGTGGGACTGCTTGGCAGTACACAGAGGTATTGCAATCTTGGATCATCAGACATTCAGCATTCTCAGAATTGCCAAAGTCTAACATTCCTTTCATGATCTCCTTGCCCCAGATATGTCTTGATTGACACACCAGGACAGATTGAAGTATTTACCTGGTCAGCCTCAGGGACAATCATCACCGAGGCCTTGGTGAGTGTTATGGATCTTGTTCATGAGGGCATCCAGTGGGTTAGCATCTCAGCCTCTGTTCATGCCTGGGGCTGAATATGAGAGGGAGAGAGAGGGGCTCTGCACACCCTGGCAACAGTGGTTCTCTCTTGCCAAGAAAGGGAAGAGGAGAGTATGGGAGCAAGCGCTGAGCCCGTGATTAGCCTTCACCTTTGTGTGGTTCTAGGCATCCTCATTTCCAACAGTGGTCATCTATGTCATGGACACGTCGCGGAGCACAAGCCCAGTGACCTTCATGTCCAAATGCTTTACGCGTGCAGGTAACTGATGATTGGTAGGCGTGCTGGTGTCAGGTGCGCAGCCTCGTTCTTTTTCTCCGATTTATTTCTTACTTAGTTTACCTATTTATTTTGTCTTTTTGAGACAGAGTTTCTCTTTGTAGCCCTGGCTGTTCTGGAACTCCCATTGTAGACCATACTGGTCTCAAACACATAGAGATCCGACTGCCTCTGTCTCCTGAGTGCTAGGATAAAAGGCATGAGTCAACACTGCCTGGCTCCTTATTTACTTACTTATTTATTTATTTTATGTATGTGAGCACACTGTTATGTGTTCAGACACATCAGAAGAGGGCATCAGATCCCATTACAGATGGTTGTGAGCCACCATGTGGTTGCTGGGCATTGAACTCAGGACCTCTGGAAGAGCAGTCAGTGTTCTTAACCTCTGAGCCATCTCTCATCCCCTTTTTTATTTTTTTAAAGACATTTATTATTTATGTGTGTGTGTGAGCCTGCATGAGTGTCCATGTGCCACGTGTACCACATGCATGCAGGAGCTTGTGGAGGCCAGAGGACTCAGAGCTCTTTGAACTGGAGTTGCTGGGGTTGTGAGCCACCACCATGTGCTGGGAGCCGAGCCTGGGCTCCCTGTAGAAGTAGTAAGTGCTCTTCATGCTGAGCCGTCGCTCCGACTTCACTGTGTCTGACCGTATCCCCGTTTGGTTTTGAGTCCTGGTGATAGTACCGTGGGTTGTGATCATTTGCATTTACCACTCAGTTGATTGGTGTGAGTTAAGGGAAGGCTAATAAAGGGAGACATGTCCATTGGCATTCTCTCTCAGCATCTCCCCCCGCCCCCCTTGCTTGTCAGAGATGTGGGAGTTACTCCAGCTAGGTGAGATTCAAGTCTGGATAGAATAGAGTTCTCTGGTGTACATGGTGCTTAGGTTTTGTATAAGTAGCAAAAAAAGTGTAACATGAAGAGACACTAGGAATAAAAAGTTTCATCCAAGCCAAGTATGGTATTGCACTTATCATCAAGTCAGGAGGTGAAGGGAGTAAGACCTCGCATAGCATTAGAACAATAATAGCAGAAAAGTCTTAGAATCCAGGTGTGTACTATTTTATCCCAAACATTGCATTGGGAGAGCAAAGATGCTTCATGGGTCACTGTGCATTCAGAGTGAGTTGAAGGAGTGTGCTATGGAAACTGACAGAAGTTAATTTGGGAAATGTATGAGCGGTCTGGGAATAAACATTATATTGGATACAAGAAGTCCTGATGTACCTAGAACTTTCATGAAAGGTAGCATTTTTCCACAGTCATATTAATAGGTGAAAGACTGCCACTTGATTATCCTGAGTAGTCATTTTACGGTGTATGAATAGCTCAACGTCAGAGGACTGGGAACCTAGCTCAGCAGTCGAGGGTCTGCCATCAGGACTGCAGACACTAAATCAATAAAGGGCAAGGGAAGAGCAACTTTAAAAACAATTTGTGATGCATACTTTATATATATATAATTTTGTCCATCTACCTCAAGTAAAGGTGGGAAATTTTCAATCTGTAGGGTGATACTTTTAGAGATTGGGGCAGGAGAATTGCTATAAATTCAAGGACCAGCCTGGCCTGCATACTATTAAGTTCTATGCTAGTGTAGGCTACAAAATGCTTTAACTGTAAATTATATACATTTACATGGCATTTGTGTGGATTAAAGGAGATACTATATATAATCTAAAAGTGGCTCCCAGAGTAACCATCCTATAATGAGTAGTCAATAAATGCTCATTCCCTCCATTTGGGTAAAAAAAAAAAAAAAGCAAGAATCATTTAATAAACTATTAAGAAAGATGACTATCATCCTCTGGTGTGGGCTTGGAGGGTGAGTTTCTGGCTGGATGTTGGTGGTCACTCCCCTTTGGGAGAGACTGATTTCTGTCTGAAGCTTTTCCTGTTCTCTTTACTTAGCCCCATGAGCTTAAGTGCCTTTTCGTTATTTTTGGAAACAAGTGTTCTCTGTATGCCCAGACTGGGCTTGGCCTCATGAACTTGCTGCCTCCGCCTTCTGAGTGCTAGAAGTACAAGTGTGCAACATTATGCCTGGCTTAAAAGGCTTTTACTGATGCTGGTTCCATGTTTGATTTTTTTTTTTTCAGCATCTTGTACAAAACCAAGCTGCCTTTCATTGTGGTCATGAACAAAGTGAGTGGCGCCGTCTGTGGGGATGTCAGCATGCCTTTAACAGCCTTGGCTGATGCTAGGTCTGACTTCAGGTGCTGGCAGCACTTTGGATTTTCCTACAGAAAGTCACAGGCATATTAGAGACATGAAGGCTGCCACATGGAGTGGGTACTGCCTCCAAATCACCCGATGTGATTGTCGGGTAGACAGAGTAACTCTAGTGTTCCAGTCATCCCTCGGCATCGGGGATTCTGGGTCAGTAGAGGAATAAGCAGTCTCCTGGAAATACTGCTCAGAGGAAGATAGATGTCTTTCTGGTTGGTGGCAGTGGGGCTGGAAATGGGCCAGAGAAGGCAGATCGATAGATGACAAGGTCTTAGGATTAGCACTTACTTAAGGAGATGCTTTTGCCATGGCTTTAGTTCATGACCTTCACTCAGGTCGCTGATGGCTGCCTTCTCTCTGGCACAGACCGACATCATTGACCACAGCTTTGCGGTGGAGTGGATGCAAGATTTTGAGGCTTTCCAGGATGCCTTGAACCAAGAGACTACCTACGTCAGTAACCTGACTCGTTCCATGAGCCTGGTGTTAGATGAGTTCTACAGCTCACTCAGGGTAAACTTTACCTCCTCAGTGACAGGAGCCGCGATGTCTTACCACAGCCGTACCTGGCTTTGAACCGCTGTCAAAAGGAATGTTGTACATTCTATAAAGTGACCTTCACACTCCATTGTTTTGTAAAGGTCGTTCATGGCTGGCCTGCAGCTTTGTGGCAGGGCGCTTCTCTAGCATGCACATTAACGAGGCCTGGGTTTGATCCTCAACATGTCAGAAAAAGACAAAAAGTATGGAGCTTCACTGGGTCCACAGGAGCCCCCTCGTCAGAGTTTATGATGCAGTTTAAGAGGGTCCATGGAGAAGTGATGTATGATGCGGCCTGTGGCTGAGGGGAGATGGGCAGTTGGGTCTGATGACCGTGGCCTAGGCAGTGGTATTGAGAGAATGAGAGTATTAGGTTTGGTTTGATGGGGAATAAAATTGTACAAAATTCTGCAGGTTTGATCCTAATTGTTTTCTTTCTTTGTGTTTTTGGTTTTTTGTGTTATTTTTTGTTTTGGTTTTGGTTTTTTGAGAAGGGTTTTTCTGTGTAGCCCTGGCTGTCCTGAATCTCTGTCTGTAGAGCAGGCTGGCCTCGAACTCAGAGATTGGCCAGTTCTGCCTCCCACAGACTGTGCTTAGATGCTCAGCTGACAGTTTTCTTGTTAATTGTTTATTTTCATTGATGAATTTTCATCAGTTCCTGGCTAAGTAGGCCATTTTGTTCAGTTTGGGCTTTGCTTTTTGCCAGAGATGTCTTTAAGTATTCAGTGTGTTTTATGACTCTTTTAATGTCAAAATTCTAGAAGCACAATGCTTAGTATTTTAAAATACAAGATGCTTCTTGGCAGGTGGTGGGCGTCTCTGCTGTGGTGGGCACCGGCTTCGATGAACTCTGTGCTCAGGTCACCAGCGCTGCAGAGGAGTACGAAAGGTGAGATGGGGGAGGGGCCATCGACTCGCCCTCTCTTCTCAGTTACCCACCATTCGTCTGGCAATCATTTTGTCAGCAGTTGCATGCTCTGTGTAAGTATACTTGCCTTGCACGTGTGTACTAGACCAGACCGTGCTCTGGAATGACATGTTTCTGTTCCCTTCTTTACGAAGACGGAAGTATGAAGTGTTGAGTGGACTGAGGGGCTGTGAGCCTGGGGTCATCCAGCCTCTTCTGTAAAGATCCACTTGGTAGACATTGTGGGCAGTGTCTCAGTTCTGTCATTGTAGATAGTTCAGCAGCTATGTCATGGTTATGTTCCTGTAATACATCACCTCCAGAAATAGGCACAGTGTGATTTGGTACATATGCCGCTGTATTATTTGAGGAAGTATATGCAAAGTCCTAATAGTTGCTGACACATAGAGACACTTCATGAATGCCAGCTACAACTGCTGTCATTGTCAGTGGGATCCCATCCCCTTAAAGGAAAGTAGAGTTGGCATCTGTGACACTGGGAACATGACCTCAGAGGCTGCTTGGTAGCATGCTGCTTTGGTTTCTCGTAAGAACCACATCATGGTTGCCAGGCAACATTTTTTTACCCCTGGTTAACCATCTCAGGTTGTGTGTGTTTCCGATGCTCGCTCGGGATGGCACTTGTTCTGTTGTCGCTCAGGCCCGTCACTTCCTTATACATTGGGCTTCCAGAGCAGCAGCCCGTCTTCTGCCTGCTGCCTCACACCCCTCAGTCAGGCGCTTCATCCTTAGTCTTTGCAGCATAGGCATCAGTGTAGCAGGACACAGAGGCCTTTAATACTTAAAGCTTAGGTGACCAAGCCCACTCAGTCAGTCAACAGGTTCTCCAGGGCAGGATCGAGGATTAAAAAGAGACAATTAGACAACACTGCAGCATGACCTCAGCCAGTTTGAGACTGAAGGTGGGTTTATTTTTTCCAATCTGCTTTTATATAATTTTAATTACATGCAAGTAATAAGGTCAAGTAGTATAATAAACACAAATAGTCAAGGAACAAGCAAGGCAATAAACAAAGTCCTGTGATCACTGTTTCTAAGGGCTCATCAAGATGGCCAAGGTAATTGAGCCACCTTCCCTGTCCTAGCCCAAGGTCATACTCATGCCTGAAGCTACTTCTTGGATCTAACCTAAAATCAGATTTCTCCCTGAACTTACTTCCCTGTTCTAGCCTAAAATCAGATTCCTGCCTTGTCTTTGTCCCAATGTCAGATTCCTGCCAAGTGGCCCCCAAAGCTCTTCACACTTAGATCTTTGGCTGGGCAGTCTCCCAGCTACTCTAACCGGACCACTCCTGCTGGCAATACGTCCTGCCGTGTGGCCAGCTCTACTTCTCTGCTGCACTCTGGTTCAACCGCTCGCCTCCCTGTCCGGCCCAGTTCCCCACCTCTGTTGTCTCTCCCAGCCTCCCTTTCTCTGCCCAGAAGATGCGCCCTCCTTTTCTACCCAGCTATTGGCTATCAGCTCTTTATTACAGCCAATCAGATACAATTCTAGATTGCTTTAGGTAGGTGAGGAAGAATGAATATTTATAATATATGAGACCAGTGATGGGCCGTAGAAGTGACAATACCAAGATCCTGCCAGCAGTGAATATCCGGACACACCTTCACATGGTGTACCCAACATACCAGGAGTTGTTGAATTCCTCTGGGTTAGACTCAGCAATGAGGACAGTGTACAGGGCACTTCAGGGAGGTCAGGTCTTTTGTCCGTTTTAAGAAAACAGAAGCGATGGGTTCAGGATGGGAGGTGTGGGTTATTCAGGAGAGGAACTTAGAAGACATGTCTTCATTTCTTTTTCCAGGGAATACCGTCCTGAATATGAGCGTCTGAAGAAATCACTGGTAAGAGGGAGATGATGTGTTTTAGAGCTCACAGAAAGTCTGCTGAACCTACCCAGGGCACAGGCCTGTGGGCCTAGCCAGTCACCAGAGACTGATAGGGGAGCTTTGATTGGAGAAGTTGGGAACCAGCTGGCATGCTGGCCCGTGGTGTGATTAGCACTTAGTAGTAGGGTGGAAAGGAAAGAAGTTTAGGGCCAACTTCAGTTATGTGGTGAGTTTGAGGCCAGCCTGGACTACATGAGACACTAACTCCCAAAATTAAGGGTAAAAACCTTAAACTTAATTAACCCTATCTCCCCCAAACACCCATCCTAGTCATCCCGGAATGGGTGCTTTGTGTAGGCTTTCAGTGTGTATTTTAAATTTGCCTTCATCTGCTTTTTATTTATTTCTAGCTGACTGATGAAATTTCAGTATTTCTTTAAAATTCCTGTACTTTGGTTTTGGTTTTGGTGCTGCTCTACACACTGAGCTATGTGCTTAGCCCTGTTTGGTCCTGTTTGGTTTTGAGTTGAGGTCTCATTGTACCCCTGGCTGGTCTAAAACTCTGGGGCTCTAGAGATCTTCTGAGTCAACCATCTGAGCAGGAGGGACTGCAGTAGTGTGATACCACCGCCCATCTCAAACATTCATTTAAATGGGTAGCTGTGTGTGCTGTCTGGGTGCAGACAGGCCTCTGAAAGCACCCCGCCCTCTTTGCATTTGAACATTTGTTCTTTTTTCCTTTGCCTCATCCATCTGAGTGCTGGGATTACAGCACAAGCCACCACACAGGCTTTGTATCTAAATTTTTAGAATTTAGAATTTTGCTGAAATTCATATACCAAGACCTTTTTATGCCCCACTCTCCCATTCTCCGGGTCAGTCTAAAGGGTAGTTCTAGGATTTTGAAGAAGAGAGCAGTCTCACAACTCTTACCCAAAATGTTTAAATGAGACTGCTGTTGTCAGAGCCTGCACTGGGATCTTTGTCACAGAGCTTTCTCAAGCTCCACTTGAGGGTTGTTGGGTCATGGTATACGTTCTGAATGGTTTCATTCACATTCGACAGGAAATCTGCTGTCACTTGGGACCACACGCTACACTGCTTCGTCTCCGTGTCTGTCATCCTTTACCAGCCTCTGGTGTTTTAATCATTTCCAATCTCCTCCTAAAAGGCTGGCATCTTGGGACTGGGGACTGGTTGGGTATCTGCTTAGCATGCACAAGACCTTGTGTTTGTTCTTTAGCACCATACAAGCATAGTGGTGACCCCTGTTCAGTCCAGGGTCATTCATGGTTATGGAGTGAGATTGAGGATAACCTACGCTATGTGAGAACTTACCTTTAAAAAAAAAATTACAAATATATTTGTGTGGCGGTGTGAAACTATTTGTGGAGGTCAAAGGATAGCTTGCCAAGTCGGCTCTCTCCTATCACGTGGGGTCCACAGATGGAAAGCACATGTACCCGTTGAGCTACCTCACCAGCCAGGATCTCTTGTTTAACTTGAGGACATATTCCCCCACCTCCCTGCCCCATACAGGCGAGCGCCCAGAGTAATCAGCAGAAAGAGCAGCTGGAGCGTCTTCGGAAGGATATGGGTTCCATAGCTCTGGACCCAGCAGCGGGCAGAGGTATTGGAAGTGCTCTTGGTGTTTGAAGGAACAGAGGGTGGATCCACTCAGCAGCAGTGTGTGTATAAGAAAGTGAGAGGAAGGCTGGGGAAATGGAGACGTGCGTAGTGTATCTGTAAGGTGTCTGTACGTGACCTGGAACAGAGAATCCCGGAGGATGCTGCGTGCCTCGCACTGCTCCCAGTCTCCTTTGAAAGGTTTTGTGCTTCACTTTGGCAAGGGACTTTGGCTTTTTTTGTTTTGTTTTGTTTTTTTGTTTTACAGTGTGTTATCCCTAAATTTTAGATTATACAGAAAAATTATGTCTTTAGTATAAAGAACTGCTGTAACTTTTGAGAGTCCCAGAATGTTAACATCTACATTTTCTTTTTCTGCCTCTTCCAGCTACATGTGACTTTACGTATCACATAGTATACATTACTTTTTCCTAAATTACTTAAAACTCATGCAGATACAGTTTTCTTTTATTTTGAATCTGTGTATTCTTTCTAAAAATAATGATATAATTTTATAAAACCCCAGTGCAGTTACGAAAAAATGAGATTAACATGAGCACCTAATACATGGCCTTAGGTGTAGCCATTCCCTTCAGAGCAGGCTTAGCTCATCAGGTTGGGGGCCAAGCACCCTGGACGGTCTGCGTATTCTGCTGCTTTCTTTCCTTACATGCCTGCACATGTTTAATTAGGTGGTGGTCTTATAACAGGCTGCAGTGTCTGCTCTCCCTGTACTGTGCCCTCTCCTGGCCATTCTTGCGTTCTCTTTCCCCATGCACATCCACACCAGTTTACCTAGTGGTCTCGCATCTTCCTCCTCAAGAGCAGGAAGAATTGTTGTGTTTGACAGGTCTTGAGTCTTTCTGGAATGTTATCTTGCATATATTTTACATATTTCTCATTACACTTTTGAGTGGATTTTATCTTCTTTACTCATGTTGTTTTACTCTGGTAACTGGTATGAATTGTGCTGTGGCTTCCTCTCTTGGTCTTTGTATCCTGCTACCTTACTCTTTGTCCCCCCTTTCCTTCTTCCCTTCCCTCCCTTACTCCTCTTTATTTCCTTCATTCTGTTATTTTTATCATTGACCCTCTGTGAATGTCTAGGATATGCTTATATTAAGAAAATATATATTTGTGGGGCTGGAGAGATGGGTCAGCAGCTAAGAGCGCTGTTGCTCTTGCAGAGCACCCAGGTTTAACTCCCAGCACCCACGGTGGCTTGTGACCACCTGTAACTGCAGTTCCAGAGGAGTCGACAGTCTCTTTCACAGGCTTTCGTGTGGCTCATAAATATACACGAAAGCAAAACACTTGTACACAGAAACTAATGTAAACAAATCTAAAGTTACATATATATTCCCTGCCTTCTAGAGAGGCAGGATGTTGGACTGCCTGTAAAAAGCATGGTAGAGCCACGCTGTGGTGGCTCACACCTTTAATCCCAGCACTTGGGAGCAGAGGCAGGCGGATCTATGAATTCAAGGCCAGCTGGCCTACACAGTGAGTTTTAGAACAGCCAGGGCCACACAGGGTTTTTACCCTGTCTCTTAACAAAAACAAAGCAAAACAAACAAACAGTATGAAATATTTTGCAGCTCAGTGAGACCCAAAAACCACATAGATGGAGTTTATTTGTTTTTATTTATTTATTTTTATTTTTTTGGTTTTCGAGACAGGGTTTCTCTGTGTAGCCCTGGCTGTCCTGGAACTCATCTTAGACCAGGCTGGCCTCGAACTCAGAAATCCGCCTGCCTCTGCTCCCAATTTTTTTTTTAATATATTTTAAGTTCCATTTTATTATTTATTGTGGCAGTAAATTAGATACATTCTTTTTTTCATCTTTTAATAACAGTTTTTCTTGGGGTACTTTATTACAAAAATGAAGCTTCTCTTTGTGACCTCTGTTCACTAATGTCTATCGTGATCAGCGAAGGAGGAACCTTCCTGGGTACCCAGGAACTTTAGTGTTTCTATGCCATTCTCAACACATACCTCACTATCTTCTGTGTGTATGCAGTGAGGCCCTCCGGAGTCATCGTGGGTACCTGAAAAGGCAATGTCAAGTCTGCTGCTGCTGTATCCAGATGAACTGTTGAAGAGAGTTTCTGTGGGTGATTTGAGACACCAAGTGTATTTGGGCAATTCTTAGTTGGGTGTGGTAGGAAGCATTCACTATTAGCACCTCCTGCCGTCATCCCTGCGATCACCCACCTCCCCGACAGACAGGGTCTTATAGAGCCTGGCTGTTCCGGAACTCAATCTGTAGACCAGGCTGGTCTTGAATTCACAGCCTGTCTCTGCCTCCCAAAGCTTTGGGACTAAAGGTGTGTGCCACCTCGCCCTGTTAGCCTCTGAGATTTGTTTCTGTCCCTGTTACTGCCTTCAGTCTGTTTTATATCCTCCACAGCTGAGCTCCTGGCCTCACAGGCTCCTGCCTGTGGGCAATGGGCAGAACCTCCTGTAGTTTCAGGTCTTCATAGAAATTAACTAATACTGAGTCCTGTACCAGGAATTCTTGATTAGACTTTCTTCTCATTCTTGGGCCTTAGTCCTTATTCACTGAGTAAGGAATGTCACCTCTAGGAGTATATTTGATTCCCCTTATTTTACCCTCCCTCCATTGCGTGAAGGCAGCCTGGCTGTCTACCCTGGCATTCCACTTGTCTTCAGGCCTCCCTGTTTTCCACCTAGAAGCTTCATTGCCCTGGGTCTCCATTTGTCTTATATTTCATTTTTCTTTGGAAAAAGCATAGCTTCTTCCTGTCTGTGAACCAGTGAAACAGAGTGCTGGGGTTTCAGAGACATGTTTCTCAGGTTTTCTTCAGTAGAAATAAGGGGACTCATGAAATCGCTTTGTGAAGTAAATTTAAACCGTGTTAGGAATGACAAGTGCAGTTACACTTAGAAGACAAACTCTCCGAGTGTCTGTTAGTCAGGCACGCTCTCATGCTGCCGTCTGATGCGCATGACAGCTCAGAGTCAGCTCAGAAGACAGGCATACTGATCAGGGCTTTCACCCTAGACAGCGCATCGCCTGTGCTGGATCCTTCTGACTTGATCCTGACTCGAGGAACCTTGGATGAGGAGGATGAAGAAGCCGACAGTGACACAGATGACATTGACCACAGAGGTGAGAGGCAGCCGGTGGACACAGCAGCTACCCCGTCTGCTCAGGAGGTTGTCACTGTTGAGAGGAGATCCTGAGCAGATGGCCAGGGACGGGGGAGGGGGAAGACGGTAGAGCATACGGTGCCAGCAAGGGGTTCCATGCGAAGAGTTCTGACCTTACTGTGTGTTCTAGTTTCATTCTGTTGCTGTGACAAAATAGCCCGAGGGAAAGCAGCGCAGTGGAGAAAGGGTTGTTTCCGCTCATATTCCAGCTTCCATCTCTGCAGAGAGAGAAGTCGGGCCACATCCAGTCAGGAACAGGGAAATGAATACACACACCCTCACTTGTCTGCGTGTGTTCGTCTTCATTTCTCCTTCATATAGTTCAGGGCCCCTGTGTAGTGAGCGTCCCACACAGCAGACAGTCTCCACACCCAGACACCAGTACCATGCCTTTTATGTCTTCTCCCTTCTGAAGTTCTGACTCAGTCTGTTACCAGTTCTGTGGTTGATTGGTGTTAAGGTTGTACCCTGGGACTTCTTACCTGCTAAAAGCGATTGCTACTGACCTACATTCTTAGTCATTAATGTTGGATCTTAAAGATGTGTCTATTTTTCCTTTCTGTGTTTGAGTGTCTTGCCTGTGTGTGTGTGCGCGCGCACTGTGTGAATTCCTGGTCCCCACAGAGGTCATAAGCCCCCTGGAAATGAAGGTACAGATGTGAGCCACCATGTCGATGCTGGGAACAAACCTAGGTCCTCTGCAAGAGCAACAAGTGCTCTTAACTGCTGAGCCACGTCTCCAGCCCCCAATGTTTGAGTACTTAACAGTCAAATGTAGTGGTTCCCTATTTTCTTCCTAGCTCTTGGGTGGCTGAGACTGTATGGTACATCTATTTTTTCTCTTGTCTATCTGAGCAGACCTTATTTCAGTTATTTATGAAGGGGGTATTTTCTTTACTTTGAGGCTGCATGTTCTGGAAGCCATTTCATTGACTGAGGGTGTGAGTATATAATTCCTTATAAGTACTTTCAGCCAGCTGTGGAGACGCCATACATGCCTATAATTTCAACATTGGAGAGACTGAGGCAGGAGGACTATGGGTTCCAGGCCATCTTGGGTTCCATAGCAAGTCCCTGTCTTGAAAAAGTGAAAAATAATTTTAAAATGTGGTTTGTGTGTGTGTGTTGTTTCTGATTTGTCTACAGTGAAAGTTTTAAAAGCAGCATCCTTTGCCCCTGCAGTTACAGAGGAAAGCCGTGAAGAGCCCGCATTCCAGAACTTCATGCAGGAATCAATGGCGCAACACTGGAAGAGAAACAAATAGGCCCTGCCACTTGCTGCATGGGTCTGATGTGCGGTCTCCCATGCAGGGACGTCCTTCCTGTGAACCAGGGCTGCAGTCAAGAGCAGTGTCTCTCAGATGGCCACTTCTTTGAGGGAAACTTGACTTAGATGAAGTCTGGTTGAAGGTGGAGTTGGCAGGTGGATGCCCATCATTGGGTAGCTTCTCCCAATATTTATGCAAGGAGGTATTCTCACCGCTCTGCAAGCTGGTAACTCGTTTAGCCTATAACTTCACATTGCATTGTTGGAACTCAGGTATTTATGCTGTTGATAGGACAGAGCTAGCTTCTGTTCTGAAGACGACTTTGGATCTTGACTAGCTGGACCTGTGGACATGGCTTCCTTAGCTCTGTGCTCCTGACTCTGCACCCTAAATTGCTGTCTTCTAGTAGAATGGGAAAGGAAGTGCCTTTGTACAGAGGGGCCCTTGGCACCCAAGTTCATGTGACCCTGCTCATCCGAGGTAGTGCATTTCCAAGAATACTCTTGGAATGGTGACTTGCATAAAGATTTTAACTAACTTTGTGGTGAACTTTTCTGTCATGATTTGATATTAAAAGGTATGTGATCACTAACAGATTCAGCACTGTTAGTTATGACATGTCTGGTAGGATGTAATGTGTAGGTTAGTTTCCCATGTCTATTCATCTAACCGCGCCCAAAACCATGTCCTCCTTATATTGTACTTAGAACAACACAAAGCATTGTTCGTCACCAGGATTTGGTCCGTTCAATACATACATAGCTGGAAAGGTTTGCCCTGGTTTCAAGAGTGTAGTCTCTGCACAAGAAGTAAAATCATCAGCCAGGAAATTCTTATTGATACACCTTCAAATCGGCTTTATTAGAAATGGGGTGGGGCCCAGTAGGCTGTTTTTATAAGCCCTTCAGGTGACTGCTGTGCTCTTTGTAGAACTGTTTCAAGTCAGCCTGTGACTGAATCCCAGGCCAGGTGAATCAACCACCCATTCCTCAGATGCTTCTTAGTTATATTCTTGACATGGGGTCTAGTCTCCAGGATTATTTCAGAGCAACACAGAATTTTATCTTGCTATTGGTTATTTAATATTTCATAGCTAGTGGGAAATGCTGATCTAAAAACCTCACCCTTTTCTTAAGACCTTTCTGCCAGGTGTTGTGGTATGTGTCTCTAATCCCAGCATGTGGGAGGCAGAGACAGGTGGGCTTCTATGAGCTGGAGACCTGTCAGGGTGACATACAGACATAGTGAGACCCAGTTTTAAAAAAGACACCTCTGCCTCTTGAGTGCGGGGTCTATAGGGCTGGGCTGTTATGCTTGACCTGTTCTTTAAGGGGAAACCATACACAGAACATAACTGACAAGCTTGGCTCTTCTCCATGGTGCCTCCTCTCCCTTTCTTAAAATGCTACCCTCTTTCCTGCTGGCAGCTCTCTAAGGGTCTTGTTTTCACATCACTTGTACAAGACCCTCATGGTGTGGGGAAATGGTGTGTTAATTAAGGTCGCAGTCTACAATGTCTGGATACCTCCTATGAGCTCAATGCGAAATGGAGAACTCCCTTTCCCCACAGTCTGGGGAGCCTGGCCCCCAATACCCTCTACTTGGGAACTTGGCAAACCTACAAATTCAACTTCCTCTTTCTGGATAAGAATCAGCTGAAAAGTATCTGGCATTCATGAAATGCCTCACCATACAAATGAGGCATTACTTTAAACTGCAGCCAGTGAAAACTCCTTCCCACTCTCCAAGGTTCGTACGTATCCCTTGTCCTCCCTGAATAAGTGTAAGTGCATCAGCTGTTCCACTGATAGAGCTGATTCATTCAGTACCATCTAAAAGAACTGTAAACTAAAATCCTCGGAGACGCCCTCTCCATCCCCCAACCCTGCCTCATCCTTCCAGCCTGGTGTGTAGCAGCACCTGAACACCCTGAGAGGGCGGAAACGGAGGACACATACCACCATATGGAGGTGCTTAATGAATCCTTCCTAAGTAAGTGAATTAAGTACACTAACTGCCTCTTGGCCACTTTGTTTATGAAAATAAAGATAGGACCTGTCTTACTGGGTTTCTATTGTGTGAAGAGAAACCATGACCATGGCCAGTCTTACCACAGACATGGTGCTGCAGTAGCTGAGAATTGGTACATCTTTGTAGCTGCACCTGGCTTGAGCATATGAGACCGCAAAGCCTGCCCCTGTTAGCAGGCCTTCTCTGACAAAGCCACGCATACTCCAGCAAGGCCACACTTCCTAATAGTGCCATTCCCTATGAGCCCTGGTCTATTTTCAAATTACCACAAGATCAAAACAGGATAGATTTTAAGAGTGTTAGGATTACTTTGAAAAATCCTATTTTAAAATTAAGCTATAACTTCAGAAAGGAATGTAGGAGGGCTAGTCTAAGGTACGTGATGTGACTGTCTGAAAACCGCGAACTTGGGTTGGCGAGATGGTTTAGTGGGTTAAAGGCACTTGCTATGCAAACCTGACACCATGCCTTCTGCCCCTGGGGCCCATGTGAAGGTAGAATGAGAGAATTGACTGCACACAACAGTTGCCTCTGGCCTCTCTATACAGGCCACACACACCATGCACAAGCACACACACATAAGAAACCTCAAACACTGAGGAGAGCTCACCACTAATCTTGGTTTTAAAGAAGGGAGCATGTCCATCCTTTGTCAGCTCGTTTGCCATCTGAGACAGGTGCTGGCTCGGCCTCGGGAGCTGATCGCAGTGGGCATCAGCTAATGCAGAAACCCGTAACTGGCTGAGGAGCAGAGGAAGCGACGGTGAAGGGCTGATTGGCACATCAGTATCGCCCTTGCTCAGTAAGTATGTTCCCACTCAGGTTTCAACTCTGATGAGCTCTGGATCACACACACAAGACATGAAAGGGTGTGCTTGGAACAAAGGAAAATCCCCTCTCTTATGTATGTGTATGAAATGGTCAAAGAATTTAAAAAAAAGAATTGGAATAACTCAAATTACTTTTTCCAAAAATAATTTATTTGTAAGTGTGTGTGTGCACGCACGCATGCGTGCCCCATGGCATGTATGGGAGAGTTGGTTCTCTTCTTACACCATGTGGGTCCCCAGGATCAAACCTAAATTGCAAGTGACTTTACCCACGGAGCCATCTCTCTGGCTCCTCAAATGTCTTTTTAATCCAAACAAACAAACAAACAAACAAACAAACAAACCCTGAAACAAACCAACAGCTGTCCTGAAACAGCCAGATGCTGCCCATCCAGCAGCCGTGGCAGGTCCTGTCTGCTGCCTTCACAAAGGAGAACAGGAACAGCTGGAAATGTGCAGGGTGAAAGATACTTAAAACTCCGTGTCAGCAGAGGAGCGTATGAAACATAAAAACGACGAGGCTGGCTGGAATATTCTAGAGAACTGTGGGGACAGCTGCATAAGGATGATGGCTGTCACCACAGGGATCTTGCTCTGTAAGAGGCTTTTGAGTAGCAAAACTAGTTTTGAAATCTGACTGACAAGCCTTGTTAGGTTTAGCTGTTTTCTATCTTACTACTGAATTCCCAGTGACGACATAAAATAGATGAATGAATCCCTGACATCTAAAAAAGCATATATTTACGTGAATATATGCAAGCTTTGAAGTTTAAGCAGAGCACCTCAGCGTCCCTCCTCTCTGTAAGGAGAATTAAAGTGGCACGATTCTTCTTGAGTGTGCCCAAGACATGGCTGGGAGGAGCTGTGTGTTGTCCCACAGTAAAACCAGCTGGGGACAGGACTTTGGTTTGATTACCAGGTCAGTATCACAGTCCATCTGCAAACAGTGGCTAAGTTGTTCTGAAAAAGTACAACAACGATGCCAAAGTGAACTGTTACTAGGTTAAGAACTGTTTCTCTAAAATTAGGAAAGGCCTCAACTGAAGAATAGAATCAAATTACTACTTATGGAAACAATCCAGACACCAAGGCTCCTGCTGGCTGTGGGTCTGCAGTCAGTGTCCTTTTGCAGTTAAATCTTCCTCATCCTCTTCTTGCAGCGCTGACTGAAAACAGGGGATGAGCCCATGAGGCTGTCAGTGGAGTGGGACCCATAGCTGCTGTCTGAGTCCTCGGGGCTCTGAGGGATGCCGGCTTCACTCATGCCTGACATTGGCTCCTCAAAGACGTCACTGCCCAACACCCCGTGTGCGGACACAGTGCCTTCCTCACTCTCTTGAGGCTCCATTTTCACATGCGCCAGGTTCCAGAGAGGAGAAGCATTTACCTCTGCACCTAGAAATGAAGGGAAAGATCATGAGCCTACGGTGAGACAAACAACAGCTGCATGTCCTGCACTCGCTTGACTAGTGGTCTTCACACTGCTTCCCTTGCAGTACCCCACATGGACTGAGGGTGTCACTGTTAGTCTGGGGTTCAAATGTCACCTCCAAATTACCACTTCCCTTCCACTTTCTTTTTTTTTTTTTTTTTTTGGTTTTTTCAAGACAGGGTTTCTCTGTATAGCCCTGGCTATCCTGGAACTCACTCTGTAGACCAGGCTGGCCTCGAACTCAGAAATCCACCTGCCTCTGCCTCCCAAGTGCTGGGATTAAAGGCGTGCTCGCCACCACCACCAACCCACATCTGAGGTTTTGATACTTATATTTTTTATGTTTTATACTTGTAAACAACTAAGTGTCCAAACTAGTTTGCAACTTAACTGACTGGGGGTAGGGAAGCATAGCAATCCCAGCACATGGGAGGCTGAAGCAGGAGGCCTTGAATTCCAGACCTACCTACACTACATGGCAAGACCCTGTCTCAGCAACTAAACAAAAATACGATGGCCTAAAAACAGAAAAGTAATGAGCCCGTTCTCCAGGTTCCTAAAGCCGTCACAGCTGTGAACCTATAACAGACGGCTCTGTCCAGCACAGCAGAACAATTTCATTCCCTTGGATCTGCAACTTTCTGGAAGTCTCTACAAGGAGACAGCCCTGACACCAGAGAGTAAAGGATTCACCACAGCCGTTTGCTCCGGCAGCTTCCGGTGTGCCCGTGCCTGCCTTGCTCCCACTTGGAGTTGATTTCAAAATGTCAGGAAGTGCTAAGATGGGCAGAACCAGATGCAAAATGAATACAACTTTCTTTCTTACTTGATGTTTGTGGCGAAGCCTCCACCTCCAGGTTGGATGGGAAGCGCTCACTCTGAGCCCCAAGGACCCCAATGGGTAAGGACTGGTCTCCAGAAGCAAGGTCGGCTTCCAGCTCCTCGCTGACAGGAAACGTGATGTCACTCACAGGCTCTTCCTTGATCTTCACAGGCTTAGTGTCTTCTGTGGCCTTCTCTGGATTCACAATCCTTTCATACTCTTCAGAGAGCTGCTTACTAATCTGTTGGCAAGCAAGAGTTAGTTTTCCAGGGCTATTTTAGAATTAAATTGGATAGTGAGCTTGGAATAACCCAAGGAAAACTAGGCAGGAGTTACCAGATGGGAAGTGAACCTGTCTCTGCCTCCCATCTTGCCATCGATGGGCTTACAAGTGTATGCCACCACACCTGCTTTTCACATGGGCTCCGGGGATCTAAACTCAGTATCTCATGCTTTCGAGACAAGCACTTTACTAACGGCCAACCTGAAAGGTGAGTTTAAAACCTCTACTGCTGGCTGGAAAGTGGTGGCGCACGCCTTTAATCCCAGCACTTGGGAGGCAGAGCCAGGTGGATTTCTGTGAGTTCAAGGCCAGTTGTACTACAAAGCAAGTTCTAGGATAGGCAGGGTTTTTACAGAGAAACACTGTTGAAAAATAAAATAATAAAAAAAAAACCAACAATAAAACTTCTACTGACAGGGCTAGGGTGCCAACAGTGGAAGAGTGCATGCTTAGCCTCTGCAAGGCCATGAGTTCAAATCCAGCACCATCAAACAAGGACAGATGCCACTGCCAACAGAAGGAAATCATTTAAGGGTTTGGGTCTGAGTTTATGACAGACACAAGTTACACAAGGCAAAAAAGCCAGAGGTGAGGCAAAACACTACATTTCTGTCTATAAAAACTAACAATTGTCTGGCCATATATCTGGAATTCCATCTCTTAGGAGGTTGAAAAGAAGGAAGAGTAAGGCCAGCCTGGCTGCTCAGGGCAGTCGTGTCTCACAGGACAGGAGCCTCCCGAGCATCTAGCATGCAGACCCTCTAGGCAAACCCTGAGTGGAGCAAGCAATCTGGATCCTTTTGTTAGACACTGAAGGTTACTGGTCACTAAGTGCCTAAGCCTCAAGAACTGGAGAGACGGTGCTCTTACCTGAACCCTCCTGGTACTCCACTGGTTTTGTTTAGTTTTCAACACACTTAATGCTATCTGAAATAGTTGTGCTTTGTTTGCCTGTTATTACTTCCCATGAACACTGCAAGTTCAAAAGAGTTGATTCCCCTTGAAAACTACTATCTTCCCACAATGGCTGACACAGTAAGTCCTCAATAAATACTTGTCGAATAAAATACTAGCAAAACAAAATTTCCAGAGGAAGTAACGAGGAATGGGCTACCCACTGACTGAAAGATGCTTGTCTTCTCACTGGGCTAGTAGTGGTGAGGACAGAGAAACTCCAAGCCCCCATGCGCCATACTCCAGAACATGTAGACTCTGCTAGAGTAGGACACTTTGCCCACGGCTCCCAGGGTCTCCTCACCTGTAGCATGTAAGTGTGATAGTCCTTGATGCGGTGCTGCCAGAACTTCTGGAGGGAGAGCACACTGCCAATGCCCACCTCGTGGAACACCTGCTCCATGACGTCAGGGAAGGGAGTCTGGCCAAGCAGGGCCTCCCGATCCACAGCAAGCGCAGTAACTTGGTGAACTTGAGGCAGTACTCATGTGCTACGTCAGTTAGGGTCTCCAGGACACTTTCATTAGCACACTCAAAGCCTGCGTGGGCCAGGATTGTGGCAACTGCTTGGTAGAGGAGCTGCCGACAGGAGTGCCAGCTCAGCTCGGTCACCGGCTCTCCTTTCCCACTGAGAGGAGATAAGGGAGTGTTATTTGAGTTCTTGTGAGGGATGACCAGCCTGGCTAGAGAGCCTTAGGCATTTTGTTTCTGACTCCCCAGTGCTCAAATTATAAACGTTTAAGCCACCATGCCTAGGTTTTTTACATGGGCTCTGGGACAGAACACAGGGTCTCATCAGCCTCCTTACTGACTAAGCCATCTCTCCAGCCCCCAGGTTCTTAACAATTAAAATAGAAACTTGGCAAAAAAAACCCTACAGAATTGTAGTAGTAACACAAACCTAATATGATGAATGATATTTTATTGAATGGTGTGAATATGCTGGGGTTTTTTTGTTTTGCTTTCTTTGTGCCGGGCAACTGCCTTATCAGCCCACGTTTTCATATTCATGTATCAGTGTGTTATTTCACTTCTAGTAAACTGTCTGGAATTAATTAATATTCATGTATCAGTGTATTATTTCACTTCTAGTAAACTGTCTGGAATTAACAAGCAATCAATAAATGCCTATTGTGCTAGAAAATTTAAAAAGTAATAATCCCAGCACTAGGGAGGCAGAGACAGGCAGATCTCTATGAATTTGAGGCCAGCCTGGTATATAGAACTAGTTCCAGGACAGCCAAGGCTACATGGAAAAATTATCTCATAAAATAAAAACAGAACAAAACGAAAACAACAACAAAATTACAGACTAGCTTGTGGCGATTTGGACTAACTGCACTCCGCTCCACTAATGAGTCAAACAACATTAGCCTAGTCAATCACTTTCATCTTCAGTGTCCTCATGTACAAGTGGAAATGCCACCATAATCTTAACAGGATTACCGGGAGAAGAGATTACTTAAGAAAAAACACCACAGCAATGCTCTGTCTTACCGTAAAAGTCGCTCTCTGGGTCACTGTGCCGGATCTGGAATGGTGCATTGGGATTTTTACAATCTAAAGGCTGGAGGTCATCAGGGAGAGGAGGTGACCCAGGGCAAGAGGGAAGAGGCTCACTCTCCTCAGTCTTCACACCCTCTGTCTGCTGCTGACTCTGGGTCTGAGCTGTGGCAATAAGGTTGCGCAGACGTCGGTTGTGCTGGATCAACTGAATGGTATGGATGGTGAGGCTGCAGGGTTCTGAGGGGATGTCTAGCATGGTGGGGGGCTTCGGCTTGTTGGCTGAGGGCTGGTGCAAGGGTGGGTCATGGACTTCCACCAGACGGAACTCCCGTGGGAGCAGATCAAAGGAACTTCTGTTGGTTTGTCCTGACGGTATTGGTATCTCTCCCCAGTACCTCAGCATTTTAGAGTGAACAGAGAAGAGCTCTCGGGCTTAATTTAGATGATACCCTAAAGGTATGTGTTTACGTCTCTGGCAACTGTAGATCGTAAGCTTCTGTAGTGAAAAGTAGGAAGTTCAGGCAGTTCTGACATAAAAAGCAAGCTAAGATCTCTTTGAAAAAGGTGCTAGCAAAACTCTAAGACAAAGGATGTTCTCCCTGAAGAAATGAAGAGAAAAATAACTGTTAGATGTCAATCACACAGGACAGCTCCTCTTTGGATTACAAAAGGACAATCAAAGTCATTAATAGGTAAAGAGCAGTGACTTGTGTATGGGACTCTTACATGTACACTGCCTAGTTCACATCACACATTCATCACCAGAATACCCATCATGCCTCATTCTAAATTCTTGACAAGGCAAGAAACTTAAGTGGGAGTACTTCCAGAGTATATCTACACAAATGTGCTAGATTAATAGGAAAAACAGAGTAGCATTAAAAATACTAACAGCGCCGGGCGGTGGTGGCGCACGCCTTTAATCCCAGCACTTGGGAGGCAGTGGCAGGCAGATTTCTGAGTTCGAGGCCAGCCTGGTCTACCAAGTGAGTTCCAGGACAGCCAGGGCTATACAGAGAAACCATGTCTCGAAACAACAACAAACAAACAAACAAACAAAAATACTAACAGCCAGCTGGGCAGTGGTGGCGCACTTCTTTCTCCCAGCACTCAGGAGGCAGAGGCACACAGATCTCTGAGTTTGAGGCCAGCCTGGTCTACAGTGAGTTCCAGGACAGCCAGTGCTACACAGAGAAACCAGATCTCAAAAAACAAAACAAACATACTAATAGGTGCTTTTTAATCTGTGCTGTGCTGCCTGGTAGAAACATTCATGAATCTTTAATCTAGCCTTAGCTTCCAAATTCTACATATACATAAACAAACAGAGGTTCTTTGTGGAGGTCAGGGGTCAGCCTCAGGCAACATTCCATCTTGCTTTTTCTATTAGGACCTCTCACTGGAGTCTAGAGTTTGCTGATTATTCTAAATCAGTGTGTTGCGTGTAGTTTTAGTCTACCGTCTTTGCTCTGGACTGTCGGAGCTACCAGCCCCCACCCGGCTTCCCTTTTGCTATATGTGCCTTTAGCTCTGGGAGGTGACCGAGCTACCAACCCCTTCCCTACTTCCCTTGAATCTGTCGATCAAACACACACACACACACACACACACACACACACACACACACAGTTTGTTCCTTTATAACATGCCTTCTTAGCACAATTGCTGGGTGATACTGTCTCCCACCGAGAAAAGCATGCCCTTATTAATATTTTTATCTCTGTCTCTCCACCTGCCCCAAACTTCAGTGGCTAGTCTCACCTAGCCCCTACCAAACATCCATGACCACCCCGCCTGTAGCAGTGGCCACAGGCCCCAGCTCCCCAGTGACCTCACATGGTTGCTTGGTTCTTCCTCCAAAATATGGCAGAAAAACCTCTACTTCCTTGTGTCTCCCTTTCCCCTCCTGGGACCCGGAAGTTGGCCCTCAGCTTTCTTTACTGACAAATCAGGAACCAATTGGGAAACAAGACCTTAGCATCAGAACCGCCCCCTTCACCAGCGAGTTCCAGGGATTTGCCTGTTTCTGCTCCTCTCCTCACAAGCTCTAAGCACATGCACCTATACCTGGGTTTTTGGGATTGAACTCAGGCTCTCATGCTTGCAATGGCAAGCATTTTATAAACTGAGTTGTCTCCTCAGATTGAATCTGAGAGACTTCTGCTGCCTTCTGACAAGTATTCCTTCCTCTAGTCCAGTTGTTCTCAACCTGTAGGTCATAACCCCTTTGGGGATCAAATGACTCTTTCATAGGTAAGGAATATTAGATATCCTGTATATCAGATATTTACAATAAGATTCATAACTATAGCAAAATTACACTTATGTAGTAGCAATGAAAATAATTGTATGGTTGAGGGGACACCACGACATGAGGAACTATATTAAAAGGTCACAGCATTAGGAAGGTTGAGAACTGCTGTTCCAGCCTCTCTCAGAATCTGATCTACACTTGGCCCTGTTGCTAGACTTTCTCCCTTTCTCTGTCTCTCTGCCTCTCTCTGTGTGTCTCTGTCTCTCTTGGTACTGAAGATTGAACACACACTATGAAAGTAAATATTTTATTACTGAGCTTCCAAGCTTTTTTGTTTTGTTTCTCTTGGAAAGAGTCAGAATTCTGTGGCTTACCATTCAATGAAACTTACTACCTGTCTTTAATTCAGTTCTCCAGGTTCACTGCCTATAGTCTCTTCAGGTCCAACAAATATCAAATGAGTGCACTGTGTGAAGATGTAAGATCTTTGTCCTAAGGGAAGAGTAACAGAAGCAAATATTGCAATACAGCAGCATGCAGGCACTGCTACTTTAAAGGCATGGACTCAGTGGCCTGCAGGCAAATGAGGGCTTCCTGGACGAAATGACCTCAGGTCCAACAATATACTACGCAGTTTCTTTCTTTCCTTCTTTCATTTCCTTATTTTGGGTGTGTGTGCATATGAAAATCAGAACACAACTTGTGAGAGTCAGTCCTCTCCTTACAGCATGTGGGTTCAATGGACTGAACTCAGGTTGTCAGACTTGGCAGCAAGTGCCTTTACTTACAGAGTCATCCAACTGGCCCCTCAGTTCATTTTTCTTTGCTAAGATTGTATTTTATTTTTAATTAATTAATTTCAAGACAAGGTTTCTCTGTGTTGCCTGGGCTGTCCTGGAACCTGCTCGGTAGACCAGGCTGGCCGTGAATTTAGAGATTTTACTTCTATTGTTGTCTGTTGGGGTTGGGTATGTATGTGTGTTCCTTGTGTATGTAGTGCCAAGGAGAGTTGAAGAGGGCATCAGATCCCTCTGGAGCTGGAATTAGATGTGGCTGTGAACTGCCCCGATGTGGGTACTGGAAATGGAACTCAGGTCCACTGGAAGAGCAGCAAGTACGTTAACCACAGAACCATTTCTCCAGCCCCACTACTCAGCTTCTTGTGAACATCAGACGTCTTTTATAATTGACCCTTTGAGTTGTGACCTCTGCCACCCTCTACATCTTTATTAGACTTGAATTTGTTCTTTAAGATAACTGAAACCACAATCCCCCAACATTTCCCCAATACACACCCTTTCTTTGTATCCTCATATCAATTTGCTTTTATCCCTGAAACTTAAGTTTAGTTAACTTATTCATCTGTATTCTCCTACTTGTTATGGCTATCATCTTGGTATAGTGTTGGGGCCGCTGTCAAAGAGTTATAAAATATTGCTTAGTTCAATTTTCCAACCATCTTATGAAAAATAACCCTACTACTTCCAATTTTTCAGGTGTGGAAGCTGTGGTCCAGTGTCATGCCAGTGTCATATACAGAGAGAAAGAGAAATGAGGTTTCGATGCTCAGGTTCTAAAGCCACTAAACATGTTGCCTCAATAATTTGTTCCGAATAATAAAAGAATGAGCAAACAAGAAATTGCTTCTTCCCTAACTTCACAAAAGGAGTAAAGGGGTTATCAAGCCTAAGTTCCGGGAGCTGCAGGGTAGGGCCTCCTTGCTCCGGATCTGCAGGCTTAGGCTTAGGCGCCAACCACAGGATCCTAGGAAGTCTGATTTACAAGGCAGCAGGAAAATGGGACGCTCTGGACCTGAACCAGAAAATAAAGCTCAAATACTCACCGCCCTGTCCCAGGAGTCGTCTACGCGGCTGCCTGACTCTGACAGGTCCGAGTCGACGACTAGGTCAAGCCTAGGAGCCTTGTTTATTGATTAATGGTCCAAGGCCACCGGAAGCACTTCTTCCCAATCGCCCTCTGCCGCAGGAAGTTATTACTAGCCGGTTGCAACGCCTAAAACTGTTCGTGTTCTGCACAGCACTTTGAAAGCCCCTCCCTCCTTTCTGGTATTGTGACTCCCTAGTGCTATTCACATCTTTAAAACTCTGTGAGTCTTGAAAGAGGAACTCCAACATTGCTGTCCAGAGAAGCGTCAGGGAGCTGGGAAGGAGAAGTGAGCAGGAACGTGGAGAGCGAGGGGCCGCGGTTTCCGAGGAACATATTTTGAGATTGTACCCGGCTGAGGATGGCTGATACTCCCTCTCAGCTTGAAGCGCCAGTACCTCAGCAAGTCAGTAGCGAGTTTAAGAAACCTGTTTTGCCGTGCCTCCCGCAGTGCGGAGTAAGGCTCCGGCCTCCAGTCCCTCAGTTCCTGAGGATGTGAAGAAGGAATGTCCCACGGCTCAGCTGGACTCTGGATGTGGGGAGCCTGAGGTCCCGCCACCGCAGCGGGACAGCGAGGAGACTGGGGATCCACCGGTGGAGCAGCTCCGCTCCCCGCGGGTAGCTCCTGCTTCTGGCGGTCCGACCCGGCTCCTCCATACCAAGAACCATCGTGGGGCAGCCCAGCCACAGCACCCTACAGTCTCGAGACCCTGAAGGGTGGCACCATCCTTGGCACCCGCTCCTTGAAAGATACGAGCAGTTGCTTTTTCGGGAGACTTGCTAGCTGTGACATATGCCTGGAGCATCCTTCTGTATCTCGGTACCATGCTGTACTACAGCACCGAGGGCCGGATCCCAGCGGAGACTCTGAGGGTCCAGGCAGGGCTTTTATCTCTATGATCTGGGAAGTACCCATGGCACTTTCCTCAACAAAACTCGCATCCCACCCCGCACTTACTGTAGAGTCCATGTCGGGCACGTTATTCGCTTTGGAGGCAGCACTCGGCTCTTTATCCTTCAGGTAAGTAGAAAAATCTAAAATAAAAATCTTGAGACTTCACTGTGCTGGGATTCTGAGTTTCTTTAAGGTTTAATTGAGAAAAGGATTTTTCTAGTAACCAATGACAAAAGCATAGGGCTCAGTCTGGACCCATAGGTTTCTTACACTGCTGTATCTCAGAAAGTAATTTCTCCACTTCTGAATCCATGTATGTATATATTTTCCCCCTGATTCATTAGGGACCAGAGGAAGACCGAGAGGCAGAATCTGAATTAACAGTAACACAGTTGAAGGAACTGCGCAAACAACAACAGATGTTATTGGAGAAGAAGATGTTAGGTGAAGACTCAGATGAAGAAGAGGAAGCAGATACCACTGAAGGGAAGAGAAATACAAGTGCTCAAGATGATGAGATGGGCTGCACGTGGGGAATGGGTAAGAAACTGCTACTGAAAGTTCTGAGCTCATTCCTGGTGGCACTCTCGTGCTTTTGATCATACAGCTCAAAAAACCTACAGCTGAAGTAGGGTGAATATAATTTCCAAGCCCAGGGTCATTAACTTTAGTGATATAAAAATTTTGAATTATAGGCATTATACATACACTCTTTATCACTGTGCAATTTGCTTATTGCTTTTATCATTTAAAACACACACACAGAGTTCTGAGTGCTAATTATCACCTGGAGGACATGGAAAATTTTACTTCATTCCATTGGCTGAGAAATCATTTTGTTTTTGTTTTTGTTTTCGAGACAGGGTTTCTCAGTATAGCCCTGGCTGTCCTGGAACTCACTCTGTAGACCAGGCTGGCCTCGAACTCAGAAATCCACCTGCCTCTGCCTCCCAAGTGCTGGGATTAAAGGCGTGCGCCAACACCGCCCGGCAGGCTAAGAAATCATTGTTTGATTTTTTTTTTTTTCACCTCTCAGGCTATTTTTACAAAGTGCAACACATTTACGAGGATATTGCATAGCTCCACATTTTGGATGCTACGTATTCAGGCCTATAAAAAGATAGTTTGGGGAGGGGGCTGGAAAGATGGCTCAGTAGTTAGAGCACTATCTGCTCTTGCAGAGGACCTGAGTTCAGTCCTCAGCAACCACATGGTGGCTCATCATGATCTGTAGTGTGCTCTGATGCCCTCTTCTGGCATGTAGGTGTACATACAGATAGAGTACCCATATACATGAAATGAAACTTAAAAGAAAAAGATAGTTGGGGTTAATAAGGCATCATGATGCAGTCCTTTAATCTCAGCACATGGGAGGCAGAGGCAGATGGATGTCTGTTAGTTTCAGGCCGGCATGATCTACATATTGAATTTCAGGACAGCCAGAGCTACATTATAGAGAGACCCTGACTCAAAAAACAAACAAGAGAGTGAATGAAAGAAAGAAGTTGCAGCCTGATGAGCTTGCTCGGCAGGTAGAAGTGTGTGCAGCCAGTTGTGCTGACCTGAGTTTGACCCTGGGAAGAAGAGGATGGATTCTCACAGGTTCTCCTTGGCCCTTCATGTGCACTGTGGCACGTGTATGTGTGGCCTGTAGATGTCAAGACAGAACAAATGCAAAAATACTTAGGCTACATGTCAAGAAGAAGCCAGAAACCAGCCGGGTGGTGGTGGCGCACGCCTTTAATCCCAGCACTTGGGAGGCAGAGGCAGGTGGATTTCTGAGTTCGAGGCCAGCCTGGTCTACAGAGTGAGTTCAGGATAGCCCGGGCTATACAGAGAAACCCTGTCTCGAAAAACTAAAAAAAAAAAAAAAAAAAAAAAAAGAAGCCAGAAACCATTAGCATGCTTGAGCTAGTGTCAGAAAAGGAGTCAGTCACTGGGAACTTAGTTAGACCTATGCTATTCAATAGCTGTTATCTGCATGTCTAATGTGGCTCATCCAAAGGCATGTCTTCAGACAGGGTTTCTCTGTATAGTCTTGGCTGTCCTGGAACTCACTCTGTAGACCAGGCTGGCCTCGAACTCAGAAATCCACCTGCCTTTGCCTCCCAAGTGCTGGGATTAAAGGCGTGCGCCACCACCACCCTGCGGCATGTCTTCTAAGTGCAAACTACACACAGGATTTCAATGACAATGAAAAAAAGAAAAGAAAATATTATCATATTCTTGTAATGATTATTATGGTAAGATGGCCTTTTTAAAGTAGCTAACAGGAAACTCAGAATTATACTCATACCACATATTTCTATTGGACAGTACTGATTTAGATCTCTTGGAAACTTAAAAGTTATTTAACTCTTGTGTGTTTGTGTTAGGGGCATGGCCTGTAGGTGGAGGTCAGAGGACAACTTGCAGAGTTGTTTCCCTCTTACTCTGTGGGTCCCAGGGGTCAAAAGCAGGTTTTCAAACTTGGCAGCAGGAACCTTTACCTGCTGTTCCACTTTATATATTTTTAGATAAGAGTTTCAAGCTGGCTGGGCAGTGGTGGTGCACACCTTTAGTCCCAGCACTTGGGAGGCAGAGGCTGGCGGATTTCTGAGTTCAAGGCCAGCCTGGTCTACGGTGTGAGTTCCAGGATAGCCAGGGCTACACAGAGAAACCCTGTCTCGAAAAACCTATAAAAAAAAAAAAAGAGTTTCAAATGCACAACTTTAGTCCCAGCACTGTGGAGGCAGAGGCAGAGGCAGGCAGATCTCTGTGAGTTTGAGGCCAGCCTTGTCTACAGAGTGAGTTCTAGGACAGCCAAAGCTACATAGAAACCTTGACTCAGAAAAAAAAAAAAAAAAAAAAAGAGAAGAGAGAAGAAAAGAGTTTCAAGCTAGAACTTGAAGGAAAAGAAAAGTAGTTCTGGTAAAGTTTCTTTTCAAAGTGTGGTGGGTAAATGTCTCTGAAGTGATGAGAAGAAGAAAAAGCCATGGAAACAATTCTTGTCTGTTACACAGCTTAGAAAACAGAGATATTCATAATGGTGACTTTGTGATTGTTCCAACCTATGCCCCCAGATATCTTTCTTTTAATCACTTTCAGATATGGATAAATAAGTGTGTGTGTGTGTTTTCTTAAAACATTGGCTTTATACAGTTAGGCAATCCTCCTGCCTCAGCCTCCTGAGTACTGACTACAGGTGTGTGTCGCTGTGCCACCTCATCTGATTATATCCTGATTCAGCCTAGAAGGCTCATGAATCTCATTCACATACCCTCGTTTTATATTTGTTGTTCCTGTGTCTCCTTGTCTCCTGCAGGAGAAGATGCTGTAGAGGACGAGGCCGAAGAGAACCCCATTGCCTTGGAGTTCCAGCAGGACCGGGAGGCGTTCTATAGAAAGGATCCAAAGAAGGCACTTCAAGGCTTCTTTGACCGAGAAGGTATGTGAATGAATGTGGTTCTGGCTGAGACAGTAAAAGTCGTTCACAGCAGTGCCTCTTCCTAAAGCTTTGACTTTTGCTTAATGCTTGTAAATAATGTATTTTGTCTGTTGTCTTTCTCATTCAGTTCTTGCCCTGTGATCAGTCTCCGTCACTTTCTTTGGCTCTGTTTGTTTTTACTTTTTGTGGGTTGCTGAGGCTCGGATCCTGAGTGTGTGCTGGGAAAGTGCATTCTCTATCACTGAGAGAGAGATCTCCACCAAAAGTCCCAGGTTCATGTTGAAAATAATAAAATTCTTGTTTGTCTTCCTTTCAGTTTTAAATACTTTTCTCCTAACTTAACACATTCTTCTCAGATCTTGGATTTAGTGGTAGGGAAATGAAACAAAGCCTTAGAATTTATTATTCTTAATTCACATGGTCTTTCATAATCAGTATTTTTTTTAATGTATGTGTTCTAGAAAACGTTAGGTGTAATTCTCAGGAACAGCATCTTACTTCCTTTGAGACAAGGTCTCTCATTGTCCTGGAGCTCCCTAAATACACTGCACTGACTAGCCACTGAACCCCAGGAATCCTCTTGTCTCTGCCTCCCCAGGGCTGGGATTACAGGCATGTGCCACCATGCCCAGCTTTTTTACATGGTTCCTAGGATATTGAACTTGGATGCTTATGCTCTCTAGGTGAGGGCTTCTCCCACTGAGCCACCCGTATAGCCCCTGGTTTTACAGTTCTTAGTACAGATTCTACTTCATATGATAAGAAATGTTCTCAGAGAGAATTGTTTCAGTAGATATATTTTGAGAGAGCATTGATGCATATTTATGTATATATTCATGTTTTATGTATACATTAACACATACATAGTTATTCACAGGGATTTTGGGGGATTAGTTCCAAGATGCTTCGCTGTAGATACTAGGATCTGAGGATGCTTAAGTTTCTATATCAAGTAGCATAATATTTTCTTTTTTTGTTTGTTTGTTTTTTTGTTTTTTTCGAGACAGGGTTTCTCTGGATAGCCCAGGCTGTCCTGGAACTCACTCTGTAGACCAGGCTAGCCTTGAACTCAGAAATCCACCTGCCTCTGCCTCCTAAGTGCTGGGATTAAAGGTGTGCACCACCACTGCCCGGCACTAGCAGCATAATATTTTCATATAAACTACATATATGCTTTAAATATACTCTAAATTATTTATAATACTTACTATAGTGTAAATGTATGCACATGGTCATTATATTGTCTGAAAAAAGTGTACATGTTCAAAGCAGACAGGTTTTTTTTTTCTGTAATTGATTGAACACCAATAGGGAAAAAAAATCCAATCTGTCTGTCTCTCTCTGTCTCTGTCTGTCTCTCTCTCCTCTCTCTCTGTATACCTGTATATGTATACATACATAACTAGAAGTATATATGAACTAACTGCTTTCCACACATAGTATTTATGATTCTAGTCAGCCATGGTGGCTGGTGCCTGCTGTTCCAGCACTTTAGCAAGTGGAAGCAAGAAGATCAGGAGTATAAAGTCACGCTTTGCCTGTCTCCATAGCATGTTCAAGGCCAGCCTAGACTACATGAAGTCCTGTCTCCAGCAGCAACAACAAAATGAGTATTTATGCATCTAAAAACTAACTGTGCCTATGAAAGTAGAGGCTAGTCAATAAGGTGCCTGCTCACAAGCAGGAGGGCAAGAGTTTGGATCTCTAGAACCTACATAAAAGAGCTGGATATGGTAGCATATGCCTATAAGCCCAGTGCTTGGGAGGCAGACAGACAGTTGGGTTCTTGGAGCTTATTGGTCAGCCAGCCTAGCTGAATTGATGGACTCTTGGTTCAGTGAGCAATTCTAAGGTGGAGAATGACTGAAGAAGATACCCAGTCTTAACACACACACACACACACACTAATTGCATAAATAAAACTATGTATGGAGAGATGATTGGTTTGGGTGTTTGTTTTGATTATGCTGGGATCAAATCCAGGACCTTGCTCATGCTAGGCAAGCATTCTGTCACTAAGCACAACCTGAGACCCCCATCACCTGGAGACCAGGTAGGCCTTGTAGGTTTGATCTTCTTACCTCAATTTTTGAATGCCTAGTATTATAAGCTGTATATATAAGTATACACAGCCAAGATTGTATTTTGTTATCTCTGGTTGAACATAAGACCTATATGTATTTCAAGCAAGCACTCTGCCACTGAGATGTATCCTAACTCTGTCTGTCTGTCTCTGTCTCTCCCCCTACCCCCTCTCTCTCAAGTGATAGAGTCTCAAACTTCCAATGTTACTCAGGCTGGCCTTGAACTTGCACCTCCCTCCTGAGTGCTGGTATTTTAAGTATGAGCTACCATAGCTGATTCTAGCTCTCTTTTTTAGTTGGAGGTTGTATCAGTCAGGGTTCTCTAGAGTCACGGAACTTATGGATAGTTTCTATATATTAAGGGCATTTGTTGTTGTTACCTACAATCTGCAGTCCAACTAACTCAACAATGGGCAGCTGTGGATGGGAAGTCCAAGAATCTAGTAGTTGCTCAGTCCCATGAGGCTACTTGTTTCAGCTGGTCTTCAGTATGAGCTGGAATCCTGAAGAAGTAGGTTCCAACAGATGTGCTGACAAGTAAATGCAAGCAGGTGAGGGAAGTGATTCTTCCTTCCAATGTCCTTATGTAGGTCTTCAGCAGAAGGTGCGGCCCAGATTAAGTGTGTGCCATCACACCTGGATCTGGGACTTGCTTGTCCCAGGCTGACTTTGAACTCAGAGCTCTCCTTGCCTCAGTCTCCTGGGATTAAACTTGTGTACGCACTACCTTGCCTGGGCCTAAG
Source organism: Mastomys natalensis (assembly GCA_021653895.1). Taxonomy (NCBI): domain Eukaryota; kingdom Metazoa; phylum Chordata; class Mammalia; order Rodentia; family Muridae; genus Mastomys; species Mastomys natalensis. Next base: position 73,356 of record JAJTUV010002544.1, on the reverse strand, counting down.
CTTTTCATGGATGCCTCAAGATCTAGGTCAGAAATTTGTGTATTCCAGATATAGTCAAGTTGACAACCAGGAATACCCATTAAAGGGGTGTAGATTTTTGTTTTTCAGACAGGGTTCATTAAGTTGCCTAGGCTGGCCTTAAATTCATCCATTAGCTCATCGGGCCTTAAGCTTGAGATCTTCTTGCCACACCTCCTGAATAGGTAGGATTAATGATCTGTGTTGTTAGACCCTGCTGAGTTGATTGTTTGGATTTGAAATGATTTTCCTGTATGTCACATTCATTCTAGCCTGATTTCCAGGTAATGATCTCTAGCTATGCTCACTGTGGTGTTAAAACTTGATATCTTTGACTTGGTATCTTTGAGTTGATACAGTAAGGAGGACTGTATCAACTGGTAATTTTCAGATCCGGCTGAGACTGTTCTTTTTCCTACAGGAGAAGAGTTGGAATATGAATTTGATGAACAGGGACACAGCACTTGGCTCTGCAGGGTGAGGTAAGTTCTTCTTGTTTGTTTTTAGCTGTGTTTTGGGTCTTGTTTGAAAGTAGCCAGTTTCAAGTTAACATATGGTTGCAGGGAATAGCCCAAGAGTAACTTTACTCTGCACTTTAGGCTGGTTCCAAGTTTGGGCCTTGATAGCTTGATAGCACTGGGAGTGGGGGTGAGATGAATCAAGCTAGAAGGAAATGATTTGAAGTCCGACCAAGGCAAGACAGAGTGAAGTTATCTGAGAGCATGAAATGCCGTCGGCATGGACACTCAGCATCTTGATAGCTGTTTTCATGAGAGTCAGAGCTTACTGCTGAGCTCCAGCCCCCTGTAAACCAATGCAGGTTACCTGTAGATGATTCAACTGGGAAACAGCTGGTGGCTGAGGCCATTCACTCGGGAAAGAAGAAAGAAGCAATGATTCAGTGCTCACTGGAAGCTTGTCGGATTCTTGATACACTGGGCTTGCTACGGCAGGAAGCAGGTCAGTATATAAAAATCTTTTCCTTTTAAAAAACAAAGAAGGAAAATATACTGCATAATCTCTCTCATAGATAGTGTGTAAGCTGTACAGAACTTTCTCAAGCAGAGAGAAGCATTCCCTCTCAACATCCTAAGACAGTTTTTTATATTGTCTTAGACGTTTTCTGTATATAGGTGAGTGTAGATTTAAAACTAAACACTAAAACTGGGTGTGGTGGCGCATACACCTTTGATCCCAGCATTGAGGAGGTGAGGCAGGCTGATCTCTGTGAGTTCAAGACCAGCCTGATCTACAGAGCAAGTTCTAGGACAGCCAGGGCTATGAAAAGAGAAACCCTATCTCAGAAACAGAAACAAAAAAAAAAACCCCAAAACCCTGGCTCCTGAGCCAGACATGGTGATCCATGTCTGTAATTGGCAGAGCAGACACAGGAGGATAGTTGTGATTCAAAGTAATTCTGGTCCGAGTATCCAGCTTCATATTTATTGGTTTATTTTTATTAGTTAGTGGTCTTTTTCTTATTATCATCTTACCTTTTTATTGATTTATTTCTTTTTGTTTGATTGTTTTTTGTTTTTTGTTTTTTTGAGACACGGTTTCTCTGTGTAGCCCTAGCTGTCCTGGAACTTGCTGTGTAGACCAGGCTGGCCTTTGCCTGTGGAGTGCTGGGATTAAAGCATATAACCAACATGCCCAGCTTTGTTTTTACTGTTGATTGTTGTAAAATATATGTAGCATAAAACATGCTGTAATTTAGTAATATTAGGTATATTTAAGTAACAATTACTGCCCAGCTCAGAACTTTTCGTTATCCCTGGTGCAGTTATAGCCTGTGAACATTAATTCCATTCTCCTTCCTGCCAGCCCATGTGTCTGCAGTTCTGTTTCTGTCTCTGATTTCACTTCTTTATAAAGTATGGATATCAGAGGTTGGCGTTGGGTATCTTCTTCAGTCACTCCGAGCCCTTTATTTTGAGGTAGGATCTTCTATTGAGCCCGAGCCCTAGGTTTGTTTAGCTGACCAGCTTGCTGGGGATGGAGTTCTCTGTTTTCTGTCGGGGGATTACAGGTGGGCTCCTGCCCAGCATTTGCATCGGGTACTAAGGCTCTGAACCTGGTCCACACTTGAGATGTAGTACTTTGTGTACTACATCATCTTCTCAGTGCACATTTGACTACTGTAGGTTCCTCGCATAAGCGGCGTGATAGGTACCCTTGTGTGTGACTTATTTCCCTCTCCTCTCCTTTCTTTCTCCTCTCCTTTTTCCTCTTCTTCCTCTTCTTCTTCCTTTTCTTCCTCTTATCTTCTTCCCTTCTTCCTCTTCCTCTTCTCTTCCTCTTCTTCTTCCTTTTCTTCCTCTTATCTTCTTCCTCTTCTTCCTCTTCCTCTTCTCTTCCTCTTCTTCTTCCTCCTCTTCCTCCTCTTCTTCTTCCTCCTCTTCCTCTTCCTCCTCCTCCTCTTCTTCTTCTGACAAGGTTTTGTGTATCTCAGGCTGGCCTCAATCTTGTTATATAGCCAAGGATATCCTTGAACTTCCAACCCTCCTACCTTTACCTCCAAGTGCTGAATTATAGATTTGTTCTCTTGCACCTATCAAACCAATGGCCTTGTGCATACTATGCACACTACCAACTGAAATATATCCTTAGCCTCCCTTTTTCCCTCTCTTTCTCTTTCTCAATCTCGAAAACAAACATACCCTTTGTTATGAATTGTTTTATTTTTAGTATCTCGGAAAAGGAAAGCCAAGAACTGGGAAGATGAGGATTTTTACGATAGTGATGATGATACATTTCTCGATCGGACTGGCCTGGTAGAGAAGAAGCGCTTGAACCGGATGAAGAAGGCTGGGAAGATTGATGAGAAGCCAGAAACTTTTGAATCACTGGCAAGTTGTTCATAGAAGTAGCTACTTTTATGTCATTATAGCTTTTAAAAAAACAGCATAGAAATCTAATACTGAGTTACAGTTTTTGTGATCTAAATTCAATGGTAAGAAAATAACTGATAGCTGGCCAGCAATGGCGCACCGCTGCAGTCGCTGCGCTCGGGAGTCTGAGGCAGCCGTCTCTCCCGAGTTCGAGTCCAGCCTCTGCTTGCTCACAGCCCGGAGGAAAGAAAAAAAAAAGAAAGAACTGGTTTTATTCAAGTTAGTGGAAAAAAGAGTTTACTCACTGCCATTCACTTTCCTCCAGATTTGTATTGATCTGTTAATGAACATTCTTCGGATATGGCATTACTCCCCATATCCCCCCAAAAAAGAAAAAGTTCCAAGTTTGGGTGTTGACAATGAAACTGATGTTAGGCCCCGGCATTTAAGAGAAGTCAGAAGAATGGTATCACCTTAGTCTGGAATGGCTATGCCATTCAGGAACTTGCCTTAAGGTGACATGCATTTAACACTATATTTAGCAATATTCCTAGCTTAAAACATTCAACATGTACCAGTAACTATTTAGTTACTCATTCTATTTGAGTTCTTTAATTCAAAAATTAGTTCCACTAGAATTAAGTAAACAAATGAAATATAAACTCCATCAGGAGCCAACTTAGATGGACTTCTGAATCAGTCATCTTAAACCTTGTAATAGTGTTGGCAATGGGAAGGTGATGGGAAGGAGAACACTTGCTAACCCTGTCGACTTGGGCATTATAGGTTGCAAAGTTAAATGATGCCGAAAGAGAACTCGCCGAAATTTCTGAAAGGCTCAAGGCTTCAAGCAAAGGTGGGCCTGTCATCCAATAGTTGTCCAGCACCTGTCACATAAGTATGTACTGCATCGTGTTAGGCACTGGGACACACTGGAAAGTGCAGGCTTTATGGGTGCTTTAAGGAGCAAAACAGCTTTTTATTTTACGTGTGTTTTTGAGTGTTTTGCCTTCATACATGTCTGTGTACCAGTAGCATGTGTGGTGCTCATGCAGGCCAGAAGAGAGCGCTGGATCCCCTGCAGATGGAGTTAAAGAATATTGTGAGCTGCCATACAGATGCTGGGAACAACCCAGATCCTCTGCAAGAGCAGCAAGTGCTGAGCCACTTCTTCTCCCACAGTGTAACATTGTAAAGCTAGAAAAATATTTTTTTAAATGTTTGGTTTAATTTCTTTTATTTAGTAGTTGACAGGCATGAAGCCTAAGTCACCTCCAAGGTCTCCTACAGCTATGACTTCTGGTTCGTTCCCAGCATCAGTGGTGACAACTGCTGAACTTTACATCTGTGAGCCTTCGTGGATGGTTGGACTGGATTAAAAGTACCAGGCCATCTTTCTAAACATGTCTTATTCCTTTGGACAGTTCTGTCAGAATCATCGTCTCAGGATTCTTTAGATGCGTTCATGTCAGAGATGAAATCAGGGAGCACATTAGATGGGGTGTCCCGGAAGAAACTTCACCTGAGGACTTTTGAATTACGAAAAGAACAACAGAGACTTAAAGGGTTAATAAAACTTGTAAAGCCGGCAGAGATCCCAGAGCTAAAACAGTAAGTATGAGTAGTTGTAGCTGAGAATCAGAGACAGTAGCTCAGGTAGCCAGCCTGGCCTCCACAGGGTGCTAGAGCCCAGCATGGCCTCTGTTGTGTATGTGTGCTTTGCACATGTTGAGGTCCGGGGTCAACTTTGGTTTGGCTTTTTCTTTCCATCATCTGGGTTCTGAGATTGGACTCAGACTTGGGGTTGGTGGCAAACATCTTTACTGTCTTGAGCCATCTCTCCAGCCTAATGTTGAACTTTTAAAGAAAACTTTAGTAAAATTTCTTTTTTTTTGGTTTTTTTTTTTTTTTTTTTTCTGAGACAGGGTTTCTCTGTGTAGCCCGGTTTCCTGGAATTCATTTAGACCAGCTGGCCTCGCTCAAATTCCCGTGCTTGCTCCAAGTACTGATTATAAAGAGTGCCATCACTCCCCAGTTATTTTCTTTTTAAAGTTCAAAATTTTTTGTTTTATTTACTGTTTTTCTATGTTTTTGGTAGGTTAAATTTAAACATAAAGCCTACTGTCCCGAGCGACTGCCTGTACACAGCTTTTTATCTTTTTTTTTTTTTTTTTTTTTTTTTTTGTTTTTTTTTGAGGTTTTTTGTGTACCCTGGCGTCAACCACTAACAGTGCTCGAACCATAAACCGCCTGCTGCTCCATCTGAAAGGCCGCACTCCTGACAGACAGCCTTTAGGAATAAAAGGTGGGGCTGGAGAGAGGCTCAGTGGTTAAGAGCACTGACTGCTCTTCCAGAGGCCCCGAGTTCAATTCCAGCAACCACATGGTGGCTCACAGCCATCTGTAATGGATCTGGTGCCCTCTTCTGGTGTGTCTGAAGACAGCTACAGTACACTCATACATTAAAAAAAAAAAAAAGTAGCTTATCTTAATAGCTACATGGTATCCTACTGTATAATATTTAATTTTGTTCTTGATAAGCATTTATGTGATTGATCATATTTTGTTATTGTAAACATTATATATTAATAATTCTCTAAGTATGTAAAGACAAGTGTCTAGAAATAGGCCAGGTGTGGGTGCACATACCATAATCCCAGCACCCAGGCCTCAGAGGCAGACAGATCATGTGAGTCTGAAGAACTATTTGTGAACTATAGATTGCTAGAGGATTTTTTCATGGATATTACATGGATTCTTGTTAATTGGAATGATATGAAGGTTTTTTTAAAGCATTTAAAAATAATTTTTATTTTTGACAGTTTCATAAATATATTTATATATAATGTAATTTTATTAATTTTTTTATTGATCTTTTTTTATAGTCTAGTCATTATCCCCCTCCCGTTCTGCCCTCTGACAGTTCCTCATCCCATTCCTCCTCCCTGTCTCCAAGAAGATGTCCTCCCACGCCCTCCATACCCCACCAGGCTTCTCCATTCCTTGGGACCTCAAGTTTTTCGTGGGTTAGGTGCGTCTTCTCTCACTAAAGCAAGACTAGGCAGTCCTCTGCTATATATCTTTCTGCAGAGCAAACTTCTTTTAAAAGCAAAAACTCATACTTTCAATATATAAAAACTTATACAAGGTAATAGATAATCAGCCACAAAAATTGAAATATGCACACAAAGACCTGGGCATGGTAGTGTGTACTGTAATCCCGGCATTTGAGAGGTAGAGGCAGGATGATCAGTAGTTCAGAGCCATCCTCTGCTATGTAGCAAGTTGAAAACAAGTTTGGGCTACACTTGGCAATGTGTGTGTGTGCTTAGGCAGAGACAGGTGGATTTCTATGAGTTTCAGGCTAGCCAAGATTACACAGTGACACCTAGTCTCAAAAAAAAAAAAAAAAAAAAAAAAAAGGCACAAAACCCCACATGCAACCAAAACAAGAAAAGGAAGGGAAAAAAAAAAATCAACATTTAGGGCTAGAGATCTACATAGTTCAGTGATAGAATGCTCGCCTAGTGTGTATAGGCTCTGTGTTCAATTCCCAATACTACAAAAAACGGAAGAAGGAAAAGATGTAGATTTATTTATTTAGGTTTTGTTTTGTTTTTGAGACAAGGTGTCACTAAATAGCCTTGACTGGACTGGAACTCACTATACAGACCAGGCTAGCTTCAGACTCACATGATCTGTCTGCCTCTGAGGCCTGGGTGCTGGGATTATGGTATGTGCAACCACACCTGGCCTATTTCTAGACACTTGTCTTTACATACTTAGAGAATTATTAATATATAATGTTTACAATAACAAAATGTGATCAATCACATAAATGCTTATCAAGAACAAAATTAAATATTATACAGTAGGATGCCATGTAGCTATTAAGATAAGCAATTATTTTTGCATATTGTGGGATTATTATCAAAATATAAGTAGCAAAAGATATATTAACTATAGAACAGTGTAATAGATGTGTAGAGGAAGAATGTGAGGTAAGGAGTCATAGCTTCTGTATGTGTATACATGTATATATGTATATGTCTGTTTAGTCAAGTTCCTTACAAGTACACTCTGAGGTGGGGATTTGTCTACAAGTGATTTACTCAAAGATTACTTGCAACTGCTCTAAAGAAATCTGTATTGAAGTAGAGGAAAAAACAGGGAACAAGCTGGGCAAAGATGTGCTTTCAAGAATTATAGTGGCACCACAGATGTCCTAGAGGCCAGGGGCTTGGACTTTACCTTCCCACACACCAGCAGTTCTGAGAAAGATGTAGACATGGACCTTAGCGTACGACATCTGCAGTAGCTGGCCACTCTGAAAGGGAGAGAGCGAGGGTTCCCAATGGCATCTGCTGTTCTGTCTCTGGAAATATTTATGAAAGCTGGTTGAGTGAGTGTCTCTGGGGAAAGGAACTGGGTGACTGGAGGACAGCAGTCAAGAGACTTGACAGTATATATATAAACTCTTGATACTTTCTATGTCAGTGTGTGAGTAAATTTGCACCAAGGAGAATCTTGCAGCAAGTAGCCATAGTGTTTTAGGTTTTAAAGTATGGTTATGTGATGACATAACCATAGTTTTAGCTTTGACAATTTGAGTTTTTAATAAACAACTAGAAAACCACATTAACAGTTGTGTTGCAGTCTGGACATGGTGGTGCACACCTGGAATCCTCAAATGAGGGAAACTGACCAGGTGGTTCTCAAGTTTGAGGCCACCTGCACTAGAATAGTAAGTTTCAAGCTGGCCTGGACTACAGAGCGAGGCAGATATGTATGGTGGCTCATGCCTGTGATCTCAGTGCTGTGAGAAGCTGTATTGTGCAATATAATACCCTATAATATCAAACAGTATATACTATTAAAATCTTTTTAAGTAAAGTTTTAAAAATCCAGTTCTTCAACATGCTAGTCACATTTCAAGTACTCAGCCCCCATATGTAGCTGTTATTTAATCAAATGGATAATGCAATATAAACACTACAAGTTCTCTATCATTGCATCAAGTTTCATTGTACAGAGCTGCTTTAGGTTGTCAGTGACCATGTGGTATGCCCCTCATCCCTCTATGAAACCTTTAACTCTTATGTAAGAGCATCTGGATGTTAAGATAGGTCGTGAGCCGGGCGTGGTGGCGCACGCCTTTAATCTCAGCACTGGGGAGGCAGAGGCAGGGTGATCTCTGAGTTCGAGGCCAGCCTGGTCTACAGTGTGAGTTCCAGGACAGCCAGGGCTAACAGAGAAACCCTGTCTCCAAAAACAAACACACAACAAAGTTGGGCTATACTTTTATTTTCCTTTTCCAGTGACTATCGTCACTGAAGTCACCATTTGACAAATGCAAAGTTCTGTGCCATGTTGGGAATGGCCTGAGGGAGCCATGTCGCCATTCTCACTCAGTAGGCTCTCTGCCCTCTTTCTTGTTTATGTCTGGATTCTCATCTTGTGGTCATGTCTGTTTTCTCAGAAGTGTCCTTATCAGCTTCTTGGTGTTTTAAAACTGTCTTCCTTATTATTGTGTGTGTTGCGGGTTGAGATGTAGTACAGTGTGTGGGGGTCAGAGGTCAGCTTTGTGGAGTCACATCTCCTCCCTTTCTGTGGGCTCAGAGGGTGAACAGGTTCTCAAACTGGATGCCAAGTGCTTTTACCTGCTGGGCCATCTCGCCAGCCCAGTTTCATGGCATGTAAGATAAAACCTTGAACTTAACTAGAATAGATATTTATAATTGTTCTTCTTCCTAGGACTGAACTTCAGACTACAAATGCAGACAACAAAACAAAGAAACTTGCATTGCCTCTCTTTGGTGCCATGAAAGGAGGAAGCAAATTCAAATTAAAAACTGGAACAGTAGGGGTAAGTTGTGAGTTAGAGTGTGTTGAACTTGTAGTCCTTGAGCTGTCTCTGAACTAGATTTTCTGTCTTATTCCCTGGTTATATGGGAACAGACTGTTGGATTAGCATGGGAATCTCTTGCTGAGAACTAGTGAACTGGACTGAAGAGGTGACTCAGGTGTCACTCCCAAGTATGAGGACCAGAGTTCAGGTCCCAGGACCCCATGTAAAGTGAAGCATGGCCCTGTGCAGTGACCCCAGCACTGAGGGCTGCTAAGGCAGGATTGCTGGGGCTTGCTGACTGACAGCCTAGCTTGGCTGCTGCGTCAGTAAAGATGCTTCCTTAAAGGAGTGAGGTGGAGAGTGATGGAGCAGGACAGCTGTTGCCTCCTCTGGCCTCGTGTGCACACAGACACAAATAAGTTAGATGATTGATTTATGCCAGTCAACTGAAAAAAACTCATTTTTTTACTAGTTTATTTTCCCTCCTCCCCTCCCCCTCCCTCCCTCCCTCCCTCCCTTCTCCCTCCCTCCCTCCCTCCCTCCCTCATTTCTAATACATGTTGTATTTAGAAATGAAGTGCCTATGTTGATATTTTTCCCCGTGATTATTTTGCTTACTGGAATATTGTTTTTCCTCCTTATTTAAAAATAGTAGTTCCCTGAGAATTTTGTACATCGTGCTTTGATGATATTCACTCCCATCTCCAACGGCTCCCAGGTCTGCACCCTGCCCTACCCACTCAACTCTTTGACCTCTTGCTTTTCTTCTTCTGTCTCCTCCTCCTCTTCCTTCTCTTCCTCCTCTTCCTTCTCTTTTTCCTCCTCTTCTTCCCTCCTCTTCCCCCTTCCTCTTCCCTCACCTTCTCTTCCTCCTCCTCTTCCCCCTCCTCTTCCTCCCTCATCCTCTTCCTCATCATCCTCATCTTCCTCTTTCTACTCCTTCACCTTTTCCTCCTCATCTTCCTCTTCCTCTTTCTTCTTCTTTTCTTCTTTTTTGTTTCGTTGGCTTGTTTATTTGTTTTGTTTGTAAGATAGGGTTTCCTTGTATAGTTCTCGCTGTGGATCAGGCTGGCCTCAAACTCACAGAGATCTGCCTACCTCTGCCTCCCAGTACTGGGATTAAAGGTGTGTGCCACCCAGCACCTCTTTCTTTTTTTTTTAACCATTGAACCTAATTTATACTGTCCATTATTCTTGGATATGTGTCCTTGTGGTCAGTTGAGACTCCTCCTCTCCAGTGACTCTAGCTTATGTGAAGTTGATGAAAACTAGCAGCATAATGACATAAGTCTAAACGATTCAGCTCGCAGTGCCTTGCAGGTTTATTTTCTGACAGTTCTAGATAGTAGAGGTTCAAGATCAAGATGCTGGCATAGTTGGTATCTTGTGCCTTACCTATGGCTGCCCTTTCATATAATTGCCTCTCCCTTTAATAGTGTCAGGCATACCAGCTTAGAGGCCCAGGGCTTCTCAGCCATTTGACTAAGGACGACTCATTGTAACTTAATCACTCAAAAGACCTTATCTCCAAATGAGATGATATTCCGAGAGATCTTAGGAGTTGAGACCTCACAAATGGATTTATAGGGGTGTATGTAAATTAAAAAAAAAAAAAGCAGGTATAGTGTTGCATATAGTTGTTGACATACTGGGGAAGCTGAGACAGGGACTCAAGTTCTGGGCCAACCTGAGCTATAGAGCCAAACTGTCTGAAAGCAAACAACAAAACAACTGAGATAGAAAGACCTTGAATTGTGAAGGACTGTTGTCTGATGCCAGAGGCCTGAAGTCCCCAGTCACACATGTGACTGACTTAAAGTTATAGAAAGGGAAGTATCCAGGTTTAAATAGAAGAAAAATGGTTTCTAAAAAGGCTTTTTAATGCTGGGCAGTGGTGGTAGATGCCTTTAATCCCAGTACTCAGGAGGCAGAAGCAGGCAGATTTTTGTGAGTTTGAGACCAGCCTGGTCTACAGAGTGAGTTCCAGGACAGCCAGGGCTACACAGAGAAACCGTGTCTTCTTCTGGCCTGCAGGCACACATGTAGGCATACATGCAGGCAGAATGCTGTATACATAATAAGTAAATGAATCTTTAAAAAAAAGCTTTTAAAAGAAGATTACTTAATTTTTTAATATTTAAAAAAATATTAAAGGACTAGCTAGTGGCCTGGGGCAATAATCTCTACTTGAGAGGATCATTTCAGACTTGAAGTCAGTCTGGTCTACATAGTGAGTTTCAGGCAAACCAGCACTGTATAATAAAACCTTGTCTTGGAGTATTCAGAGGGTCAGGGGAGGACAGCCAAAATGACTTCTTTCTTGAAAACATATATTTGATTTACTTCCCTGAAGATCTTGTAATAAATCAAAGTCCTATGATAGCAACAGTATGACAGGATTGGATCCTGCTGCTGTTACTCACCTGCAATAGTGTTCTCTTTCCCTACAAGGTGCTTCAAGGGTTGTATATATAACCCTGGAGCCCTGTGTGTTCACTGAAGAAGGAACACGACCTTGCATCTGCTAGGCAAGCACACTGCCACCGATCTGTATACCCGGTGCTGTGTTAATAATCTTCGTTGTTTTGGTTTTTGGTGTTGCAGATCCAGTTTAGGTTCTTATATATATTGTCTTGTAATCTGTGGCCTAGAAATTGCTGAAATCATTTGCTGAGATTTATAAAATCTTTGTGTGGGGCTTATTAGCCTGGAGAGGCTGCACTGTATACATTAGCCTAACCTCCCAGAGGACAGTTGTTCCTTTAACCTTCATGCAAACTTCTGGTTCATGGTTTTATTTCTCTTGTAGAAGTTGCCACCCAAGCGTCCAGAACTCCCTCCAGCTTTAATGCAAATGAAGGATGAACCTGAAGTAGAAGAGGAGGAAGAAGAGGAAGAAGAGGAGAAAGCAAAGGAGGAGCATGAAGAACGAGTGGAGGACGGAGACGTCAGGCTGCCTCAGGAGCCGGAGCTGGAAGCAGCAGTGGAGCACCCGAGTGCTCCCCAGAGCCCTCGTGCTCTAAGGAGACGAAAAGTCATGGTAGTGTCTATTTCCCTGTGCTGGCTAGTCAGGCAGTTGTATTCATTGTGGTCGAGTTGAAAAAACAAAACTGGTTATGTTTGTTGTTACAGAGGATCAGAGTGTTATGTATGTACATGTGAAAATAGCAGGGTTTCTTCTTTTTAGCAAGCCTTACGTCCAATTAGGCAGCTGTTGGTTATCGCCAACAGAGGAGCCACTGTAGCATCTTCCATGTATCTTGGCGTGTTGGTCTGTGTTTTTGTTCATACTTGTTGCAGCTCGGTAGGACTGTCGATTGCTTCCCTCCCTTGTCAGTTTGTGTAGTACTTTCTGGTGCTGTGGAAGCTAGACTACAAGAACAAGGCTTCCAGATAGATTCAGCCCTAGCTGTCCAATCTTGTGTCCTCACTATGCAGTGTCTTTAGCAATAGGGACTTACTCTCAACCTCTGGGAAGCAATGAAGGGCAATGGCAATAGCTTTATTGCTTGTGGAGTCACTTGGACTACCCTGACCATCCACCTGGGTAAGAGTTTCTAGTGCCTAGGGCTGGGATTTTAGGTAATGTATAGTCTTCTGAGAATTGTTGTCAGCACAAATGAAATACCATTATTTAAAAACACAGGTTTTTAAAACTTGGTTTAAAACCTTAAAGCTTGGGACTGGAAAGATGACTTAGGGGACAATAACACAGACTGCTCTTCCAGAGGACCCAGGTTCAATTCCCAGCACCTGCATGGCAGTTCACAACTATCTGTAACTCAAGTTTCAGGGGATCTGACACCCTCATATAGACACATTCAGGCAAAACACCAATGCACATAAAATTAAAACAAAAACCCAAAACAAAACAAAAAAACCTTAAAAGTTAAATAATAAATCTATAATTGATGAAGGATTATTCTATACCTTTGGACCTCTGTCTTCTCATTTTTTTTTAACGTAGAATCATATTCAGAATCTATAGCCTGCTTTTTTCCTATGTCCTAAAAATATTACTTTTTAATTTTTAAAATTACATTTATTATCTATGTGTTTATGATTATGTGACTACTATGGCACACATGTGCAGGTCAGAGGACCAAAGGCGCTGGATCTCTGCTTCCACCATCGTGGACTGTGGGGAGTCAGACTCAGGTGGCAAGTGCCTTTACCTGCTGAGCTTTCTTACTGGCTTTGTGAGTCAGATACGGGATAATAAAAATATCATTTTTATAATATGATTCTCTTTTACTAGGGGTCATAGTGGTCCAGTATATGTATATGTCATGATTTAATTACTTTTTACATTTTAAGCATTTAATTTATTTAAGTATTTAATTTTTAAATTTAATTGAACAATGTTAAATTGCCTTTATTGTGTGGTGAAGCCTGTGTGTGCCTCTCATGCACCTGTGGAGATGAGAGGAGGCTCTCAGGGCCATGGCTCCTGCCACGAGGGTTCTGGAGATGGACTCAGGTTATCCGTCAGGTGTGACAACAAGTGTCTTTACTTGCTAAGCCATCTCATTGGCCCTATTAATTTTTGTTATTGTAAAAATGTCAATAATAAATCTTGATACTTAATTCTGGTATCTTTTAAAATATATATTCCTTGGCCGGGCAGTGGTGGTGCACACCTTTAATCCCAGCACTTGGGAGGCAGAGGCAGGCGGATTTCTGAGTTCGAGGCCAGCCTGGTCTACAGAGTGAGTTCCAGGACAGCCTGGGCTACACAGAGAAACCCTGTCTCCAAAAACAACAACAACAAAAATATATATATATATTCCTTGAAGTTAAATTTATAAGTTAGGAGGTAGATATGTACGTTTTTAAGACTTTTTGTTCTAAGAGTTACCATTAAGTTTTACTTGAAAGTTTTTTAAAGTGGAATTTCAGGGGTTCTGCTAGGCATCCAGGAAGCTTCTTTACTGAAGACTTTAGGGTGAATTGAATCTGCTGTAGTCTAACTGAATCACATAGAAGTGTGTAGCTGCTCTTCTTGTCTTTGCTCTTTTGAACTCTGCCATGAATTAAATAACAATAATATGCCCTGGCATTGCTTTTTATAGAAAGCATATCTCAACTCAGCCACATGGAGCAGAGTAAAGATTATCAAGAGATGGGCAAAATAATGTCATCATGTGAGACCCTTCAGGTAAGTAGGATAGCCAATCCTAGTGCTTCTTCACACACAGGTGCCACCTGGTTTTATAAGGAGGGAGGTGGGAGGCAGAACAGAAAACGGCATACAGATGCTAGGGATGGACAGAGGACTGTGTTGGGCACTGTCTTACTTGCCTTTTCTATTCCTAGCCTGTTTCCTGGGACCCCCGTCTGTCCCACAAAGCATACTGTGTCTCAGGTCCCTCTCTGACCAGATAGACGCCTCTCCAGCGTTACATCTCTAGTCCATTGTGTCCTACCATGGACATGATTTAAACCTGTAGTAATAAGTCGGTTTGTAGGTTGGTTGGTACTGAGAAAGGCTGCTTTTCTCTGGCTTTGCCTGTTAGAGTTAAACTGTGGGATAGGAAAGCAGCCTTGTCATATTTTAGCTTATAGCCTACCTTTGGTATTTAAAACAGAAAGATATCAGTGAAAGGTAATTTCTTATGAGTGTATGTGTGAATGAAATAAAGATCTGGTTTATTTTTAAAATTACTGTGTGTGCTGTGTGTCTGTGTGTGTGTCTGTGTGGTTGTCGTGTGGGATATATGTATGTGAGTGCTGCTGTTCTTGTGGGCCAGAGGTGCCAGATACCTCCGGAGCCGCAGTTATAGACGGTTGTGAACGAAACTCAAGTTCATGTAAGATTAATGGGTGCTTTTAACTGCTGAGACATCTCTCCAGTCCCCATATATTTTTCAAATTTATGTGTATGTGTGTCTGTGATTACATGTATGTCAGGTGCCTGCAGAGACCAGAGGTGTCATCAGATTCCCTTGGAGCTAGATTATAGGTGGTTGTTAGTTGCTTGACATGTGCTGGGAACCAAACTCTGCTCCTCTGAAGAGCAGCCTCCTCGTCCTCCTCCTCCTCCTCTTGCTCCTCTTCTTTCTCATCCTTCTCGTCCTCCTCCCACTTTCTCTTCCTTTTTTTTTTTTTTTTTTTTTTTAAGATTTATTTATTTATTTCATGTATGTGAATACACTGTAACTGTCTTCAGACACACCAGAAGAGGGCATCAGATCCCATTACAGATGGTTGTGAGCCACCATGTGCTTGCTGGGAATTGAACTCAGGTCCTCTGGGAAGAGCAGTTAGTGCTCTTAACCACTGAGCTATCTCTCCAGCCCCAACTATTTCTTCTTAATATACATTTTTTACAAAGATTTAGTTTATTTTTGGTTATGTGTATGTGTGGGTGCGTATATGCATGTTGGTATGTGCACGTGAGTACCAGTGTCTGTGGTATCCAGTGGTGTTGGGTCCTCTGGAGCTGGAGTTACAGGGAGTTGGGACTCTGCCAGTGGGGGTCGGCTGCAAATGTGCTTAACCACTGAGCCAGCTCTCCAACCTTTATATCGTCATACAGCATTGTAACAAGCCAGTTACTGAGTGTGATAACAGCTGTATCTACTTTATCCCCCTTAAAGAAGCAGCACCAGAGAATGAATATAAAAAAGACAGAGCGGAGTTGAAGAAAAAGAAATCTCCTGGGCCAGGCAAAGTGAGTACTTCACTTTTCTTTTTTTTTTTCGAGACAGAGTTTCTCTGTGTAGCCCTGGCTGTCCTGGAACTCACTCTGTAGACCAGCTGGCCTCAGAACTCAGAAATCCGCCTGCCTCTGCCTCCCAAGTGCTGGGATTAAAGGCGTGCGCCACCACCGCCCGGCTGGGCTTCAGTTTTCTGAAAGCAGATTTACTGTGGTGAGTCACTGACTCTTGAGAGCCTTAGAGTTTCCAGCAGCAGTGCTCCTTGCAGAAATCTGGACTCTTCTTCATTTTCATTTTTAATTCTCCATCTACCCTGCTCTTACTAATTTATTGTTTTTTCATATCTTGTATGCAATGCAAAGAATTTGAGTACATGTTCTTATCTTCCTCTTATGACACAAAAGTATAATTGATGTCCTCCATTGTAATCTTAATTTTTAACCTATTATGGAATTTGTATTAATATCGCAAGGGCTTCCTACTTCACTAGCTCCTCAGAGAGGGCCAGAGAGGCTGTTATGGCCCGTCCCGGGATCATCCTGGGGTGACTGACGCACAAGAGGACCGCAGAGCTCGTGTGCGGTCCTGCTGGCAGCTGTGACTCCTTACAGCAGAAGGATAGCAGGGACAGTCAGCAACAGGAAAACACACTGGGCAAATAACTGTGTGCAACCAGATGCAAGGCTCAGAGTCCGCATGTACTAAAGACACAAGATGTGCTTAGTCTCCCTTAGCAGCTAGCCGTGGCAAGTGTTGCTGAATGGAGAAGCTCATTCACGGACTCAGAACCAGCATTTTATTGGGGGTGTATCATGTAAGGCATTCCCTGCCCGACACGTGTGCACTTTCCGTACTGAGTGCACATGGGCACTCATAACCAGGGGCACAGTGAGACAGTGAGCCACCCATGTCTGTAGGACCCAAGTCTCCCTCCGAACCCCAGACCACAGTTCAGCCAAAGACAAACACGAGCTTTCTTTTACCACTCCTTTTATTTCTTTTTCAGGAGTGTGTGTGTGCACGTATTTTTTTTGTTATTGTTTGTTTTTTAGGCAGGGCTTTCATTGTAGTGCAGGAGTGCCTCATACCCCTTCTGCCTCAGCCAGCCAGATGTTAACACCACTTTACAGGGCCTTCTACTGGCTGCAGAAGATGGCTTAGTTGGTGAGGTGCTTGTGGGGTAAGTGTGAGGACCCAGGTTTAGATTCTCAGCATGCCTTCAGCTTCAGTACTGAGGAGGCAGAAGGCCAACCAGCCTAGCCACATCAGTAAACTCCAGGTTCAGTGCAAATCACCTGTCACGAAAGGATGGCAGGTGGCTTAGTGCAGATGCTTGCTGTCGAGACCCAGCTTGAGTTTGATCCTGCACTCATATGGTGAAAGGAGAGAACTGATTCTGACCTCCACATATGCCCCAGGACTTGCACACTCAAAAACACAAATAGAATTTTAAAAGTTAAAAGAAAAAAAAAAAGCCAGGTGTGGTGATGCACACCTTTAATCCCAGCTCTCAGGAGGCAGAGGCAGGTGGATCTCTGAGTTTCAGGATAGCCTGGTTTAAAGAGCAATTTCCAGGATAGCCGGGACTACAGAAACTCTGTCTGGAAAAACCAAAAAATAAGCCAGCAAGTAAGTAAATAAATGAGTAACTAGAGGGACATGTGCAGTGTACATGCCTCTGATCCTACCTGGGAGGCAGAGGCAGGTGGATCTCTGTGACTTTGGGGCCAGCCTGGTGTGTGTAATATGTTCTCAGCCAACTGGGGCTTCACAGAGACTTTGTCTCAAAGTAAAATGTGAGGAGCAATTGAGGAAGACACTTGGCTTTATAGGAATCAGAGTCATTCACAGAAACTGTTCTCTCTTAGTTTTGTTTACTCACAGCCACAAAGACAATAATTCTTACAGCTAAAAGTCTTGAGAGTCAGATATGATGGGACGAACTTATAATCCTATGTAGGGTGATCACAAATCCCCAGGGTACCCTGAGCTACTTTGTGACACTCTGATTCAACAAACAACTCCGGTGAGTAAAACAGTATTTTTCTTCTTTGCAGTTTCCACCCATACTTTCTTCCAAATATCCTGAGGATGACCCAGACTACTGTGTATGGGTCCCACCTGAAGGTATAGTGTTTATTTTTCCTTCCTTTAAGATGTATGTATATGTGTGTGAGTGCCTACATGTATGGTATATACACCATGTTACCTGTTGCCCATGGAAGACAAAAGAGTGCATTAGATTTGCTGGAACTGGACTTGCGGGTGGTTTCGATCTGCCATGTACGGTGCTGTGGACTGAACACAGCCCTCTGAAAACGCAGCAAGTGCTCTTAGCCTCAGAGCCGTCCTGGCTCCCATTTATATCAAGTAGGTTAGCTATTTAAGAAAGTTACAAAATGCACAGTAAGTCTCCCTTTGGAATTAAAGGATGTAAAGAGACACATCAAGTGAGTGGAATTGGTGCGTCCTGTGTAGATCCTCACTTAACTTTTAAAAAATTATAATGGCCTAGTGTGTAGCTCAGTTGGTAGAGTGCTTGCCTAGCATTCGCAGAGCCCTGGGTTTAATCCCTAGCACTGCGTAAGCCAGGTGTGGTGACATAGGCCTGTGAGCCCAGCATTCAGCAGAAGTAGGATGATCAGAAGTTCAAGGCCATTTTTTACTATATAGCAAATATGAAACTAATCTTATCTACACAAGACCCTGCTTCAAAAAATACATAAATAAATATGTAAAAATAATTTTTTTAAAGTAATGAGGCAGTCACACATTTGAACACTGTCTTGACCAAGGAAAATCTTATAAAGGGCAACATTTAATTGGGACTGGCTTACAAGTTCAGAGGTTCAGTCCATTATCATCATGGTGGGAGCATGGCAGCATCCAGGCAGGCGTGGTGCAGACAGAGCTGAGAGTTCTACATCTTCATCTGAAGGCTGCTAGGAGAATACTGGCTTCCAGGCAGCTAGGATGAGGGTCTTAAAGTCCACGCCCACAGTGGCACCCTACTCCAACAGGACCACACCTAATCGTGCCACTCCCTGGGCCGAGCATATGCAACCCATCACAAACACTAACTGAATGTTGATGATAGAAATTTTAGTTGACTCTTTAAAAGTCTGAATGATGTTGAATAATGGCTTTTGAAAAATGTCCTTATGTTCTAGACATGTTCACAGATATAATGACACCTGAGGTTTACTTTAAATGCTCTGGTGATAGAGAATAAGAGAGCCTGGATAGGGGTAGTAGATAGAGAGGGCTGGCCACACTTTATTAACTACTGAAGCTGGGTGAGGGATGCATGCGCTCTTCATATTTTTTTGCTTATTTTTGGAAGAATTTTGCATTTTATTAACTAAAAGAAAAAAATTAGATTCTGACTCATCTAATCATTTTTTTCTCTAAAGATAATGGAATAGTTATCAGTTTCTTATTAATTCTTAATTCTTAATGCATTATATAAAATGCCTATACAAAAGATAGTTTAGTACCTTTTCTACACAAATGGGGGTTTTGTCTACTTATTATTTGTTCTTCGAACAATTATTTCTTTTTTCTCATTTAATTGATACATAGTTGTTTTTTGAGCGTGTGTGTGTGTGTGTGTGTGTCTGTGTGTGTGTGTGTGTGTGTGTGTGTGTGTGGTGTGTACACTTGCACATGTACACCGTGGCATGCATTTGAAACTCAGGACTGTGTGGGTTCAGACTTTACCTACTAAGCCATTGTGCTGGTTCTTTGTTCTGCTTTCTTGGCTGTTTTTTATTTTTTTAATTATTGTTGTGTATATCATGCACAAGTATGATATAGATGGTGAACATTTGGAGATTGAGACAGGAGGATTATGGATCTGAAGCCAGCCCGGTCAGACAGGTATATGACTAAATGGCACTGTAGTTCTTTCTTATGGCAGACTTTGTTATTTAAATAGTTACCTCATTGGATATTCGCTGTGTTTCTAGTCTTTTGCTACTCATTACAAACAACTCTATAATAAGTAATCATACTAGATGAAGTAAGTCAGTTTCAGAAAGACAAATATTGCATGTTTTCTCTAGATATAAAATCATGTGTGTATACATGACAGGAAGCTGTCCGGAGGAACAAAGGGGCTAACGGGCCGGAGAGAGAAGAAGGGTAGTGGGGCATAGGGGATATGCTCAAAGTACATTATAGATTCCCATGAAAAGTCCTGTCTAATGGAATAAATCAATAAATTAATAAATTCTAAAGTTGAAAAGGATAAAGATTACTAGACAAAAAAGTAAATAAAATACACCAGGTATAGAAATACATCCGTGGGAAAGCACCGACGTTAACATCCTGGGTCAAAGGCCTGCCAGAACTTCACTTGAGGATACTGTGCCAGTTCAGCGCTAGTGCATACACATGGGTAGGAGATGATCGCCTTCCACAGGCTAATCACATGTTGCTTTTCTTGGTGGATGATGTTTCTAAGATACTAGTAACTATTACAACTTTAGGTCCTAGAAATATCTGCTTCTTATCTACTAATAAATGTTGAGTAAAAAGAAAGTATATTGTGCGATTATACTCAAAAAGTAGATTTTCAGAGCAAAGTGATGTGGCACATGCCCTTAATCCCAGCCTTTGGGAAGCAGAGGCAGGCAAGGCTATACAGAGAAATCCTGTCTTGAAAATCCAAAAATTAAAAAAAAATTTATTTCTTTGTAGATAAATGTTCTGCTATAAAAGAAACTGCCTGATTTGTTTTGCTTTTGACCTACTGATATCTGAATATTTTTTCCTCTTGACTTTGGAAAGGTAAATACATTTCTTCTTTTCTTTTCCTTTTGATCTAGGTCAAAGTGGAGATGGCAGAACCCATCTTAATGACAAGTATGGCTATTGATCGGTTCAGAGTCCCAAAGAAAGATCTTGTGGCCACAGGATATTTGGGAGGAGACATCAAGTCATGGCTTGGGAAGTTCAGATGACCGTTTGTTAAATACAGTGACCGGCTTTTTCTTCTGTATCCCTGGCTTCCTAAAACTCCCTGCCCATCGGATTCTCCTGTGTTTATATTTAAGTGTTTGTGTATATATGTAAAAAAGAACCATGTACACTATGAACCAGTAAAGAGGCATGACCCATTATGAACTGAGGTGATGATGATTCGCCTAATGTTGATTTAAGGTTATAGCCTCTAATAAACAAGACCTGTGCTGGACCCTGCTTCCACTCTGGGTGAGTCGTGTATGAAAGCGGGCTGTCCTTGGGCTCAGTGCTGCCTGCCAACTCTGTGGATGCACAGCCCTCAGCTCAAGGGCAGGAGGAGGGAGTTTATTCTCAACCAAATGTAAGTGACCAAAGATAACTTGTCTCTGGTCTGCAGCATTCTAACCTTTCACAGTCCCAGAGTTCTAATATGGCAGTCAGTCAGCCTGGTAGTGTTCAGTGTGGGTGTAGCTTTTTTCCTGGGAACTCACAATAACACTTCTGTTGACTGACCACTGCAGTTTATGCTTGCTAAGGCTACTTGGTTTTTTAGCACTATAATCTAACCAACCAAGCCTACTGGCCAAGCTAAATGTTTTCTATCTATTTCACAGTGCTAGTGAGGCCCATTCTAGGACTGATAATGACGAGTCCGAGTGGGCTGGAAGACAGTCTTCAGAGAGAGAAATAGTTGAAGAGCCCTGACCATATTAATATTGTTAGCCATCATAATCGTGGTCTCACGTCTCCTGTTTTACTATCTCCATCTAATGTTTACACAGATGTGATAGGAATATTTTATCTACAATTAAAGTAGAAACATAGAATGAGCTAAAGAAGCAAAGTTAAATCAGGCATAATGGCACAAGCCATTAATTCCAGCCCTTGGAGTGCAGAGCCAAGCGGATCTGTGAGTTGGAAGCGAGCTTGGTCCACATAGTTAGTTCCAAGACAGCCAGAGCTACACAGACAAGGACCTCGTCTCAAAAAAACCAGGAAGAGGTGTGTGTGGGGGGGAGAACAGTGGCAAATGCTGCAGATGAGGGAAGCAGGCGTTTTAGCCCACTGTCTGTCATCCTGTTCTTCAGCTGGGCTGGATATGGTTTCATTTCTAGTTTATGTGATTTGATTTATGTTATTTATTTTTGGTTTTTTGAGACAGGGTTTCTGTGTGTAGCCTGGCTTCCTGGAACTTGCTCTGTAGACCAGGCTGGCCTCTAACTCAGAAATCCGCTGCCTCTGCCTCCTGAGTGTTGGGGTTAAAGGTGGACCACCGTGTCCTGCTGAAACTTTATTTTATTGTTTGTATTGGAAGTAACTTATTCTTGATTTTTAAATCTAGCTTTTCTTGTTGATTCTACAACCATAAACCTTGTGTGGAGTGGCTTTTTCTACCTGCAGGCGCTGTTGGTCTTTAATGTCTAAGGTACTGTAGCCTGTCTCTGTGACTAGTAATGCTGCTGAGTATGACGCAGTATTAGTCTGAGAAAACAAACGGACAATTACATTACAAAAGGAATGTGATCACAGTACAGTATCAGTTACTCCTATAAACTGAAGTTTGAATGTTTGATAGATTTTGGTTAGATCCCATTCTTTGTAATATCTAGCCACATTTATGGTGGGTAGTCATCGGTACTAGTTATGCTGAGAAAAGAAATCTGGGTTGAACTGTAACAGACTAACTGGCTTTGTTTATGGGTGTTTTGTTTTGTGTTTGAGACAGGGTTTCATTCAGTTCCTGGCTAGCTTGAACTTACTGTATAGACCAGGCTTGTTGCAGATTGGTTCTAATGCTTTGATTCAATAGGGAATCTGCCAAAAGTCCTTTTGGTTTTTGGTTTTTGATTGATAGTTTGGGGAAATTACTACATTTAACTAAAATGAGGGAGTTTTACAAAATGGCATGGCCATGGCTAATAAATAAGATTAATTATTTCTAATAGAAATTTTCCAAAGGGCGGTGGTGGCGCATGTCTCTGATCCCAGCACTTGCGAGGCAGAAGCAGGCAAATCTCTGAGTTCAAGGCTAGTCTGTCTGGTCTACAGAGTAAGTTTCAGGAGAGACAGAGCTAGCTATACAGAGAAGTCCTGTCTTGAAAAAATAGAAACAAGAAAGAAAGAAAAGAAATTTACCTACTACTAAGGCTAGCTTCCTGACCTAACTCACTGGGGAAACACACAGACTTATGATGAAATGTGTAGCATTGTTTCAGAGGCATTTGGATGTAATCGGAAGTGTCAGTTACTTCATTCAGTAAGGGATGAAATATAAAGTCTTTGTCCTCTAAGCCTTCCCCCCTTAAAGGCAAGGTCTCACTGTGTATCCCTGCTGGCTGGAATTCAGAGACTCTCTCAGCTGTATCTCCTTCTGAGTGCTGGAAGCAATGGGGTTAAAGAGGCGTTGCCACATCCACCTGAGCTTGGTTTGGGTCTTGTTTGTTTGTCTTGTTTTTAAATTTAAGACCTATTGCTCGAAGAAGTGAGTTAGTTTTTACTCTTACATCAGAGCATCATTTAATTTTGATCTAAGGAAGTTAATAGCCTTCAATCATAGCAAACAAGCTTTATTGTTTACAAACCTTATGACATGAAAGGCCTTTTGCAATATACTTTCTGGTTTTGGACTTATCTTTCCTTTTCTATTTTAGAATAATCCTTCCCTTCAGGAAAAAAAAAATCTGTATTTTACATCTAAAAATCCTTTCTTAAAAACATTTTTTCCTTTAATCAAAACAAAACAAAAACAACAACAAAAAAATGTATACCTTCCTCATTCTTCTTACAAATTTTCTCAACTGAGATCATTTCCTTAACAAGAGTAACTATTTTAATGAAAACCCAGAAAGCTGTATGTATGGGGTGGAGGACATGGTACTGTAAATACATAATGACAGACAAGAATGTGCGAATCCTCCTGATGATGGTGTTTATTTTCTTTTACCAACAAGTTAAAATATGTTCTCAGGTTGTTTGACTCTTCAGAACTAGAAGGAATTTGAACTAATATAATACATGAGCTTTATAAATTGGTTTGAATCAAACCATTGCTGGAGGGGTGTGTGTGTATTTTGTAAACACACCAAATAGCATACTGCCACATCCAGTATGCCTCAAGATGAGGAATAAAAAAGACAAACAGATACAGGGAGTGCTGAGATCTGGTAGACTGGGCTCTCGGATAAAGAAACCAGCACCCTGGAGGGTCAGTGTATTTATTATCTACAGTTGAACAGGGAGGTGAGGTTGTTGCAAACAGTTAAATTCAAGAGGCAGGTTTAGCTAATCTTGGAAGGCATAGTCTGTTGGCAAGCAATCTTCAGGCCATAAAATCCAGGAGGAGAGAGCTGTGGTGGACATTTTCTGCACACACTATCAATGTTCATACTTGGAGCCCTGAGGAAGGCTTTGTGATCTCTTTTAATGCCATGATCATGTCAAGAGTATACATTCACGAAGGACTTAACTAATTCTAGGATTTCTCTGCTCTCTATAACATATGTCTGTGTATCCAGAAATACAGATAGTCCCAAGATGAGATAACTTTCCTCTAAAACTTAGCTATAATATTAAGCAGTAGGCCAGGCATGGTGATGCACACCTGTAGTCCCAGCACTTGAGAGGCAAATGCAAAAGGACCACCACAATTTTGAGGCCAGCATGGTCTACATAGAGATTTCCACATCAGCCTGGGATACATAGTTGGAATCCTGTTTCAAAAACAAAACGCAAAGCAATAATGATAAAAATTAAGAGCCCATATTCAAGCCGTCCCACGGTGGTGCTGCGCTCTAGGCTCCACGCTCTGGAGTCACCCTCTCTGTGTGTCTCTCGCCTGTTCGAATCCCGTGTTCCTCCCACACTTCTGCATGAGGGAAAAAAAAAAGCCCATGTTCAAACTGGAAGTAAAGAAAAAGGCAAACCTTGAAAGTCTGTATGCCTGTGCTTTAACTAGGGTGGGCTTTAGATAGTTGTCTTGAGCAACCACCAGTTTTATGTTTTCAAAAGAAACAACAAATCCCCAGATAGTTAGACCAAGGGACAAACAACAAGGCCGTGTATATTGGAGTCATAAATAAGAATGTCAGATCGTGAACATAGCCCTACAGACATATGACAAAATGACACGTAAACACATGACATCAGTAGGGGCCTTGACGAAATGGCTCAGCGGTTAAGAGCACTGACTGCTTGCTCTTCCAGAGGTTCTGAGTTCAATTTCCAGCAACCACATGGTGGTTCACAACCATCTGTAATAGGATCTGATGCCCTCTTTGGGTGTGTCTGAAGACAGCTACAGTGTACTCATACATAAAATATTTTTTTTTAAAAAAAATCAGTAAATATCAGAAATTATCAGAAAAGCGTAATATGATTATGCTTTTAGAATGCACCCAGTGCAAAGAACCAACGTGGTAAGTCATGCCCTTGAGCTGTAAGGGGCCCAGAGAAAAGCAGAAAGGTCAAAGGATGAAGCTTCCCTTGTTTGAGAGTAATAGAGGGAACTGCCCTTGCACATGGAAATTTCTAATTAGGAAAAGCAAGAGAACATGGTTTGTAAGTAAATAAGAATTTTACATTCTTAAGAATTCTTAAGAAAACTTTTTTCTTTTTTTCAAAATAGTTTTTCTTAAAAAATTCTAATTATGGTTTTCCCTCTACTCCTCCCAGGACCTCCCCATCCCACCACTCTTACATCTAGAACCCCCCCCTAACTGTCTCTCCTTAGAAAAACGGAAAGCCAAGGCATGGTGCCCTTTAGTTCTAGAACTCAAAAGGCAGAGCGGCCAATCTCTGACTTGAGGCCAGTCTGGTCTAGGAATTGAGTTGCAGGACAGCCAGACCTATGTTGGGCGAAGGGAGGGAGAGAGAGGGGAGGGGGGGAGGGAGGAGGGAGAGAGAGAGGAGAGAGGGAGGAGGGAGGGAGAGGGAGAGAGAGAGAGAGAGAGAGAGAGAGAGAGAGAGAGAGAGAGAGAGAGAGAGAGAGAGAGAGAGGAGCCCTGAGCAAACAAAGAAAAGGCAAAGAGCCCAAGAAAAGGCCCAAGAAACAGATATGCTCCTTCACACATTCAGGAGTCCCACAAAACAAGTCATATATGCAAAACATGTAGGGTTAAAAATAAAGGTTAAAAAGAAAGCCCTGCATGCTGCTCCAGTCCCAGAGTGTCTTGATATGACTGAAGAAATCCTACAATTAGTGTTTGCGGCCCAGTTTTTGTCTGGGGTTAGATACCATCAGGACCTCTGCTCCCTCTAGGTTTTATCTGAGCTGTTGTAATGGTTTCCCCTTGCAGAATGTGGTTCTGCATGGGGCTTACTGGAGAAGAGACCAGGAGAGGTGGAGAAGGAGAAAGAAAGGCAGAGGCATCAATGAGAGGAAGGATAAGAAAAGTTAAATTACTCCAAATTAATCTTTAGTTCTCAGCCTCTAAAATTCTTTAAAACAAAAGCAAAACATAGCACTAGGTGTTGAGGGTTAGCGTGTATGCATTCAAGACAAATGCTACTGCTGAGCTCTATCTCCAGCCCTGAAATTCTCATGGATTTCCTCTTCTTTAATGTCTTTAAAAGTTTTGATAGCATTTTTTTTTAAATTGAAAATTTCATAAATTCTTTTGTTATATACTTTTGAATTCCAGTTAAAATAGGCTGCCCTTCATGATCTTTTGTTCTGTTGCCTGGGACTTCTAGTTTAGTAAGGAGAAGAACAGGCAATTTAGGTATGTCAAAAGTTACTTCACTGCACCCCCTTTGACCAAATACTTGCAAATTAAATGACCATAACTATCAAACATAAAGCCATCTGGAGGAGCAAATGGTGTTTTCTCTAAACATCTCTCTTCATCTATTTCTCAGCTTAATGGTGCCCCCCCCCATTAATGCTCATGACGTTTCAACACAGCAATAGAAAGCTTAACTAAGCCAGGTCAAGACAATCCACTTTCACTGAAGTCAGCAAGATCCGTACTGGGTACCTGCAAGGGCTCTTTGTGTCCAGCTGTCTTGGCTGTCTCATCAGGTGGACACTGGTGAGCTCTTACTGGGCTCATTTTGAACTGGTTGTATACACTTTCATTGCAGCCAACTTTCTAGCTTGGTAGAATTTGCTGCTTGTGGGAGTAACTCCTTTGGTTCTTGTTCTCAAGTCAGTTCTTTCTTATTGTGTCTTGTGTGAGGGGGCTCAGGCCACCAGATGATCACCCCTTCTGTGAGTCTCCTGAGCTGAGCCAACAAGGTTTCTTACAAACCATGGTGAGGGTGTTGTGTCTTGCTCTTCTGAGGGTGTTGCATACCCTGGGGAGTTCCCCCTGCCACCTGCAGCCTGTTGGGCTGGAGGGAACAAATGTTCCTTGTCTTCATCATCTTTAGCATCAAGCAGTCATAGACTTGTAACGTGAAAGGGGCTGGTTGTAAAAAAACAGGAGAGGATACAGAAAAACAAAACAAAAAAACTTAGATACATGAGGCATAGCAGGGGTGGAGAATGCTCATAAATATTCTCAAAACTAGTCAGTGCTCCATCCAAATGCTGTGAAATGAAAGCCGGGGGCGGGGGCGGGGGCGGGGGCGGGGGCGGGGTCTGTCTTACGTTTTCCTGTTGCTGTGATAAAGTGTCCTGACAAATCAGCATGAGGAAGGGTCTCAGTAGGCTTATGACTGAGGAGCACTGTGTATGTATCCTGAAGGGAGTCTTTGAAGTATAGTCGCGCCGCCGCTGCAATTAGGAAGCAGAGAGCCAGGAATGTTTGTGCTCAGCTAGCTTTCTCCTGTTTTAAACTACTCGTTTATCTGTTGTGTGTGTGGCAGGAAGGGACAAGATGTGCATAGCGTGCATGTGAGGGTCAGGAGTTTGGATTACTCTATCTGGTTTTTTAGGTGTCTCCATGTTCCGGCGGGTTGGCTTCTTGTAGTCGTTTAGAGGCAAATGAACTTCCTACATAGTATCTTCTAGGGCTGCCCTTGATGAGAGCCACATCCCTTATAGCCCCTAAGATACAAATTCCCTTTAAAAGATTACATTTTAAGAAGCATGCAGTTTGTCTCTTCTATGCAAGTGTATGATGCATGTGCAAGTACGTACCTGTAATGGGCACGGAGCTGGAGCTGGAGCTGGAGCTGAGCTGTGAGCTGGAGCTGGAGCTGGAGGCCATTGTGGGTGGCTGGGAAGGGAATGCCTATCTTCTAGAAGAGCAGTGCTCTTGGCTGCTAAGAGTTCCACACAACCCCCTGCATATGTCTACCTTTTGTTTTGTTTTCTTGAGCACAGTGGCTTTGTGTGACTTCTGGGCAGTAGCATCTAATAGCAGAAATGACAGGGCAGTGAAGTGGTCAGGTATCAGCAAAGCTTTGGGAAGGAAAAAGCAGAGTAAAGAAGTATTAGCACAAGGTAGGTCTCCTCTTCTTGAGACCAAAACTCTTTGGGAACAGACTTCTTACCGTTCAAAGTACCTAGCACATTCCATTAGCAGTTGTTGACTGCTTGCCATAAACATTCTTCCTAGAATTGTCTCAAAACAAATAGGAATTGGAATGAAGAGTAGCCCCTTGAAATCTAAGCCCTTACTACATCCCTAGAACTGGAGGGGTTAGCCATCTGTGGAAATACAGCACATTTCTGAACTAACTTTAAGCCCTTAGCTGTAATCTGAAATCTATTTTACCAATCTATTTCACCACATAGCATGTGACAGGGACCAGCAGCTGAAGGTGGCTTCCTGAAAGAACGGGAGCCAGAGGGAAGCCTGCCAGCTCTGTGGCAATTAGAAGCAGGAATCTTCCTGGAGGAAAGAGGGGCATGTTGGGGCTGAGTTCCCATACAGGATTTGATCCAACCAGATGCTGAACTTCTGGGAAATGACATAAGGCCCCTTGACCTTTGGTGAGTGGGTCATGGTATCAAACCGGTATGGTCTTCTTTTGTGACTAACCATTTTTTGATCCTGAGATTTCTCATTCGATATGGCATTAAGAGAGGTTTTCAAGTTGTCTCTGGTCTCTAGCAGACCTTGCCCTGCTTTGGGCTAAGGGATTTGGCACACCATGCTTCATGGTGGATCTGAGGCCTCTTCCATGGGAGGCCAGAAATCTCTCTCTTCCATAGTACTTGGCATCATGAGAAGAGTTAACCAGCTTGGCATGTGAAGGGGAAATGACTCTTTCCTGAGGGCAGCTTCTTCATCCCTCACATCTGGTTCAGATTGTTCAGGTAAAGATTTAAGCCACCCTGCCCTCACCCCAGGCCTCTTCCCAGGTTTCCCCTGTCTGCTCTCTGGCTACGCTGCTGTCTCAGATACACCCTTACACAGAGTGCCTTGCTCTGAAGTCTGAATGTTCTCCAGGATCAAATCTCTGTGTCTCTTTAAAATCCCTTTTAGGCTCCCTGTACTTTCTGATCACCATGACTTTGAGGCTAGCGTGGTCTACAGAGTAACTTCAAAGCCAGCCAGGCCTACATAGTGAGACCCTCCCTCAATAACAGATATCTCCCACAAGTCCTCTTTTTTTTTTTTTTTTTTTGAAGTAGGCTGTTTTCCTAGAGCTTTATTAAGCAAACATGGTGTTGTTTTATAGAAGGGACTTGAAACACCCCAATTTGGGCATCCACAGGAGACCCTGGATACCCATGGTTAACAAGAAATGACTGTACCTAGAGATGGTTTTTTTTAGTAGAAAATTGTGAATGGTAAAATTGTTTTTATTTTCTTCCATGTGTCATTTTAAAAATAATGTACCTTTAAAGTAGTCTTGAGTTCACAGTGAAGTTGAACAGCCAGAGTTTCCTCTGTCCCTGCCTTCACGTATGGCCTCTCTGTTGTCAGCATCCCTCACTACAGTAGCTTTACCCCTCCCATGGAGGAGCGCCAGCTTCAAGATGCTGACTTTAATTTGGGATGTAAGTCTTCTGCTGGCCCTGGAAAATGCTGGTTTGAGCTGGGCGGTGGTGGCACATGCCTTTAATCCCAGCACTTGGGAGGCAGGGGCAGGCAGATCTCTGAGTTCGAGGCCAGCCTGGTCTACAGAGTGAGTTCCAGGACATCCCAGGCTATTACAGAGAAACCCTGTCTCAAAAACCTCCCCCGAAAGAGAAGAGAGAGAGAGAGAGAGAGAGAGAGAGAGAGAGAGAGAGAGAGGAGAGAGAGAGAAGAAAGAAAGAAAGAAGAAAGAAAGAAAGAAAGAAAGAAAGAAAGAAAGAAAGAAAGAAAGAAAGAAAGAAAAAGAAAGAAAGAAAGAAAGAAAGAAAGAAAGAAGAAAGAAAGAAAGAAAATACTGGTTTGGCTTTGCTTTCCTCAGGTTGACTTTTGTCCCTCAAATCCCTTCAGAAGCCCATGTAGCAATGTTAGGGAGCTACCACACGAGGGCAGTAGAGACCCACGACTATTCAGCTAACTTGAAAAGTCTGAAAGAAATAGAAATGGCTCAAAGGATCAAAGAGAAACAGTCTTCTAAAGGAGTTGAGGGCAGCAAGTTACTTCAAGACACTCAGCAGTGTCTTTTCAAGCCTAACACCTGGACGCAGCATGCTTGCCAGGACGTTGCCAAAGTCTAAAAGCTGCGCCCCAAATTCCTCTCCAAAGGCTGCTCCCCAAATCTCTTTCCAACCCATTGTTTCTCCTTTTTGGTTTCTCCTTGAGAGTCATTCTCCAGTTACAGTGAGAATATTCTGGGAGATTTGGGTCACCCATAGTGCTCTTATAACTTTATGATTTACAGAGGATTCTCACACTTCTCTTTCCCCATATCTGTCATCTGTCATTCTGAATGGCAAAAAGGGGATGGTTGACATTGCTGGTGAAGGAAACAGACTGGAAACAAGCAACTTGTTCAAGACACACCTAGTTTGCCTCGCTAAACCAGAACCCTGTTTTGGTAAGGTGGTTAGCCACTGAGCTCTCTAGACCTGTCTGTTCCTGCCCTACAATGCTGGCATACAGGCACATACAGCTGAGTCCATATGAGGATTCAAACCTGGTCTTCATGCGTGTAGAGCAAGCCGTCTTACATGCTGAGTTGCCCATCCCCTGCTCCAACCCTGCTCCGAAGTTCACATTCAGTGTGGGTCCAATTAAGAGCAGGCCAGAAAGCGTAGCTTGCTCAGGTGGCCAGCCAGGTGCACACAAAGCCTGGGAACAGAGCGGCACACACCTAATCCCAGTACCCAGGACATAGATACAGGAGGATTCTTGGTTAATAGGGAGTTTGTGGCCAGCTAGTGTCGTGAGACCATGTCTCAAAAAGGAAAGAAAAACAATAAATAATGACACTATGTTGATAGGCAGCAAGGCAAAGAGTGGGAAGTTTAAGGTTCCCAAAATCAAGTTTTAAGAAATTGTGGTAAGCAGGCGGTGGTGGCGCAACCTTTATTTTTTTTTTTTTTTTTTTTTTTTTTTTTTTTTTTTGGTTGTTTTCGAGACAGGGTTTCTCTGTGTAGCCCGGGCTGTCCTGGAACTCACTCTGTAACCAGGCTGGCCTCGAACTCAGAAATCGCCTGCCTCTGCCTACCAAGTGCTGGATTAAAGGCGTGCGTAGCGCACACCTTTAATCCCAGCACTTGAGAGGCAGAGGCAGGCGGATTTCTGAGTTCGAGGCCAGCCTGGTCTCCAGAGTGAGTTCCAGGACAGCCAGGACTACACAGAGAAACCCTGTCTTGGAAAAAAGAAGAAAGAAACTGTGGTAAGGTGGGAAGATGTAACAAAACTATTTTCAAAATAATTACAAACCTAAGCGAAGTAACACTGAACTGTTCACCTTACACCCCTCCTCTGTGGAGTGGGTGTGGAATTCCTGCCCACCTTAAGTCAGATTAGAATGGCATGAAAGCATGTTGAGGCTTCGAGTGAATGCACTGCGCTAGTGTCTGTCTATCCAGGACCTCCCTCTTTGCCATTCTGAGGAACCCAATTACTAAGTACAGTTCAGTTTGCCGCCCACACATTCTCAAGTGGGGAGGAAAGAAGGGCCGGAGAATCCCTGGAATCATTCTGGGAACAAGTCTTAGCATATGTCACGGTTTGCTCTGTCATCCTGATTCAATGACCTCATCAGAGGAAGGGAGGAGCTGAGGGAGCTGTCCTCCAGATACCTAAGGAGGCTCCTGACATACTGTTTTCATTGGCACCGAGAGCAGGCCCAGGGTCGGTGTTTGAAGTCTGAGCTAATCTTGGAAGAGGAGAACAGTACCTCCCACAGCTGGCCAGGCTTTGCTTTTCGGGGCGCTGCCCCAGAGAGTGCTGGTGTGGGCATTGGAGTCCAGGACACACTGCCCTGGCCCCATGTCCTTACCAGCCACAGCACTCCCTGAGTGAGTGCTAAGAGGACATGCCATCCATTAGGCATCCAGGGCCAGGCCTGGGGCAGCTCCTACATTGATTCTTATGGGATTACTGGCTGGGATTGGCAAAGGCCGCAGTCATCTCAGGAGCAGGAGAGTGTCATCAGCCTCAAGCATCCATCCTTGAGGTTGCCGACTGTGTACCTGGCCTTTTAGGGAAACAAGTCAGGCATGTGTCAAAAGGCCAGGTGAGACCTATCAGTTTCCCTTCATAAGGGACTCCTCTCATCCATCCACTTCAGTTCTTAATTTCTTCAGCTGGTTGAGATGCATGGCTGTGCTTTTTAGTCTTTTTTAAAAGACAGTCTTGTTAACCTTGAACTCTCAGTTTTCCTCCCTCAGTATTGAGCACTTGGATTACAGTTACACCCACTTAAACTAAGGTTCGAATAAAGTGTTCCTTTGGTCCCCAAATTGAATGTATTAACCTTTAGTTTCCAGTCTTTTGGTGATAAAATACCCACATAGCTACAAATAAGCATTTCAGAGCAACTGAGATACCTAACATCACTATGCCGAGTTAATATCCAGTCAGAAAAAAAGAAATTCAACATTTTAGCTGTCCTGTTAATCCTGGTTGGGCTTTGAAAAAAATATGTTTAGTAGCTGGCCAGCTACAAGAAAGACAGGATTTAGAGGTGACAAGATGACAGCTGGACTTTGAAAGAGAAAGTCAGAATTCGCAAGCAGAGAGGGAAAGGAAGCTGCTGCAGAGGGGGTGGGATGGGCCAGGTCTAGTTCTGACATCTCCATCCCACGGCTGATCAATTAGATGGGACTGTGGCTTGAACACAGTGGTTTAGAGCCAGGCTTTGGAGTGGAACTAACGAGGGTGGAGATGAGAACCGGAAATCTTACGGTTGAATGTCCCGATCTTTCCACATCATAGTCTGGAGAAATAGAGGCAGGAAATCCCATCACAGTCCCTCTAGTTCCCATGGGCAAGAGGGGGAAGAATACATCGAAGGATAAGCCAAAATCTCTGCCCAGAGCTGGCCAGAAACATGTCTTCCACCCTGGCAGCCCCACCCTTTAGCTCCAAGAGAAATCATTTATTTTGTATGATTTTTAAAAATTGGCTCATCTCGTAAATGTTCCAGAGTCAGAACAGGCTGTGCCATGGCTGAAATAAACCTGCTGAACAAATAAACAAGGCAGGCTGTGGGGTTGGGGAAAGCACAGAGAAAGGCCCATTGGGCCAGAGGGGCTCAGCAAGGCTGCTCAGAATCTGGGCTCTGTCTCTTCCTAATGGAAGAGATGGCATTTAGATGGCAGGTGGGGGTCTAGGTGGGTTGGGGTGTTTCTTCCAGCTCTGCTCCAAGAAGGGAAGGGTAGTGGTTTCTTTCTATAGCACTGTGGGATTTAAGGGCTGTGAATGAAGGGCCTCTCTCCAGAGAGATACTGGAACCAGACCCCAGCTGTTCACTTGCTCGCACATTCTACAGACGTCCAGTCCACACTGGTTGCTGCTTGGAACCTTCCCTCCAGGTCTAACGTCGAGGAAGAGTTTGCAGTTCCTCGTACACACATGCCACTTGCCCACCCTAGAGCTTTTGCTGAGGATGTTCTACCACCTAAGACACCACGCCCTGCCTCCTTTCTGTTCTTCTGTCTTAACTTACTGTTGTTACTCTCAGAGAATCGACCACTCTGTTTTGTCCTTCATCCTTCCTTGCCATCTGCTGGACTCTTTCTTACTGGCATACACTTTAAGTGTACATGAATAATTCTCTGGCGGGTTTTGACATAGGTATGTATTCCCTTCATCGCCCCAGAGGCTTCTGTTAGAGCAGAAGCTTTGGGGACTTGGGTTCCAACCTGTCTCCACGTGAGGGCTCTACTTCACTATATGCAGGCGGATGAGACTGCTCTGTAGATGGCAACCCAGATCTGGGCTGCATGAATCAAGGTCTCCAGGCTGACCTTGACTAGAGGGGGAGTGTGAACTTCTGCTCGTCCTGCTTCCTTTCCAAAGCGCTGGGATGACAGGTGTGTTCCACCATGACTGGCTGACGAGTTTTGTTTTTTCTGCTAGGCACACATTTCTCCACTGAGCTACACACCCAGCCTCAGGCTTTGTTTTTATTCATTTTTTTTAAGACTTAATTTATTTTATGTATATGTATGAGTACACTGTAGCTGTCTTTAGACACACCAGAAGAGGGCATCAGATCCCATTACAGATGGTTGTGAGCCACCATGTGGTTGCTGGGAATTGAACTCAGGACCTCCTGAAGAGCAGTCAGTGCTCCTAACCACTGAACCATCTCTCCAGCCCTTTGTTTTATTTCTTTATATTAAAAAATAATTTTAATTTACTTAAAAGCATTGAGGTTAATAAAAAGATGCCCAGGTACTCGTCGCTCAGGTTTACCAAATGTTAGCACTTGCTACATTCATGTTCTCTTCCTGTGTACATGCACAGCTGGACTTGCTTTCTGTCTTACAACCCTTTGAGAATAAATTGCAGGCATTAAATGACTCTGCCTTTAAATACTTTGGTGGGAATTTCTCAAGAATGCAGATGCTATTTTACATTAATCAGGGAACTTAATGTGGATATAATATTGTTTAATAACCTATATTAAAATGTATCCATTTCTCCCAATAATGTTCTAAGTAAAAACTCTTTTCTTTTTTTTTCTTTTTTCTTGAATATTTTATTTATTTACATTTCAGATGTTATCCCCTTTCCCCATACCCCACACAAACCACCTATCCCATCCCTCCTCTTCTTTTTGCTTTTATAGCTTTTTAATTACATGCAAGTATTAAGGTCAGTTCTAGGTTGAGGGTCTAGCAATACAATAGATGCAAATAGTCAAGGAACAAGCACGACAATAAACACACATAGTCAAAGAACAAGCAAGGCAATAAACAAAATTCTGTGAACACTCCTGTGATCACTGTTTCTTTTCTTTTTTTTTTTTTTTTAATGAATCTACAGAACTTCCACTCTTTATTGGACTCCTAGAAACTCGTAGCCAGGAGTGTAGGGTAATCCATGACTTTCCTGTGTAAGGAAAAACTCTTTTCTTAGTCTAGGGTTCAAGATCACACATCCAGACTCCATGGTCCATTTAGTCTCAGAGCTCTTTGGTTTTTAGTTTACAATGCTTCCTCGGCCATCTTGTTCTCCTAGACAGCAACCCCTCCTTCAGAGCACAGGCCAGCTGTGGTGGGTAGGATGCTCCTCTCAGCTGGGCTAGGTTGATGAGGGCTTGTGATTATGAGCAGGGATCCCCTGGCTAAGGGATGTCTGTCCTCTTCTCTGCTATAAAGGTTCTATATTGTCCCCTGCAGTTACTTGGAAATGAGAGGCTGGAGAGATGCTCCTAGTAAGATCCCTTCTTATCTTGTAAGAAGACCAGTGTTCAGTTCCCAGCATGCATAGCAGGCCTGTAACTCTAACCCCAGGAAATCTGACATGCTCTTCTGGTCTCCTCTGACACCTGCACATACATTCACAAACATACATAAATAAAAATACATTTTAAAAAAGTAAATGGGTAGACGTACCTTAAATTTGTGAATATCCCATTCAAACCAAACTTTTACAGGCATTGATAATTCTTTAATTTTTTTTTCATTTTGTCTATTTAATTATTTTGTGAGGCGGTTGTAATACTCGAGCCACAGCACTTGTGTAGAAGTCAGAGGATAGGATGCTGAGAGTCAGTTTTCTCCATCACCATGTGGGTCCTGGGAACAGACTCAGGTAGTTTATTCTTGGCAACAAATGTGTGTTTCTCTCCTGAGCCATCTTGCTGGCCCTACTGATGACTCTTGATGGAATGCACTATTCGTAAGACAGTCCTAAAGTGAAGTTATAATTCTGGTGTTAAGGCTGGTGTCTGTTTCATGGTGATAGGTGAGGGTGGGAAGGGAAGGGAGTGGAGAGTTAAACTCTGCAATAGCTGATTTCTCAAATGTCTACACTGGTCGGGAGTGACTGGTGTTGGCTTTCTAACTTCACTAAGAAAAAGCTAGAGAATTCCATGTCTTCACATGATAAAAATGCTTGCGTTCTTAATGGGATCTCGCCTCCATGTTTCCAGCACTCAGTCATCCCAGACATCCCCCACCACTTATTGTCCACTTTCTCACATCTCTGTTGACAACTCAGTGGGACTATATTGTTACCTCCAGTTTATACACCAGTAAACTAACCTTCAGAAGGGTTGTAACATTTGCCAAAAGCCATATGGAATGGAAGAGTCTAGATTCAGACCAGAGAGGCTGGCAAGCCCCCCTGCCCAGGACAGTTGTTTTATGGGTAGCTTTGATGCCCTTGACTTATAAGTACCACTGCTTTCTGAGCAGCCATTGGCTGAGAGGAACTCCAGCCAGCTCTGTGGCAAGCCTGGTTGCAGAGTCGTCTCCAGACATTGACTCATCTGTTCCTCTAGCTGGGTATGGCTGCATCCCTGTGCTTAGAAAGGCAGGAAGTAACGCTGGTATTTTAGAATGTCTTTCAACAATAACCTTGATTGAAGGGATTTTCCAGTCAACCCTGGAGAATTCCAATGACCAAACGCTTATTGTGTTCTTGTTCTTTGAAAAGTGGTAATCCATGCTCACTGTATATGTATGGTGATTCTCATTAACCAGCCAGTTCAACCAAACAGGATTCCCTTATTAGGATAAGCAAAGAGCCATAGAGCTACCAAACTGAAGGAAAGGTTTTCCAGAGCATTTGACAGAATCCCTAATCATCGGGCGACGGGGTGAAGTTTATTCATGGTAGCACAGCCTGCATTCCTGGTGTAACCATAAGTCCCAGCTTTCTGCTACACTGAGTGACTACAGG
The DNA here is from genome assembly GCA_021653895.1 of Mastomys natalensis. Classification (NCBI taxonomy): domain Eukaryota; kingdom Metazoa; phylum Chordata; class Mammalia; order Rodentia; family Muridae; genus Mastomys; species Mastomys natalensis. The sequence goes on along the minus strand of JAJTUV010002544.1, from coordinate 36,896 downwards.
GTGACCTGCGAGCTAAGTCGAGCCTTCAGCCATGTTTTGTTTGGACTGTAGAAGACTTCTGAAAAACTAAATTTGCTGGACATGGTAGTGCATGCCTTTAATCCCAGCACTTGGGAGGCGGAGGCAGGTGAATCTCTGAGTTTGAGGCCAGCCTGGTCTACATAGTAACTTCCAGGACAGCCAGAACTGTAGCACAGAGAAATCCTATTTCAAAAAACCCAAAAGCAAACCAAACCAAAACACAATCAAACAGCTCTGGGGGATAGGTCAACACTGGGCTTGAATAAAGAGGAACTAAGTAGCAGGTACCCTTTAGACTATGAACCTGGGGTCTGAATGCCACTTCACCTCCAACCTGTCTTACCCACTTACCCATTCCATGACCTGCCTGGTCCCACCAGACATTGGAATTGGGGTGCCTGCTTTTTTTGTGAGGGGCATTCCTTGATTGATTTTTTGATGTGATGAGGGAGACTAAAGTGGGCTAGATTGAAAGTCAGGGGAGATAATAAGTCAAGAGCGCTCATCAGAGTGTGAAGGGAGGGTTAGGGTCACATGGAAATGGGAGCCCTAGAGAGTTCCCGGGAGATACAGGCAGGTTGGTGCCTGTGTAGAGGGAGGAGGACAGCTGTGGGAGATAGAGGATCTAGAGTCAAGAACAGACCTATGTCAAGGGCTAATTCTCATTATTAGCCTCTGTTTTCCTGGAGATGGGCTCCTAGTCCTCATTCAGTGTTCTAGGAATAGCTTATCTTATGTCACTTCCTTAATTTGGGTTCAGTGTACCTGTTTTAGGCCATTGGATGGCTAATGCAAAATACCTTAGATTGAGTAATTTTTAAACAGTAGAATTTTATTTTTTAGAGTTCTAGAGACTGGGAAGTCCAAGATCTCAAGGCACTAGCTGGTCCTTACAAAGTAAACACTTTCTCAAGCCATTTTTCTAATCCTATCCTTGAAAGAGGCTCCTGTGAGACTTAGTCACCTCCCAGGGTCTCTGCCTCCTAGTAAGCAGTATGGCTAGAAGTTAGCCTAGCCCAGTGGTGGTGTGGTGGTGGTGGTGGTGGTGGTGTGTGGTGTGTGTTGTGTGTGTGTGTGGGGGGTCCAGGCTTTTAAACCTAGTAGTTGGGAGGCAGAAGCAGGAGGATTTCTAAGTTTGAAGCCATACTGGTCTACAGAGTGAGTCCCTGGACTGCCAGGGCTACACAGAGAAACCCTGACTCAAAAGAAAAAAACCAGAAGAAGAAAAAGGAGGAGGAAGAAGAGTAGAAGGGGGAAGAGGAGGAGGGGGTGAAGGGGGAGGAAGAGAAGGAGGAGGGAAGGAGGAAGAAGGAGAATAAAAATAAGAATTTTAACCTTTGACTTTGTTCCTTTGTTTTGGTAAGGGAACACCAATATTCAGACCATAGCAGTTAACTTTAGTTTAAAAGCAAAAATTAGGGATGGCTCAATAGGTAAAGATACCTGCCACCTGGCCTGACTGCCAGTCCTACCCCTGAGACTCCGTGGTGGAGGGAGAGGACCATGCCCAAAAGCTGTTCTCGGACCTCCACATTCATGCTCCCCTCACCTCCCCACAAAAATAAATTAAAATGTTATAAAGATTAAAAAAAAAAAACAATTTTTGGATGTTATGTGTTCTTAAAGGCAACAGAAAAGGTGCATGTGATTCAAAAGCAAAAAAAGATCTCTCCAGTGATCAAGACCGTTTAAAAGATGTTGCCTCTTTCACACTCAGTCACATGAGGGGCTTTATCATTTTTCCCATTTTTTCATTTATGTGTGTATTTACTTTATATCCTGATTGCTGTACCCTCCTCCCACACCCACTCACACAGTCCCTCCCTCCATCTCCCCCATCCCCTTCTCATCTGAGAAGATGGAACCCCCTCTCCC
>JAJTUV010002544.1:0-30000 GCA_021653895.1 Mastomys natalensis | reverse complement strand
TTAAGGCTGCCTGGGGGAGAAGTATGAAAGGGGTTCGTGGTGGGGGGGAAAAGCTGGGTGAGGCCCTTTTGGGTAAGGGGAATTTTTGACCCCCAGTCTGTAATCTACGGGCTGTGGGTCTCCTGGGGAAAAAGGGGGGATTTTGGTTTTTGGGGGTGTTGGGCAAGGAAATTGGGTGGTTAAACCTTTTTGAGCCCGAAAAGGGGGTGGGGGACCAGTTTTGTAATTCTTTACTCTGTGCCCTCCCCGGGAATATTTGGAATTGGAAAATCTCAAGCAGGGGGTAAACCCACCCCCTTAAACCACCTCCTTCAAAAGGGGGAACCCTTTTTGTTTTTCCCACTTGGCCCCCCGGGGGGTTCAAGAGAGCAAACTTCCTAAAAAGATTTTAGCACCGTTGGACCCCCACCCCCCCAACCCTATTTTCCTTCCCCCAAACGCCTTTTTTTCCGTCTTTCCCCGGTTTTACCTTGAGCCTGGAATGAATTTGGGTAATTTTTAAAAAATTCCTTATAAACCTCGGGGCACCTTTCCCCCAAGAAAAACCCCCCCCCAAACCTTTTTTTTTCCCTTTGGAAACCCCCCGGGCTAAGTTTCCAATAAAATTTTTTTACCGTCTACAACTTCAGAAACAACGGAAGAAAGGGGAAGCTGGGCAGGAGTTTAACCCGGTTTGTGGTTTTAAAGGGATGGAAAGGCAGGGGACGCAAAAAACCCCTTGGTTGGGGGGGGGGAAAAACCAGGGCATGGGACCTTAAAGGCGGAAAGTTTTTTTAAAAATTTCCCTTTAAAAGTTTAAGTTCCCCCCCCCCTAAAACCAGAAATTGCTCCCCTTTAATCCAAAACCCGGCAGGGACAAACCAACTAAACCCCCCACAGGCTTTTGGGGGGGAAAAAGAGGAAGGGGAAAATTAGGAAGGGGGTCAAAAAGGGGGTTTGGGGAAAGGGGGGAAAGGGGGGGGTGCCGGAAAATGCGGTTTGGTTGGGGGGGTTTTTGGGGGGCCCGGGGCGTGTTTGAATGTAGGAAACGGGTGGTATTAAAGGGGGGGGGACAAATGGATTTCTTTAAGGGAAGGTTTCCAGGTTGGAAGAACAAATGCTGGGGGGTTTTTTAACCCGTCCTTCCCTTATTTGGGGGGGTTTTTAGGTGTACAACCCCCACCCCAAGGGGGTTTTCTCTTGGAAGGGAATAAGCTAGAGGTTTAAAAGGGGGTCAAGCTTCATTGGGTATATTGGGGAAATTTGGGTGATGGGGGCTCTGGGGCCCGGGGACCCCTAGGGGGGCTCTGGTGGTGGGGGACTGCGGGGGTTGGGGGACTTGAAATTTGGGAAAGCGGGGTTTTTACGGGGGTTTTGGGGGCACGAGGGTGGGGGGAAAATTCCCAACATCAGATAAGAAAGGGGGTTTTAAGCGATAGCGGGGGAAGGTTTTCCAAAGCTGATGCAGAGGGCATTCCTATAGCTGATGAGCAGCGGGATATCCTATAGCTGAGGCAGAGGTATTCCTATAGCTGATGGCAGAGGGATTCCTACAGCGATAGCAGAGGGTATTCCTAATAGCGATAGCAGAGGGCATTCCTATAGCTGATGGCAGAGGTATTCCTATAGCTGATGGCAGAGGGCATTCCTATAGCTGAGAGCAGAGGTATTCCTATAGCTGAGAGCAGAGGGCATTCCTATAGCTGATGGCAGAGGGTATTCCTATAGCTGATGGCAGAGAGTACAGTAGAGGACTAGGCAACACCCAGGGAGCTCTAGGAAGAGGGTCAGGAAAGTTCCTGGCTTATGTCCAGTCAGTGGGCAAAAACATGGATCTTAGGCTATTATCCTGAATAATCACACACACACACACACACACACACACACACACACACACACACGGGGGGGGGGGAGAGGAGAGAGGACAGAGAGAGACAGAGAAGAGACAGAGAGACAGAGACAGAGACAGAGAGAGACAAAGACAGACAGACAGACACACCACTACAAAGATAGCTTGAGTGCTGTGTTGTGTACCATCCACACACAGATGTGAGTGGAGCCCAGGCAGAATGTGAGAAGAATAGGGAAAGGACTGGCCACCATGAACCAAAGGCAGCACAGCAATGAGGTCATGTCCCTCCAGGGAGGATGGCTCCTGGTAATGGGTTCTAGCTTCATTTCTGTTGCCATGATGAAATACCCTCACAAAAAGCCATTTCTGAGAGAAGGGATTCATCTTAGCTCACAGTCCCAGGCTATGATCCATCTCTTTGGGGAAGTCAAGTGGTGGGAACTTGAAGCAGCTGGTCACACCATGTCACTAGTCAAGAGCAATGAGAGAGCATGCCTGCCTACCACTCAGCTAGACTCTCTCCTCTTCTATGATTCAATTAGTTGGCACAGTCAGGACAGTGTCCCACAGACCTGACCACAGGCTGCCAGGCAGTCCCTCACTGAAACACTCTTCCCTGGTGATTGACAACAACTGGCTGTCGCATAGTGTGAAGGTGCCTGCCCATCCGTGGCTTCCTTTGATGTGGACAAGGCCCTGTGAAGGACCCAGGTGGCTTTCCTCACATGGTCCAGGGTGAGATGACCTGAGAGAAGCCGTGCTTCCTCCCTCTGCTTTCTTTCTTCCCTCCACCCAGTGCCAGGCTACACAGGTTCCCACCCAGGAACCGGAGAGAGGGCCTGAGCAGGAAGCCATTGGGAAACTTCCCAGAACCCTCGCTGCGGTGTGGCTTCAGGCTCTGGGAAGGGGCTGGGTTCTTTAAGCCCCTTAGCCATGGAGGGTTGTGGAAGGGTCAGGGCTTTCAGATACAGTAAAACAAATAAAAACAGAGACCATACTAAATCAAAATTTGAAAGGCAGCTTATAATTTTTCTGTAAGTACATTCCAAATATTCCACAGGTCACACCTAATTAAAAGAGTATTTGATAGGGCCAGGAGAGATGGCTCAGAGGTGAAGAGTACTTGGGTTCAGTTCCCAGAACCCACATGGGGGCTCACACCATCTGTAACTCTAATTCTAGGAAATCTGATGGTGCCTTCTGACCACTGCAGGACCAGGCATGAACATGGCACACTTTACATAACACTCATACACATAAAATAAAATTGATAAATCTAAAATTTTTAATTGATACTTTTCTGAAATTTAGATCTCATTGGCCATCTGCCTTTTCTTTGCAGTCGCTAAATTATGCAGCATATAGTGGGTGCCACACTCCCTCTCCAAGCCAGAGTCTGGGGAAACGCCTTCTGTTAAAACCACTGGTTTTCAACCTGTGGGTCATGACTCCCAGTCAAATGGCCCTTTCACAGGGGTTGCCTAAGACTATCAGATAACAGTGATTAGCTTCCAGGACTTTGTTCACCTCTGTCTGACACAAGTGGCAGTAGAGATTTCAGAGTAGCTCAGAAGAAAGTACAAAAGATGCTAGAATCAGCATGGATGGCGGGCCTTCGTTTCCACTGTAGGGCAGGCCTTAAGCCTAATGAAGGCTGAAGGGCTGGAGAGATGGCTCATCAGTTAAAATCCCAGCTGTTCTCCAAGAGGTCCTGGCTCCCAGCACCATTCAATTGGTTCACAGTGGCCTGGCATTTTAGCTCCAGGGGATCCTATACCTCCTCTGGCCTCTGCAGGCACCTCATGTGCAGATGCATACCCATAAGCCCACAACTCTGCTCTGGCCACAGGCACAAGACAGAAGACCAGCCACTCTCTTGGGTACATGTCTCCCACCTGTCCTAAATGTGAAACGGGCAGAGGAATCTTCATGAAGATTCACCTAGGGCAGCAAGATGGTACCGTTAGTACTGTGGGGGTAGAAGGGCACTTGGAGCAATAGAGAAGAGTGTCCCAAGCCCCAGCATCCCATCGGGTACCTACCTAGGGAGCATAAGAGCTGTTCAACCACAGGTGTGTCTGTGATGGTTCTAGCAGGCTTTGAAGAAGGGAGACAAGGAGGCATGTGGCAGGAATTGCAGGTGTGGAGTTGAATGTTTAACTCCTTGACCATCATTTCTTCTCAGGATTATTCCAGAGTGAAATAAGTTTCTATCTGAGAAGGGCTATATCCACAAAGTTCTAGCAGCATGGATCATATCAACCAGAGCTCTCAAGTCAAGCAGAAGGCAGGGCTTGGTGCCACCAATAGGACAGATGATGTTCCTGGAAACAAAAGTTAGTCTTTACTGCTCTGGGTTGGATGATACTTAGCACCTCGTTCTCACTCTTTGTTAATAAACTTAAACAATAAACACAGTACTCCCAAGGAACACTGACAGCCTGTGTTTATGTGTTTATGTTGTCTCTGTCTCTGAGGAGCTACAACTGTTATGTGGATTTTTAACAAAATGAGTTTTGTTAATACAATATAATAATTGAAGCCAAGAGAAGAGGTGGAGTCCTCCAATATGTTTCTCATTCCTGAGCTTTTCTTCACTTTCTTCTCCCTTCTTTCTTAAAACAGGGACACTGGCCTATCTGACACTGGGCCTACCATCTCTGATGAGGCCCAGGCAGAGGAGCCAGCTTGTAAGATTGTCCTTGTTACTCTGAGAAGAGTCCACTCTGAGAAGAGGGGTCACTGTTCTTCCCTGCTGTTTCCAGGGACTTGGTCTCCTTCTCTGCTCTTCTTTCTAAATGAGGGACTCGGGAATTATCTGAACCCTAAGTTTGGTGCCTGGGGTGAGGAATATGTGACCTCCGGAGAGTGACGTGGGAGGGGCCAGGAGGAGAGGAGAATAGAGACTCTATAGGAACACAAGACAGGGATGAGGGAGCAGTGGTCACCTCTCCATTCTATTCAGGAATTCTGTCTTTTGGCTAAAAGCAACAGAAACCAAATCAATTAGCTTCATCCCAGAAGGGAAGACATTGGCTCACACGAGGTCTCCATGGAGCCCACAGAGAGAAACATGTGGCCTCAGGGAATGGATACTCTGAGCACACAGCTGTCTTCTCTCTGCTCGTGGGGTCACCCACCAGCCTGCAGCACAGTGAGCCTCTGCTTCCGATCTCATAGCTCTAGACCATGGGGAGATTCAGCAGACTTTTACAGCGCCCAACTTTGATCCTCTCTAGCTCTGGCGAAGGAATGGGAGAGGACAAGCCATGATGGCCTAACACAAGCCGAAGGGAGTGCGAATGGTCCCAGCCGGTTTGGAGGGACCATTGCCAGTGCCTGTTCTGATTTCAGATATCAACACTATTGATCTGCTATCACTTCTCAAACTCTAGGCCAGTAACTCACACACGGGCCTCCAGGATGTTTCAGACAAACTTACTTGAGCCAGAGAAAGTTACAGCAACAGTGCAATACAACCTAACTGCCCCCCTTCAACCACAGAAGATTTTGTTCTCCAAAAATATGGCAGGTGTTCAGAAAGAATGAAATATGTACTACCACAAATCCTTAAGATATCTTGGTAAATGAGAAAAGCAATTTGCAGGATGATATATACAATATGGTCTCACTTCGGTGTAAACAAAAACATTGAAATAATAAAGTATTTCTATATTCAGGCTTGTAACATATGTTTCTGAGTATATGCAAATGCATAGAAAAAGGTCTAGATTCATACTAAATTGTCTTGTTTATCTCCATAGAGTAAGACTAGAAGTTGGAATTGACAGAGACTGTCAGATTTTAACTTTTTCCATAAACGTGAAATTAATTTTTAAAATAAAAAAAGGCCAATGGCTACATTCTGATTGACTTGGCGTGGGACATGTGACTGTTTCTAGTCCAGTCACTGTGGCTAAGGGAATCATAGAGTTAATAGTTGGCATGACTGGTCCCAACTGGCTCCTATACCCTCCCTTGTGAATCGTGGAGTCATAAACAGTTGGCAAATCTTTCCATGACGCCATGTTGGACTGGTGAAGCTGGCAGACAACACAATACATTTTTATAGTGAGAGCGTGTAGGCATCACTACCTCCGTGGGTGTGTGTCTGCATCATCCATGGGTGAAATACTATATTCAATGTGTACCATGTTCTATTATAGAACGCCGCATAGCTCAGAATTCTTATATCTGAACTATTCCATGGGTGGCTGAGATCACCACACCTTTGTTTCAATGTACGTGTATAGTGTGATGAACTAAACAAACAAAACTATTTAAAATGTGGCTTTATTAAGCTTACTAAAATAAGCTCAAGCTTAAAATGGTGTATACGAAACAGTGATTTTCACGTTCAAACTTGTGTCCCATCCCTAGGATATTTCAATTAGGTACATGAAAATGTTCTGAACTCCAAAAAATTTAGAACTCTGGAACATCTGTAATCTCAAGCAGGTCAGATACAGGACTCTCAGTTTAACTTCAAAGAGGGTAGGCATCTGTTCTGGTCACTAATGTATCCCAGGAGCCCAGGGAAAGTCTAGGAATACCGCAGGTACCCAGCTTATTAAGGTGGGAAGGAGACGGCACTGCTAGCCTCTCTGACTATTTGAGTGCACAGGGCTGACAAAGGCAGTTCCTTCTTCAAGACTTCATGCAGGCACAGAGGGGAGAGAGGAGCAGAAAGTCAGATGACAGCTCAGGACAAGGTGCTTGTCATATCAGGGAGTGACACAGTTAAGTGATGCTCCCTTTCTGGGGGGACAAGGATTGGCAGATTACCCTTAGCTTGTGTCAAAGCTGCACAAATCTCCATGGAAGAGACTAGAAGTAAGTGAGAGAGGTGGGTTTCTTAGGGTTCCAGCTCTTGTGTCAGTCATACTAACTTGCCAAGATCCTTTCTGTGTCTGAAAATTATGGACTTGATTATTATTTATTTTTGTGAGTGTGGCATACATGTCCAATGGTGAGCAAGTGGAGATCAGACCAATCTTTGGAGTCAGTTCTCTCCTTCCACAGTAGGTGCCTCGGGGCAAGTGTAGCAGGGAATTCAGCCCAGGTCATCAGGCTTAGACAGCTGGTGTGTTTACACCATGTTGTTGGCCTATTTTTTTTAAAAGTTCCTCTCTTGCTGGGCATGGTGGTATATACCTTTTAATCCCGGCACTGGGAAAGCAGAGGCTGGTGGCTGTCTATGAGTTCTAGCCTAGCCTGGTCTACACGGTGAGTTCCAGGATAGCTAAAGCTACAATTTGAGACTCTGTCTCAAAAACAAAAACCAACAGAAAAGTGTCTTAGCCAGTGAGCACTTCTCTGCTCCAGCTCACTGTAGTCACAGAAGCATCAAGGGAACCTCAGAGAGCTGTGTCCTAAGGAAGGAACCACCAGGAAGGGACAGCAGAGGATCTGAGCTCTGGGAGATCCAGCAGCAGGGAGCACGGTACTTACTGAGGGAAGAGGGAAAGAACAAGGAGGAGCTACACACTAGGGAAGTGAAAGATGCACCGGGTGGGGTGGGAGGGTTGAGGTGGGGAGGAGTAGGGGGGTGGAGGGGTGTCCAGGAATGGGTAGCAGCAGTGTGAACTTTTGCTGTGGAATGAAGGCCTCTGGAGCTCTGGAAAGAAGTCAGCCTGCAGGAGGAGGCTAACGGCATGAATGTTGGAGAGCACAGGGTACAGCGCTTCCAAGGGACAGGCTGACTCCCTGCCCAGGGTGTGCAGTGTGAATGTGTGTGTGCGTGTGTATGTGCTGTGAGTGCATGTGTGTGCGTGCATGCGTGAGTGTGTGTCAGTGTGTGTGTGTGTGTGTGTGTGTGTGTGCTGTGAGTGCATGTGTGTGCGTGCATGTGTGAGTGTGTGTCAGTGTGTGTGTGCATGTGTGTGTGAGTTTGTGTGTGTGTGCATGTGTGAGTGTGTGAGTGCATGTGTGTGCGTGCATGCGTGAGTGTGTGTCAGTGTGCATGTGTGAGTGTGTGTGAATTTGTGAGTGTGTGTGTGCATGTGTGAGTGTGTGTGGTGGTGTGCATGTCCGTGCATTGGGGATTGGACCTAGCACAGAATGCATCCTTACATGCTTGGCAGGCAATCTACCAGGGAGCTACCCGGCAGCCTCAGCCTTTTGCTTTTCTTCCTGCTCTGATGCTAGCCGCACTGACCACCAGAGCCCAGGCTACATTCTTCAGGTTTGATGGATTTTCTGGTTGAAGGACTTTGAGCATTTTAATTGCTCCAATGCAAATGCTATAGCTGCTGAACCTTGGGCTGGGTTTGGATGGCTGAGTTTCCCACAAGGACCTAAGGGATGTGCACCGGCAGAGACCACAGGTCCACACAGCTCTACAGCTTTGAACTGAGCAGACGCCAAGGTAAATTTTTTTTAAAGATTTATTTATGTTTTATGTGCATTGGTATTTTGCTTGCATGTAAGTCTGAGAAAGCACCAGATCCCCTGGAATTGGTGCTACAGACAGTTGTGAGCTTCCGTGTGGTACTGGGAACTAAACTTGGGTCCTTTGGAAGAGCAGCCAGTGCTCTTAACCACTGAGCTATCTCTCTAGCTCCCTACCCGCCTTTTTAAGGCAAGGTCATATGTAGCCCAGCCTGGCCTCGAACTCACAGTGTAGCTGAGAATGGCCTTGAACTCCTGATCCTCTCATCCATCACTGGAGTGTGGTATGGTTATAGGATGCCTTCTTAGGTGATGCCTTCCCCTACCTTTCTTTCACCCTGACTCTTCACCAGCCCTGTCGTCACCAGCCCATAATTCCCATAGCTGAGACTCTGTAACCTTCCACCCCCACCTCTTGCTACCAGTATGCAGATGACACAAACGATGTTTTGTTTCAGAGAAATGCACTCTCTTCCCTGTATAACATTTCTGCTGACATCTAGAACCAGTTGGGGTGGTCAGGGCCAGAGTCATTGTCTAGAGAGCTAGTGGTCCCCTGACACCTCCATGAGGAACAGGAGGCTGGTTCAGGAGGGACAAGGCTACTGGTGGCAGCCCCAGGCTTGAGCTGGGGATTGCCCCAGGGTATATTCCCCAGTTCTCTCAGCCGATGAGGTAGAGGAAGGAAGCCCTGCTGGAAGAGCATCTATGGTGGTTTACATGAACTTGGCCCCATAGGCTCATACATCTGAATGCTAGGTCGGCAGGGAGTGAGTGGCAATGTTTGAGAAGGATCAGGAGGTGTGGCCCTGTTAGAGGAAGTGTGGAAATGTGTCACTGGGGGAGGAGGCGGGGGGTGGGGGGGCTTTGAGGTTTCAAAAGCTCATGCCAGGCCCAGTATCTCCTGTCTCTGCCTGTGGATCAGGATGTAGCTCTCAGGTCCTTCTCCAGCCACCATGCCTGCCCCCACGCCCCTGCCGCAGTGATAGCAGACTAACTCTATGCCTGCCCCCACGCCCCTGCCGTGGTGATAACAGACTAACCCTCTGAAACTATAAGCTCCCAGTCAAGTATTTTCTTTTATAAGAACTGCCTTGGTCATGGTGTCCTTCAAAGTACTAGGACAGTTACTAAGACAGCATCTGAGACAACAGAGTCCCACTTTCTGGGGCCAGCTCAACCCCGTACCCGCAGTGTGACCTGACATATCCTTTCCTTCTGTAGGTCTGATTTTCCTGATCAACATAGATGGGCTTCACGGCACTGTAGGCAAAATTCTCTGCATGTTTATATCTTAAGGGGGAGGTATGCAAAGCTACCATTGTTTGACAGAGGAATTTATTATCCTAACACAACTTTGGTGACCTCTGTGGTCCCTTGAGCCAGGTTCAGGGTTGATGGAGGCTTCTAGGGTTCAAGAGTGTCCCTTGTCACCAGTCTCATACTCAGGGATTCTTCTGCCTCAGTGTAGGGATTACTGGCACAAATCACTCCACCCTGTGACATCTTCTAACAGTTTTGTTGAGGTGTAAGTCACATACCATATAGTTCATTCAGAGTGTACAGTTCATGGTCTTTTAGTATTTAGACACATGCAGCCATTGCCATGCCTACTTTTAAAACGTTCTCACGACCTCCCATCCCAGCCACCTGAGCGCTAATCAACCACTACTCTATCCTGTAGATTTCCCTGTTCTGGAGCTTTTGTGGAAAGGAGCTCTTATGCTATCCCCACAAATCACCCTTCCATTTAGCATACTGTTCATGTGATTCGGCCAGACCATTGCATGTACCAGCACCTACCATAATCAGCATCGATGGCTGAGAAATGGTCAGCACATGGACCCGCACAGTTTAGTTAGCCATTTATCAGTTGACGGGTGTTTGTGTTGTTTCTTCATCTCGGCTACTGTGAATGAGTGACCTATGTTTTCACCAGGGCAGGGCATATGCCTAGGAGTGGAATTGCTGGCTCATTCAGTAACTGTATGTTCAGCCATTTGAGGAGTAACGAAGTACAAGTTATCATTTCTATTTCTGAACCATTTTGTATACATTGATGTTTTGGATATATATATATATATATATCTGTATGAGAGTGTCAGATTCTTTGTAACAGGTGTTACAGACAATTGTGAGCTGCCATGTGGGTGCTGGGAATTGAACCCATGTCCTTGGGGAGAGCAGCTAGTGCTCTTAACCACTGAGCCATCTAAGGATTCTGAACCATTCTGAATATGAGTTGCAGACACGCCCCTTTTATCTCTAAGTACTCCAGAGAAAACAGGAGTAAGACCAAGGGCATTCTGTGCCATAATCAGGGTTCAACGATTAACTATGGGGCAGTCAACATGGATGCTCTATCTATCTATCTATCTATCTATCTATCTATCTATCTATATGTTTGTTTTCCTATTTATTTATTTATTTATTTATTTATTTATTTATTTATTTATTTATTTATCTGACAAGCTGTCATTTTAGCTGAGGCTGGTCTGGAATTCTGCAGTCAAGGATGTCCTCAAATTCCAGCAATCTTCCTGCCTGGACTTTCCAAGTGTGGAGATTACATATGCAAGCCCGGTTAATACAATGTTACTACTAAAATATACCTATTATTATGTTTAAATGTTACCACACACACCCCCTCCTATAATGTTGGACAGTTCCTCTGCCCGTCCTAGTCTTTCTGGTTTCATGAGTGGACACTCAGGTCAAGCCACTGCTTGGTGACACAGAATTCTTAATCCCTCTCAGCAGAGGTGTCCTCTCGAGGGTCCAGGGGAGCACCTCTGCAGACAGTTCCTCACCATTTCTAATCATTTTAATCCTCACCAGGATTTACTAGGGGTACTCAATTGAAGAACTTTCACACCCTCAGGACAGCTTAAGTGGCCTGAGCTCAGAGGCCCAGAGACTGAGAGGACGACAGGTCGCAGGCAGACGGATTCAGCAGGCAAAGGATTTCCCTTGGGTCCTGAGAGGACCCGGGGTCATCCTAGGCTGAGAAAACCTGCGGAAAGCTGCAGCTGGGGAGTGGCATCAAATCCGGGAAGGCAGCAGGGCAGGAGCAGGAAGCCTTCAGCTTCCGGAAAGGACCCTGATGCAAGACCCACTGCGCCTGATGGGCCAGCCCGGCCTGAGACAGCTTCTCTGCCAGGTTCTTCTGAAGGAAGACTGTTCTTGCTCAAGGAGGCTGCAGCCACAAGGTCTCCTAGGTTGTAGCTGCTTTGAAAGGCCACACCAACTTTGCAAGAGGTGGCCACGCTCTCCCTTAGTTTTTTTTTTTTTTTTAGGTTTTTCGACACAGGGTTTCTCTGTGTAGCCCTGGCTGTCCTGGACTCACTCTGTAGACCAGGCTGGCCTCGAACTCAGAAATCTGCCTGCCTCTGCCTCCCAAGTGCTGGGATTAAAGGCGTGCGCCACCACTGCCCGGCTCTCCCTTAGTTTTTATGCAGGAATGTCCTGGGGATGCTACCCAGCCAGTGGCCAGGCCTTTTTGCCTGTAGTGACAATTGTTCATTGCTTCTCATTCCTTTCTTCAGAAAGTCTCTCTGCCTCAGCCTTCTGGCTCCCTCTCCAGGTTCCATGGGATTTCTAGGTAGTAGCCCTGTTCCTAGCTGGATTCTGGTGACTGCAGAGCTGAGCTAACCCTGACTCACCTTATAATCTGAATGATAAGGAAGAGACAGACACAGGGTAGAGGAGGGAACCAGGAAGATGTACCTGAGACAGGGTGGAGGGAACTGGCATGAGCGTGCCAAGAGACCGCAGGAACTTCAAAGTCTACACCTGGAGACCTACAGACAGGTTTCTGTCTGTCCTCGTGGGGTTTTGAAAATTAGAAAGTTCATGAGAAAAATCCAAATTTCTAGGCTGAGTGTGGTGGCAGACACCTGTATTCCCAGAACCCAGGACAAGGCAGAAGGGTTATGCAGTTTGGGCAAGTCCCAAGCCAGCCTGGGCTACACAAGACCTTAGTTCTTTTTGTTTGCTTGTTTTGGTTTTTTCGAGACAGGGTTTCTCTGTGTAGCCCTGGCTGTCCTGGAACTCACTCTGTAGACCAGGCTGGCCTCGAACTCAGAAATCCACCTGCCTCTGCCTCCCAAGTGCTAGGATTAAAGGCGTGCGCCTCCACTGCCCGGCAAGACCTTAGTTCTTAAGAATAAAATCATACACAAACAAACAAACCAGATTTCTTATTTTTCCGGACAAATAAAAAAAAAAAACCTGGTGATAGGAAGCCCATATTTCCCTTGTATCGGAAGCCAAGTTGGGAGGGCCCTCTGGGCTTAGCTGTAGGCAGTTTCTTGGTCCTCTTTATTTAAACTTTCTGCACCAGTTCAGGGGTACCTGTGACCTCCTTGATCCCCTCTACTGCCCTGGGAGAGTGAAGACATTAGCTTCATCTGGGAAAAGAAGCACGGGGAGAGTGTGGCCTCCCACTTTGTATGAGGTCACAGTCAGGGAGAAGCAGGGACTGGACTCCTGATCATCCAAGCTGTCCCCTTCCTCTGCCTTTCTTGTGTTTGACATCTGGTACTTCCCCCAGCTCAGCGGACTTCAGATCTAGACACCTGATAGCAACTCCTTTGGGGGACTTCTAGGCCACTGCAAAGTCCTAAGCCATGCTAAGCAGCTCTAAGAGGCTCTGAGGTTTTAGCAAACCACAGTTCAGTGTGACTTAAAAATCCACAGCAAACAGTAAGACTCAGAGGTCTTCCACAAGGGAAACTGACCTCTGGCCTCTCTGAGTGGTGCTGTCCCTTCCTGGCTCCCTGTTGTCTCTGGCAGTGATTTGCTCTGTATGGCCATATTAGAAATGAATGGATGATGGTCAGGCATCCTTGGTCTGTACCTCACAGAGTTCATCTACCCCAGTCAGACTTCCTTGAATTTTCCTTGAATTGGTTAGATGTGCAGGCTCCATTAATAGCTTCTAGAAATGAATTGAAAAGCAGCAATTTCGGGTCAAAGGGATCAGTGAGAGCTGAGGTACCTGTCACAAACAGCTCTTTACAGTTTGCTTATTTTAAAGTATTTATTTAATCAAACATGAGCAGGTTCTATTTATGCAATTAGGAACACACACATACACACACACAACAACAACCACAAAGTTTTGGAGGGAGTAAGAGGCATATTATAATCTCAAAAAATACAAAAATACAAAAAAAAAAAAAAAAAAGAGTTTATTTTTATTTAATTTGTGTGGATATTTTGCCTGCATGCAGTGCTCTTGAAGGCCAGGAGAGGACAGCAGATCCCCTGATTTGGAGTTATAGATGTCAGTTGATCCACATGTTGGTGCTGGAAATCAACCCAGGTCCTTCAGAAGAGCAGCCAGTGCTCGTAGCCCCCGAGCTCTAACCTCTCCTTACAGTTTATAGAATCTCTCATCTTCATGTAGCTGGTAGTTCTCCAGCCCTGAGAGTCACACAGAGCGGCAGGTCACGGATGCTCATACAGAGACAGCATGGAATTCCACAATTGCTTCAAACCCTGAACAACTTCACTTCGTCTTTTGTTTGTTTTTGAGACGGGGTTTCTGTAGCTCAGGATAATCCTGAACGGTCTGTGTGGCTGAGAATGATGTTAAACTTCTGACCCTCCTGTCTGCCTCCAGGGTGCTAGGATTACAGGTGTGCACTGTCATCCCTGGTGATGCAGTGCCAGGGCTCAAACCCAGGACTTTTGTATGCTAGGTGAGCACCCTGTCAACTGAGTGACACCCTCAGTTCCACGTCATCTTTCTTTCGTTCTTATTTACTCATTGATTAAAATGCCTAAAATCCCAGCACACGAGAAGTTGAAGAAGAAGAGGCCCTCAGCCTGGGCTACAAAGTCAAACTCTATCTCAAAATAAATAACTAACCGTAAAATAATAAGATAATAATCTTGTCTAGGCAAGGTTGGTGAGTGCGGAGCTCTTGGGATTGTGTTGCGGGTGGAATATCTTAAATGTGTCATGAGGACTAAATGACACAACTTATGGACTATCAGAAACCCTGGAGGATAGTAGTAGTTGATTAATAAGTGCTTCACAGTTGAGTGAACTGTACACATGTTCGTGATGAAGTCTGAGGGTTACACACAGGAAGAAGGAAGCAGCACTGGCTCCCTGTGGCTTCTGTCGCCTTTTCTGCACATTTTTCTGCAGCTCATGCCAAGTTGCCCTTTGTCCCAAGCCTTTGGACTTCTAACCGGCTGGAGGCACAAAGTTATCTGTAGATCATGGAGTGCTGGGCCTGGGCTGTGTAATGACCAGCCTTCCGCTTACTTGAAGTTTCCGCTGGGAGGCTGGAAGCCGCAGCATCCAGATGGCTAATTGCCTTGTGCCTGTTTCTGCAAATCACAGTGATTCACTGTCCCTGCCAAAACATGCTCTCTTTTCAAAGATTTAATGGTTTCCAAAATTAATTTAGCCTCATCTGTTATGCCTCTGCCCTCCTGCACTGTCCCCTCCCCTAAGATCCCCTTTTCTTTCTTCCTGCCTTCCCCACAGGATGGAGCTCTCTGTCCCATGAAGCTGACTCTCACACTTCAGGGCCCTTTTCAGGGTCACCTGAGCACAAACTGAGCTTGGAGCCGTTGGTGGAGGCCTAGGAGGGGAGGGCTCCTGCTAGTGAGTGTTCCCACAGTCTTCCATGCTCAGCTACCCAGCCTGCTCTGACCAACACCCCCAGATGTCAGAGGAGTTCCGAGCAGCTACCCATTCGTACTGATTTGTTTCTAAAATTCTCAAAAGTCATCAGAGGGTCAGTGTGATGTTAACACCGGCTCTCAGCCTGACAGGGTGTAGACTCAGCCTAGAAGACAAACCTCTCCGTTAACTGTGAACGGAGCCATCCATTACTGCGGTCCAGGAGAACCGGAGCTGAGCTCGGCATTCATCTGTCTCTGCTTCTTGACAGCCACCTCAGGTTCCTGCTCCCATGATTGCATGGATGGACTGTACCTTTAAACTGAGAGCCAGAGTAAACCCTTCCTTTAGCTCTCAGCAGGCACTCCACCATAGTAACAAGACAAGGGACCAACATAGATACTATCTATTGATACCTGGAGTTTTAGTTTCCCTTCTGTATCTCCCCATAGAAGTGTAGGATACATTTAATTAAACAGACTCAATGTTTATGTTGTCTTTACTCTGCACATATCATGACCACTACTGAACAGTGGTACTGTTTAATTACATTTCTTCCAACTACTATCATGTTTAATTACCTTGCCTCCTGAGCTAATGGCTTTCCTTTTGCTTAACTTAGAAGTAGCCATTGTGAATATTACCCATGTGTATGCATTAACTGTCGAGGACAGTTTTTCCTGAATGGCCACATGTGTCATCCGGTAACCTATCACCACTCTGTCCCACCCACGCCCACTGCTGGAGGCCTCCTGTACCGACTGTCATCCTGATCCAAGTTGGACGGGCTCCTCTCTGCACCTGGGGCTCAGGTGTCATCACAGGACAGCCTGTAACCAGCAGCACCCTTGGGATTCCTCCTCAGATTTTTAGAGTGCCTTTGTTTCTTGTCTTGGCTTAGCCTTCCATTTCACTGAATCATATCTTTTACTATAGTCCTAAGAAAAGATACGTGGGAGGTAAGATTTTTTTTTTGAGCTCTTACATATCTGAAAATACCTTTCCCCATGCTTAGCCTTTATTTGGCCAAGTATAGAATTCTGGGACAAAAGTACTTTTCACTCAGAATGTTGGGTCCCTACCCCCTCTTTGCTCAGCCCCACATGCTTCTGCTGGGAGCTCTCATGCCACCTGCATTCTTACTCCTTCCCACAGGCCTTGGGTTTTTTTCTCTTGAGAAGTTACTAGCTCACTCCACTACCCTGGCATTCTGAATGTCGACATACTGCTTGTCATTTTCCTCCATTCTGTGTGATACTTAGTGGGTACCTTTAATTTGGAGAATTATTTCCTTCTCTTCTGGGAAACTTTATTTCATTATTGTTGGTTTTTTGTTTGGTTTGGTTTTGGGGGCTTTTGTTTCATTTTGTTTAGTTTGTTTGTTTTTCAAGGTAGGGTTTCTCTGTGTATCCCTGGCTGTCCTGGAACTAACTCTGTAGACCAGGCTGGCCTCGAACTCCCAGAGACTCACCTACCTCTGCTATCACCTGGCTCATTATTGTTTTAAGATTGGGTGTTATATAGCCCAGACTGCCCTACTTGTAATCTTCCTGGCTCGGTTCTCCCTTAGCGATTCAGAACTGGGATTCCTTGGGATTGAAGACGTAGTTCAGCAATGAAGAAACTTTGCTGCTCTTGTAGAAGATTGGAGGTGCCCATCACCCACAGTGAGAAGCCCAGAACTGCCTTTAACTCCAGCTGGCCTCCTGTGTCCTCCTTTAAAATGTGTAGGGGCCAGAGAGATGGTTTAGAAGGCTTGCTGTCCTTGGAGAGGGCCAAGTTCAGTTCAGTTCCCAGCACCCATGTGAGACATCTTATAGGCAGCCACCTATAACTCCAGGCTAGGGAACTGATGCCTTCTTTTGCAAGTACAAGGCATGAATGTGGTACACTTATATACTTACAGGCAAACACTTAGAATAAAAATAAATAAATCTTTTTTAAAAAAAAGCAAAAAATGGGTTCTTGGTAGGTAAATAGATTCATGAACAATTGTCTTGTGACCTCTCTCCAGATGAAATCTCTTCTTGGAGGTCCACTAACAAGAATTGTATCTGCCCCAGGCACTCCCTCAGTGACCAACTCCTTTTTGGACCAAAATCCATGTATTTGATCAGGAAGTGTTTGCCTTTGGTGGGAGTGAGGACTGTTGTCCTCGCTCTTCCTTGGACAGTCCACCGCTGTCAAGCTGAGCCAGCTATGATGATGATCTGGTTTGGAGGAAAGACAGTAGAAAAACAGAGGGCTGGGGACATGGCTTGGTCAGTAAATTGTTTCTCCAGACTGTCTAAAGCCCTGAGTTTAATTCTAACTAACACTGATGCTAGCTAGGAATCAAGCATATGTTAACTAGCGAAAATCCTGACACTTTGGGAGTATGGACTAGCTCAAGTGACATTAGATACTGTCAGAAAGACAAACATAAAATATCCCCGCCTCTGCACCCTTCCTAAAAATCAAACAAGCAAACAAGCAAACGCACACCATTGGAGATGATTGTAGAAAGCTTGTCCAGTGTGCACACAGCCCTGGGTATAGTCCTTGGCCACATAAGCCAGGTATACAGTGCAGTGGAAGGATTAGAAGTTTAAGGCCATCTTAAGCTACATAGTGAATTTGAAGCCAGCCTGGGTCACAGGAGACCCTGCTTCAAAAACTCAGACCAAACAAGCAGAGGAGAGAGTCGTCAGAATATTGATAACAGGGCCTGGAGAGTCAGCTCAGCGGGGGTGAGTATCTGCTGCTCTTGCGGAGGAGCTGGGAGCCACCAGTGGCTCACAACAGTCAATAGCCCCAGTTCTAGTGGTTCCAATGCCTGCAGCCATGCCTAGACTGTACATGCATGCACTCAGGTAAAATGCTCATATACATAAACCAAAATAAAATAAACAGTTTTAAAAAATAATATTAATAATAAGGCTTGTAGCTGGCATGGTGGCACATGCCCCAAATCCCATCATTCAGCCAGCAGAGGTGGGAACTTCACTGCAAGGTCAAGGACACCCTGGCATTTGTAACAAGTTCCAGACCAGACAGGGAGATTCTGTCTCAATAAAATAACAACAACACTTATGATTCATGATGATAATAATTATGATGGCAAAAGATTTTCACACTCTTGGTTTCATTTGCTCATTAAACATATATATCCGTGGTAGAGTGATGGCTCAGTAGTTAAGAGCACTGACTACTCATCCAGAGGACCTGGATTCAATTCCCAGCACCCACATGGCAGTTCACAACTGCCTATAATTTTAGTTCCAGGGATCTGACCTTCTCTTCTGACCTCTGTGGCACCAGGCATACACATGGTACACAGACATACAGGCAAGACATCAGTACACATAAATAAACAATTTTTAATAATAATTTTTAAGAAGTAAATATCAAGATCATTAGACCATGGGTAGTTAGCTCTTGTAGGCAACTAGAACACAGTAACCACCTGCCATTTTGGAGAAACCTGCTCCAGGCATCAAGCCAGGATTTATCAAAGGAAACAGGCCATGTGCAGACGCAGGACTTCCGAGTGGAGTACACAGTGGTTCCGGTGCACAGTGAACAGATCTAAGAAAGGGGTGCTTCGTACTTCTGTGTGCGTGCAAAGGACTCACGGAGCGGGAGAAGCCCCATCGTGGACTCTGCGAAGCGGCAAGAACGATATCAATGATGGGGTGGTTGGTCTGGTGAGGATGGCGTATCACAGCGGAGGGAGGGGCAGAGTAGACTGCTCACATCCTGAGCAAGGGAGCAAAGGAAGAAAGGACTTATAGGGTCTCTTCTAAGATCCCAGTGACTTAAGGACACTCTTTAAGGTGCTGCTTCCTAAATATCACAGCACTCCTTCTAATAGACCACCTAGGGGAGTAAGCCTTTGATGCAAACATCTTTGGGATCCTGATTAATCAAGTGACAGTATGGGGTAGGCCACTTGGAGTGTAAAGTTTCATGGACAAACACAGAAAAGGGCAATGAATATATTGATTTTTGTTTATGGGAGTTGATTGTTTGTTGAGACAGGATCCCACTATGCACCCTGGCCAGTCTGGCATTTACTGTAGACCAGGCTGGTCTCAAACTGGAATTAATTCTCCTGCTTCTGTTTCTGCTTCCCACATGCTAGGCTTGAAGAAGGACGGTGCCACCACTCTTAGCTAATGATTTATCATCCGCCTGATTAATGCGTACAGCTTCCAGTGATATCCCTGAAGTGGAATGTGTATATTTTTACTGTCTAGCACAAACAGGCTATGAAGTGTTTGGTATCAACACACTGATTTTCTGTGTGTGTGTGGAGGGGCACTTCTTCTTATCCTTCAGTTAGGTGATTAAAGTCAAGTAGAGTATATAACTCAGACCTGACAAAGCCTCAGAGAGACCTTCATGACCCAGTCTGGACCAGTGAGAGTTGTCACTGGCACTGTTGCTTAAAGTTTTGGAAAAGAACTATATTTTCTATCAGGATTGAAAACAAGTATGAATAAATGTTAGCATCTGTCTATTTACTTGTTTCATTTTATGTATATAGTAAAACCTGAAGGCAGTGTTTGCCAAAAGTGATATCGATTCATTTAGGATGAACTCTGTGGATTTTACACACTTATAAATTATTTGTATATTTTGTATAAAGTGTTTATTTATATCAAAATAGATTTTGATATTATGAATACTACTTTAAAGATGCTTGATATCAAGTAATATGTTCTAGCATATATTTTGCGTTTAACATTATTATAAAATATTAGTGTAATTTTTAAAGTTACATTTTATTATTTTATTTGTTTGTTTAGTGTGTGTGTGCGCACATGTTGAGGTCAGAGGAAAACTTGTAGAAGTTGGTTGTCACCTACCATGT
Organism: Mastomys natalensis; assembly: GCA_021653895.1. Classification (NCBI taxonomy): domain Eukaryota; kingdom Metazoa; phylum Chordata; class Mammalia; order Rodentia; family Muridae; genus Mastomys; species Mastomys natalensis. The sequence goes on along the minus strand of JAJTUV010002544.1, from coordinate 10,281 downwards.
GGGTTCCAGGGATAACTCAGGCTGTCTGGCTTTGTGGCAAGTACTTTTACCTGCTGAGCTGCCTCACCAACCCATAATACTAGTATGAGCTTTACACTAATTCATACTGAGACAGAAATGCTTTGTCCTCAGGTGTCTGTCCCACCCTCTCGTCGAAATCTGGCTGTAATCCCTGCATCTGGTTTCCTGTTACCCATCCTCTGAGAGAAACCGATCTCCTTTGACTGGAGATGTAGCACAGTTGGTAGCATGCTTGCTTAGCATACATGAAACTTGGGCTCAGCCTCAGTACTGTACAAAGCAGCTGAAGTACTGCAAGCTGAACCAAGTAAGTGTGTGTTTGAGGCTGGCCTGGGATACATGAAAACAAGAAACAAGACAGCAATCAAAACAAAAGCAAAGAATTCACAGAAACAATCCTTTTTATACCCAGTAATCCATAGAAACTGAGACTAGGGGATTTGTGGGTTCAAGGCCAAACTGGGCTGGATAGTGAAAGCTTGACACAAAATATATAAGAAAAAATTTTTTAAAGAAGCAGTTCAGGGGCTGGAGAGATGGCTCAGCAGTTAAGAGCACTAGCTGCTCTTCCAGAGGACCAGGATTCAATTCCCAGCATGCACTTGGCAGCTCACTACTGTCTGTAACTCCAGTTCCGGGGGATCTGACACGCTCACACCAATACATGTCCAAAACAGAGCATGAGACTTACAAGGCTGGGCTGGTATTGCCCACATCCCTCACAGAAGTAAGGGAGATTCTCTGTTGACATGGAGGGTCTCCCTCCAAATGGTAGTCCAGAGGAACTGCAGTGAGCATGTTGCAGTGACCTGATTTTGTAGTCTCCTAGGGAGAGCTCAGTGGTTCTCAGATAGACTTAGGTGTTCTTGGTAGCCACACCATCAGCAAAGGGTCAGACGCCAATCAGGAGCAGCCCAGCACGGCCCTTCTCTGGTTCCAGGAATTATTTCTACACTGGCCGAGGCCCTCCAGCAGGTAGGGCCTCTCCTGCTGGTTTCCCACTATAGACAGGGTCCCTGCCTGAGCTCAGCATTAAAAGCCTAAAGCATCCTCTTCCTGGGTGACCACCCCAAACCTAAACTTCCCACTGTCTCGCTTACATTGTTTCTTTCCCAGAAGAGGAGGCTCTAGGTTTGTCCTTGCATAACCTAAAGACCTATTAAAAATTTTTCCTAAAAACAAGAGGATTGTCCCCAGAAGAGCACACACTATCACCTTCCATAGGAGACAGAGAAAGCAGACTAAAAACCCAAACTCCTGCGTCTCACGACTATAGTTTGTCCCCTGTGTTTGCATCAGCTATTTCAGAAATAGCAGAGGCCACTGTCTGCATATCCCATCCATTATAAATCTATCTGGAAAGCTAAGTCTGAAAAAGATGCCACGGCCAGGCTGGAAGGTTTTATGGGAACATTTCAGTAGGAGGCACAAGATCAACACAATTCGGTTTCTTCCTTCTTGGAATCGGATGTGGGGACCGAGGGTCAGGTATCAGCTAGCTGCAGTATCAGGGTTAAGGTGTAGGCACTGGGGATGGCGAGTTCTCAGTCCCCTTCCAGCCTCATAACTCTGCCCATCAGCGAGCCCGGGCCGCGCTCAGGTGTGGGTTTCCACCTGCCTCTTCCTGCATTGCATCAGCGGTGGGAGAGCCCATCCTCCCACCCCCGCTGCGCCCACAAGTCCTTCCTGCTCACAGAACTCTCGGCTACTGATAACACTCTTTTGTTCTTGAACGATCCACACCCTTCGGGGGAGGGAATGAGAAAACCTCCGGGAAAGTGCTCCGCGCCTCAGATGCCGGGAAGGAAGAATCTGGGGAGCTCTGTAAGTCCCTTTTAGGGAAGCTTGTTCCCCGGGGCCACCGCCTGGCTCTGGGCTGGGCTTCCAGGCAGCGGAAGTTCTCGGGCACGGGGCAGATTGGAGCTCTTTTAGGGGAGTCATTAAGGATTGTTTTCCAAGGAATTCTCTAGTGAAGTGTTGGGTGGCTTCCCACCAGACTCACAATCAGGGCCCAACTCCTTAGAGTGGCATCCAGGTTTCTGTGAACCTTTACCCGGACTTCAATTCTCTTCCCATACCCAAGGAACTCTGATCACTTAGAACCACCTGCTGTTATCTTAGATTGGCTCAAATTTCTGTGCCTCTGTGACTGTTACATATACTGTCCGATTTGGTACGTCACTTTTTAAACATTTAATTTTTGTGTGTGTAAATGGTTTGGCTGCATGTATATCTGTGTACCACGTGCATGCCTGAAGTCATCAGAGGCTCCTGATTCCTCTGAGCTGGAGTTACATATGGCTGTGAGCTAACTTAACTCCTGAGACATCTCTCCAGCTCCTCACTTTTAAAGAATTCTTTCTTTTCTTTCTTTCTTTTTTTTCTTTTTGCACTCACTTCCCCATAACTTTTTTTTTTTTCTCTTTCTTTCTTTTTTCCTTTTTTTTTTTTTTTTTTTTTTTTTTTTTTTGTTGTTGTTGTTGTTTTGTTTGTTTTTCGAGACAGGGTTTCTCTGTGTAGCCCTGGCTGTCCTGGAACTCACTCTGTAGACCAGGCTGGCCTCGAACTCAGAAATCTGCCTGCCTCTGCCTCCCAAGTTCTGGGATTAGAGGCATGTGCAAACCACTGCCTGGCAAGAATTCTTATTTATCCCTCAAAATGCCACTTTAAACCCCAGGTGTCTCTTCAAAGCCTGGCCTGAGTACTTAGACCAGGCTGGGTGCTCTGCACTCAGAGGCTCGAGTTCCTTTCCTGGCTCATGACCTGTTAGGGCAATTATTAGGATTTGCATGCTTATCAGCTTCATAGCTGCTCCTCTAGGGCAGAGACTGTGCCAGTCATTTTTGCAGGCCCGGTACATTGCACAGAAAGTGCCAAGCCCTGATGAATTTTCAAATAATATTGTGGAAGGACAAACATTATTCTTCTTGGGTCTGTACAGTTTTTGAATAGCATTAAGAGACTGTTATAGCAGCATGGGTATTCCCTGACTTACATATTAACTCTCTCTCTCTCTTTCTCTCTCTCTTTCTCTCTCTCTCTCTCTCTCTCTCCTGTCACTCCTCTCTCTCTCTCTTTCTCTGTCTCATGAAATGTTAAGAGATTAAGTGTCACATTCAAAGTCTCCAACTCTGGGCCTTGAACCCAAGTATTCTGCTCCGAGATCAATGTTCTTTTTTGTTAATACCAGAGATGATACCATTAGATGCACAGTCTTTGAAGCATAGTAGCACTAAGGTCTTATATAACACGGGCTGGCCTTAAACTCATTCTACAGCTGAGGATGACCTAGAACTTCTGATCTGCCTGTCTCCACTTCCTGAGTGCTGGGCTCACGCTACATCCGGTTTACTCGGTACTTTGAATGAATTCAGAGTTTCACATAAGCTGGGCAAACACTTTACTGAGTTACATATATTCTCAGACATCAGGATGCTTTTTAAAAGCTAAGTCTGAAGCTGGGCAGTAGTGGCACACGCCTTTATTCTCAGCACTCAGGAGGCAAAGGCAGGCAGATTTCTGTGAGGCCATCCAGGTATACAGTGATTCCAGGACAGCCAGAGCTACACAGAGAAACACTGCCTCAACCCCAACCCAGCAAAGCGGAGTCTGGGTGCATGACTGTAATTCTAGTCTCAGGAAGTGAGGATGGACTGCAGTGAGGTGGAGGCCAGCCTGAGCTACATAGCCAGACCCTGTCTTCAAGACCAAAAAAAAAAAAAGAAAAAGAAAAGAAATAATTTGAGATGCCACCTCGGATCTTGAAAACTCCTGGAGTAGTGCCCAACACTGCTTTAACCAAGCCTACAGATGATTTCGTGTGGCAGGCTCAAGATTGAGAACCAGGTTTATACCACAGCTGCTCTAATGGTTTGCTGAGAGCCAGGGGAGGGCGCTCCAGGGCAAACTTTCAACCATAAGTCAAAAACAGTCTGGCAACGGGTAAGGGAATGTATGAAATAGGATGGACAGCCAGAAGCTGCCTGGCTTGAATGCTGCCTGTGGGGCAGCACTGGCTGATGATGTCAGGTGCATCTTTTGTTAACTAACTGACTGGTCCTTAGTTTTCCCATCTGCAAAGTGAAGGTTCTTACTGAATCTTCTCAGCTCTAATTTCTCCCTTAAATTCTGTTATTAACTCTCTACCTGTGCCAAAGGATAAACTTACGGCAGAAAGTTAGCATTTGCTTATTGTGTTGTGAAAAGATCTCACACTGTAGCCCAGGCTGGCCTCAGATTCTTAGTGTTCCTTCTGTCTCAGCCCTCTTGAGTGTTTAGATTCCTGGTAGGAGCCACCATGCTCAGCATGTGACTGCTCATTTAAATTGTATTTATTTTTATTCCTGAGTATGTGTGTTTGCCTGGCTGTCTGTATGTGTGTCACATGTGTGCAGGCACCCTTGGAGGCCAGAAGAGGACACTGGAGCCCCTTGAACTGGAATTACAGGCAACTGTGAGTGGCTGATGTGGAGATGGACCTCAGTTCTCTACAGAAGAACCACCGCTGCCTGCAGCCCACGACTGCTCTTGACTGATTGTTTGTTTTTGAGGCAGGGTCTCACTATGCAGGCTGAGCTGGCCTGGAATCCCTTATGTAAATAAGATTGGCCTCAAATTCACAGAGATCCATTTGCCTTTGCCTCTCAAGTACTGTGATTAAAAAGTGTGACCACCACCCTGCTTCTGACTACTCTCTTCCATTCTTGGAAACAGCTGAAAATGTCAAATCTTGTGGTCAGCCATCTTTTTTTACTTTCTTCCTTGGGGGAAGGATGTGAAAAAGTGAAGTTTTGAGTTGACACATGTAACTGTGTTCCAGTTGACACATATGACTTTGTTCTAGTTGACACATATGACTGTGTTCTAGTTGACACATATGACTGTGTTCTAGTTGACACATATGACTTTGTCAGGCAAAAGTGGGAGATGATTTGGTCACATAGGTTTGGACCTCCATCCTCCGCTTCAGGCCCTTCACTGAACGGGCTCCAGTCACCCTCCCGGTCTACCTGTTGCTCTTGCTCATAGGACTGCCTCCTTATTCTCTCTCTGAGCTCCTGCACTGTCCTTGTTCTGCAGCTGGCTTGCCTAACTCACGTCTACTTCCTGTTCCTCTGAGAAGGGATGAGGGTGCCAGAGTGGCTCACTCAGCTGTACAGGGGCTTGTGACTAGTGGGGACACATTGACACATTGAGGTCCTTTCCTACTGGCTTCACATGAGCCCATGAACTCTCCCCGAAGCCACACCCCAGCACTGGGTAGGACTGTGTTTACAGGGCACTGAGGACATATAGCATTCAGCCAACAGCTTGAAGCCTCAGGTGAGCTTGACTAAAAGGAAGGAAGGAAGGATACTTCCTGCCCTCTGAGACAACTAGGAATACTTAAGAAGGAATGCACCGTAAGTGTAGAGCGAGAGGCAGGGCGAGGTGGCTGGTGCTGGGTAGTTTCAGCACGCAGGAACCGACGAGTTCCAGACTATATAGACTATATGACTCTGCCTCAAAAAGCCATCTCTTTCCCTAAGCCCCAAATGTATAGAGCAGAGTCAGAAAGGGGGTTAGAAGAAATTGAATCACCAGCAAGAGAACCTGGCTGAGCATTGAGCATTGAAGTCTGGAGAGGCTTTCAGCTCTCAAGGAGTTAAAGAGCACATGACCTTCAACAAAACTGTAACTGCATCTCTGCACTTGAACCTTCAGCACAAGTTTCCCAGAATCTAGGAAAAGTCCAAACACATAGTGCTTGGGGTTGCTTCTGTAGCCCTTGATCTCATGGCTGAAAGAAATAGTTCTTGCTGGCCTGGAACTCAGAGATCTGTAGGCCTCTGCCTCCCGAGTGCTGGGATTAAAGGCATGCGCTACCACTGCCCAGCTAGGACCTCAGGAAACAAGGAGCTAGAGCCAGCTCCTCATCAAGACATGCTCACCTGTGTCTACTCGACCTGAGGCTCCGTTTCTCAGGAGCAAGTGACCCAGGGAAGCTGGCCACCCTTCCACAGAGTACCAGCTAGGGGTCTAACTCAGATTTCTGGAATCTCCCCAACTCCCTAGACCTGGTGATCTACATAGGAAGAATTCAGAAATGGGCTACTGGGTAAATGGCTCAGCGTGTGAATATACTTGCAGCCCAAGCTTGGCAATGTGAGTTCAGTCTCTGGAATCCCTATAAACACAGAGAGAAACTATTCCGTCAAGTTGTCCTCTAGTCCCCATACGTGCCCTGGGACAAGCATGAGCATGCCCACAAACAACTAAAAAAAATCACACAGCACAAACCTCAACCTAGAAGATAGAACCTAGCACAGGGAAGGCGAGAGGGGACAAAGAGACCACTGTTGAGGAAAACACTGAGGGGTGAGTTGGACAACAGCCAGAGATTTTAACCAACATCTTAGGTTGGCTTAATGTTCTTTCTTAAAGTTTCTGGAACAGACAGTTTCCTAAAGGGCATTTCCTTATCTAGGTGATTGACAGGCCCATTTGGATTAACTCTGAAGGGACAATTAGTATGTCTTTGCTCTTAACCAGAAAACCTCTAACTAGGTAGTAATCGTATGATCTTTTGGACAGTCTCAGAATGTCATGGCCCCACCCAGGCCTGTTCTTCTAACCTATAATCAAAGTCCAGCAGTTTTGGTTCCTGACTTTACAAGATGCTGATTATGAGGGAGGGGTCCATCCTGGACTTTCAAGCCTGCTAGAATCTGACTAGCAGCAACATATATTAGTAAAAAGACATGAACTGGGTACGGTAGGGACACCTGTAACCCCAGCATTTAATAGGCTGAGTTAGGAGGATCACTGTGATCAGGGCTAGTCTTGTTTACAGTGTGAGACCCTATCTCCGCAACATCTTCATGATGATAATAATAATTTTAAAATAGAGAATGTGTGTGTAATGATAGCTAATATAGCCTTTGAGTCAAGTATATTGTCATAGGTTCTTTTTCTTTTAATTAAGAATAAGGTGCCAGGCAGTGGTGGTGCACACCTTTAATCCCAGCACTTGGGAGGCAGAGGCAGGCGGATTTCTGAGTTCAAGACCAGCCTGGTCTACAGTATGAGCCAGGGCTACACAGAGAAACCCTGTCTCGAAAAAGAAAAAATAAAAAAGAATAAGTTATGGGGAGGTGGTGGCACATGCCTTCAGTCCCAGCACTGGGGAGTCAGAGACAGGAGGATCTCTGAATTCTAGGACAGCCAGGGCTACATGGGGTTGGAGTGATGGCTCAGTGGTTAAGTGCACTCACTGACTGCTCTTCCAGAGGACCTGGGTTCAATTCCTAGCACCCACATGACAGCTTTGTAACTCTAGCTCTAGAAGATCCAACGCCTTCTTCTGGCCTCTTCCAGAACTGGAGTTGTGAGCTGCCTGATATGGGTGTTGGAAACCAAACCTGGGTCTTGCAAGAGCAGTAAGCACTGTTAACTACTGTGTCGTCTCTCTAGGCCAACAAAGTCTTCTAAAATATTTTTTAACATTTATTTGTTTATTTAGTGTGTGTGTGTGTGCGCGCGCGCGCGTGTGCACGTGCACATCACCCCCAAATGTCACAGACCTACATGTCAAGGCTAGAGGACAACTTTCAGGAGTCTATTTTCTCCTTCTACTATGTGGGTAACAGGGATGAAGCAGTGTCAGGAGAGTTAGGGTGGGGGACGACTCTGACAGTTGAGCACTTTTTTTTTCCCCATGGATTTGAATTTAAGGAGAGACTGTTGGGCGGAGCCTGGCTGGAAGGAGAGAGATAGCCTCCCCCAGATTTCCAGCAGCCCTGAGTGGTTGCCTCACAGGCTGTTACTTAACTCTCCTTACCACTTCCTGGGGTGGGGAAGGGAAGGGCAGAGTGGAGCAGCTGATGCAACAGGCCAAGCAAAGCTGCTGTTGTTCTTTGAGGACAGAGGCAAGGCCAGCAGGGTTGGGCTGCTCTGGACTGCAGCTGCAAGACTCTGCTCTCTGAAAGGTTTCAGCTTCCTCTTCTCTCGATTTTTATTACTGAAATGAGGCTCACCCTCTCTCTGATCCTCCAAATTTTTAGATGATACTTCCTTAGGATTCACCTGCATTCATTCTCTGACTTCATTAGCTTGCAGCCATGCCTGCTGGCTACACACACAGTGGGGTGTTCAAAAGGGGACAGGCCGATTGGGGGACCTGCTCCCAGTAGACCATGCTTCCAGGAGGAAATGGATCCAGCCAGAGGAATCAGAATGTGTCAGATCCAAGAATGTCTTCTGTAGTGCCAAAGGCCTCAAACATACCCTGGGAAATTGTATTTAAGGCCACATTCAGCCATTAGAAATATGCTCTGTGGCATTTTCTCTTCTCCGAAGAACCTAGATAGCTAGAGCACAGTAACTCAATCATTCATACACATACACACACACACACACACACACACACACACACACACGCTAAGATGGCTCCGTGGGTAAAGGGCACTTGTCACAAGAGTCTAGCAACTTAAGTTCAGACCCTGGGGCCCAGATAAAGGTAGAAGGAGAGAATCAACCTCACAATGCTGTCTTCTGACTTCCATTGATACGAAAATAAATTGCCAGACCACCTGTGGAGGTACAGAATTTGGCTGACCATTAAGTTCCTGGGGTCTGTATGTATCTCCCCATGCCCAGGCTCTAGGGACCAGATATGTGTCACCATGCCTGGAATTATTATTATTTTTAGTAATTATGGGCCTTCAGACACAGCTCCTTGAGTGAGAGCAGTAAGCCCTTTACCCCCGAGTCATCTCAGCAGCACCTAGAACATATATGTTGACTGTAACACATAGAATTCCATTCTGTGTGGGAAAATTCACTTCTAAATCTTTCCCCAAATCAGTTCATTCCGAGATGATTAATTTGGTTAATAATTGATTGGCTCATTTTCTCCTTGGCATCGAATACCTAAATTTAGAAAGAAGCCTTGAGCAAGGTAGCTTATAATTTAAGTGCACATTTTATGATTATACATTTGTTCATATACAGTGGTGTGCAATCAAATGTAATCATCTGGACAGCCTGAAATAGAGCAATTATGGTGTTAGTGCAACGGAGCAGGAGTTGGGGCCTTCTTGCATCAGCCGTCACCCTGATTTATAGATGTTTTATCTCATTAACCTTTAAGTATGGAGCTAATGAGTGACTCTGGGAACTGCAAACCCATTGAGGCAACCATGTAGGTCACCATCCACCAAACGAAACTGGCCCAGTTATCCCAAGTCATAGAAGGCATCTTTGGAAAGGCTTTGCCTCCGGCTGGAGAAGCACCCCACTTCTCTCTCTTACCAAAGGTTTTGCCTCTTTTTGTTTCAGATCACTAGTTGAAGGAGGACTCTGGCTTTCCCTTCTAGCTGCATACCAGATTACATTCAAGCCAATCTTTCAATACTGCTTCCTCCAAAGAGACAGTGTCTTAGTTAGGGTTACTATTGCTGTGATGAAATACTGTGACCAAAGCAACTTGGGGAGGAAAGGGTTTACTTGGCTTCCACATCACTGTTCATCACCAAAGGAAGTCAGGACAGGAACTCAAGCAGGGCAGGCACCTGGAGGCAGGAGCTGATGCAGGGGCCATGGAGGAGTGCTGCTTACTGGCTTGCTCCTCATGGCTTGCTCAGCCTGCTTTCATAAGGAACCCAGGAATAGCACCACCCACAGTGGGCTTGGCTCTCCTCCATCAGTCAGTAATTAAGAAAAGGCCCTACAGCTGGATCTTATGGAGACATTTTCTCAGTTGAGGTTCCCTCCTTTTAGATAACTCTAGCTTGTGTCAAGTTGACATAAAACTCGCCAGGGCAGATGGAAAGAGATGCGATTGTTGGGACAACCCTTGTTGGATAAGATGTTGCAGTGTCCTGTGGAGGGTGTCAGTCTAGGAGCACACTTCTTTCTACCTGCAGCTGGGGATTAGGGCGGTTGCAGTGAAGGGCGCCTGCTCTGCGCTATGGAGATGAGATGGATGGAGGCGTCCTTTGGCATAGGTAAAGTTGTAGGCAGACTGGCTTCCCTTGTCCGTCCTTGCTTCTGAGACTCAACACTTACAGAACTGTCTCGGGAACCAAGCCCCAAGGCAGAAGCAGTTACAGCTTTTCTTCTTCGTGCAGCCCCTCCCCACAGTCTCCAAGTGAGAGCTTGCCTCTTTTTGTGACTGAGTTGAGGTGATGGTCCGGGTGGAAGGAAGAAAGGAATCTAACAGGAAATTTTAATTTACATAAGAGGCGGAAGCTCTTCTCTGCACTGAGCTTTGCTGTGCTG
>JAJTUV010002543.1:0-243586 GCA_021653895.1 Mastomys natalensis | reverse complement strand
CTTGAAAGGAAGAGTATCAGAAAAACAAACAAACAAACAAACACAAAACAAACAAACTACAATGCTGACCCAACAAGAAGGAAGGAAAGCATACAGTGCACAGATGACAGCCCTTGCATCAAAGCACCAAGCACAACCTTCTAAGGAAGCCCAGCAGGGAGGGCTGTGTGGCTCACATAGAGAGGGTGTGTAGTCCTCCCTTTCTAAGGAACGAGGTTATAGCCAGTCACATGCAAAAAAAAAAGAAAGAAAAGAAAAAAGAAAAGCAGGATAAGAATCATGCCCTGCACTTCTGTCTTCACTAGTAGAGATACTATTCTGGTATGGTGAGTATGGTCCTCTCCAGCTAGGGAACCAGGTCCAGGGAGCACTGGGAAGAACACATTAATGTAGAGCTGTAGCCATGGAGCGTGCAGTCCAGTGGGGTGTAAATGCTGGAGAAACCTGGGAGCTGTCCCAGTGCTGTAGAAATCCTAAAGGATTGTATTGAGAGAAAGATAGCAAGATAGCAAGGAGCGTATTTCTTGCAGGGCTCAGAATGTCTAGGGAGATTTCTCAATGGAGCTTTATGTTAGAGTGCATCAAAGGCCAGTAGTGACAACTGTAGCAGGCTACCACTAACAAGGAAAGTGTTCAGTGACAACAGGGGAAGGTTCACTACCATGTGTCAAGTAAGCTATTTGATTCATTTTTTTTTTCTGCCAAAGTAACTTTGTCATGGCAAAAGACAGGGAACATGGATTTGAAATAAGCATCACATGTCTCTGATTGTTCAATTCTTAGTCTAATTTGCAAAAGCTCTTCTTCAGAAAGATGAAAATGACTATGTACACATCTTATTGCCTCTTCCTCTTTATGTTACAAATATAACAAATCCATAAGAAATTATCACAGCCTCAGAGAGGAATTCACTAGATGCTAACTTTCTGGAAATTCAAAATCTAATTCATTCATTAATACTGACAGGTTGCTATCATTGCTACAGATAGAAAGGGTGCCCAGGACATGGCCCCATGTATATTTATACAGAGATGCATATGTGTGTATGAAAGTTTGCACATCCTTACATAAGTTTGTGCAGCGAAGCCCATCCACATGTGAGCTACACAAGGGCTCATGCATATGCACACATATTGGCATTACACAAATGCTTACACTGTTGTGCATACACACATTCATGAAATTTATATCACACATGTATGTTCTAACAAGTTAAAACATATACACACTTCTAGGCACTCAGTAATAGACATACATACGCATGTAAGAAGTACTATGCAAAATGAACCACTTTTGTAAATCACAAAATAACACTGTGAGCTAATGGCTGCTGACTCCATTGTAAAGATGAAAACACTGAAAGTAGGGTAGAAAAGATCTTGTTCAAACTACGTTGTTAATAAATGGAAGGATGTGTCTGATTCAGAAGTGTGCCCAGCTGCTGTTAAACCGACAAACAAAACAATTCGCTAATTATCCCATCATTCTCACTAGCCAGGCTCAACACGTTTCTTTGAAATATTTCTTCACGTAGTTTTTGAACTATGCAAATTTTGTGGAAAATTTAATCCACATGCTTATAATTCATTTACACCAAAATGCTGCAAATGTTGTTTCTTAAGAGGTATTTGATGTCAAAAGAAGGCTTTTGAATTTTTCAGTGACATTCTTTAAGCTTTGTATTTTATTAAAAACAGGCAAAACAGTTGTTCCACACATAGGGAAATTTATGTTTCAGGGATTTTTTTTAACTCTTCTGACATTTTGAAAGTTGTTATTCATATTCAGTAATTTGAATCAAAATTAACTTAGTTCTTATAAGTTTACTGTTTGGAGTGCTGCTATTTTATCCATTGTCATGATTACTCTTAAAATACAATTACATGGTGATTTGTTATCTAGCAAGATAATTATAGTGACAATATAAGTTTAAGCATTTAGATTTTTATAGAAAGAAGCCTCTCCCATGTTAGTAATAAATTCTTTGTGAATATAAGCAGATTTCACACAAGACAGACTTTCTGGGTATAGGTGTGAGAGGACACATGGATTCAACTAAGATGTCCGTGTTTTCTTTCAAATCCAAAGCTTCCAGAAAAACTACAAATGAGTTCTAAACAAAGCATTTCTGACCTTCTCAAGATTAATAAATAGTCATCTTCAGTACATTGTAACAGGTTTACTTCCTCTGTATGATCGTTGTTGAAAACATTAAAGATACAGAATAAGCAACCACCAATCTAAAGCATATTTCAACCACTGAAAAGTGCTGAGTCAGCTGCTCTGAGGCTGGACAGTTTACATTTGCTGAGTGAGTGTGGAGATAAAGCTTCTATACATATACATACAAGACATTGGTGGGTATGTCTGTGATGTGGAATACTAAATTTTATATTTGCACTGTAAAATTTCTCTAGCATACATGGTTTTGTACAGAATGGATCTATTGTAAGGAAACATAGTTCTTGCAGCCTGAAAATCCCATGACAACTACCCTATGATCGAACTGTTTATTATTGGCACTGTTAGTATCCTTATGATTATTATTTTCCTTGTTCTGAAGATGAATAACTTGAAGTTTAACGTTGACTAAAGGTGACTACAAAGTAGTCGAAAGCATTAAGAGCCACCACCAAAATCTATGCCTCCAAGGAGAATCAGCCCAACTCCAGCTGAATGGAAAGTGGGTCAAAAGCAGGGTGTTTGTGAAGACAGAAATGAAAGGAAGTCAGATCAAATCGAAGCTCCTGGCCAACCAAGACAAACCTTCCTATCAAATCTTGACAGTGCATCCTTCGTCTGATGCTGAGATTTGGGGTGATTTGGCCAAGGCTTCTGGTGTGTTCTCATTTTCAATAATGTTCATCTCCCTGTCCCCAAACAATCTCAGGTGCTCTTCTAACCTCTTGTCTCTCTCCCTTCCTCTTTCTATGCCTTTTAGCATTGCATGATCCCTCTTCCTTTAGGATCTAGTCCAGGGCACCAAGCAGAATAGAAACTCAGTATTGTTAATGAATACTGCAGGTTACAAATTCAGATGTCTCCAAGAACATCTATGCTACAGCTTCTAGTGAGCAGTAACTGCTCTGTACCACCCTGAACTAAGTTTGGAGAGTGCTTAACAAACTTAGCAGAATTCCTTGCCAAGTCACAGGACTTTTAGGAAGAGCTATCTGCCCAACTCAGCCACTTGACCTACCCATGTGCTTCAACTTTCACTAGCCCTAAATATACAATGTTTCTCTTTTCTTTCACTCATCTCCTTCAACAAAAACCTTACCCCTCAAAGCTCCACACAAATACCTCTTCTTCCATGAAGCCTTCTTTGATCTCCCCATCTGGAAATGATCGAACTCTCCTTTGAACACCATTGCCCTTTGTACTTCTCTGTTGGCGCTTCTCCCATTCCACCTTCTATTAGAACTGTAATCCTGCCTCAGCTCCCCTGCTAGTCCGTGAACTCTTTGAGGGCACAGAGCAGACTTTATACACTTTTAAACGCCCCAACAATGTCTAGTTCTGCTCAGTTTATTGGTACTCCGTGTACACTTGTGCAAATGAATGAATTCAAGCTAGGTGCCATACTATGTGACTTGAAAAGTTGGAAAAACCAAATGAAAGTATGGCTTGACATGAAATGTCTGAAAAGATGAAGCTGTGGATTAAAAGGAAACATGATCCATGACTTTATTTCTTTGTCAGAAATGTATTTATCAGTCTGAGACTTGCCTAAGGCAGAATATAAACTAAATATGGTATGATTAGTGTGTATATATAAATGTATATATAATTTTATTAAACAAAATAACATTCATTCATAAAACTAATTAAATCCTGATGGCTTTTCAAATAACTATATCAACATTTCAGTGGATGCATTTAAGAGACTCAAAATACTCAATCAACCTTGACAGAATTCATCCATCACCTCAACCTTGTTTGTCTCTAGAAAGGTTCAGCGTCAGCTGGTTTGACCATTTCCACCCTCTTTGACCTAAGCTCCCATGACTGCTACCTGGTGGGTTTGTAGTAAAGTTCACTGACAATTGTGGCAATAAAAATGTTCTTTCTAAACAGAGATTAAGACCATGTAAATATAGTACTGGTGTCAGGTTGTATGCTTAAGTGTAAAACTTAAAGAGGCCTGGGCTGCTAGACCATTAGCATGTAAAGGGTCTTCCTAGACTACTTTAGAACCACTCATTTGATCCTGATTTTTTTTTCCTGCTGTGCAAAGGGATGTTTCAAAAGAATTAATTTGACCTCTGTATGACCTCATCAGATCAAGTCCTCCTGAACACAGTGCATCCTGGGATCAGCATAAACCCTTGGTAAGGATGCAAAGTCAACAGAATTTCTAGACGCCTGGCTATTTCTATGTCACATGGTGACTTTCCTTTTTTTTTTTTCCCCATCTTGAAACCCTACTCTCTGTCACCTTCCTAAATCCTACACATTCTCTTAGCTTTCCAGCTGGCACTGACCTGGTAAATTGTCTGTTGTCCTTTTCTCTAGTGCTCTATTCAACTACATTTTTATTTGTTCATTGTACAAGGTGTGACCAAAGAATGAATGCAGAGGTGAGAAGACAATGATTGAGTCTGTTCTCACCTTCCCATGAGTCTGTTCTCACCTTCCATCATGTGGGTTTGGGGAATCAAATTCAGCTCCTCAGGCTTGGCAGCAGACACCTTTACCTGTTGAGCCATGTCTCTGTCCCAAATGTCTATTTCATTTTATCGATTAGAAAACTGAGACTCAAGAACAAGTAATTTACTCAATGCAAATTGTTATGAATATTTTAGCACAGTTAATAATAAGTGTTCATAAAAACACTATAAAGGGTCCAAGGTTACCATTCCTTAAAACCTTCCCCTAAGTTCCCCTCCCTGTTCAGACCATGACCTGGAGCATTTACTTTGGCTTCTAAATGTCTCATTGGCTCTCCATCTTTTTTCTTCCAGGCCATAGTACCACTTATACTGCTATGTGTTGATCTTCAAGCATCTCAAACATTTTTCTTCCTCATGTCCTGTGTCCTTCCTGGTTTCTCCATCTGTCACATTCATCTCCAGATGGTCCTATGGTATGATCTGACTCTGCCTTCTATTACTCCAATATCATTCCAAGATGATAGTATGATTAAAATCTTGCCATTTGAAACCAGTCCCAGGATCCTCTCACCCTCCCAAGTCCCCTGATGTTATATTTTACCAATTATCCTCCTTTGACATATTGAAGTGTATACTATCTTAGGGTTCTAGATCAACTCCATGAAGGCTGAACCTTTGGTATTAACCACAATATTTCCAGAACCAAGAGAAGTAGAAGGCACATGAATGGGTATACTGTATATAAGAATTCTGCTTACAACTAGGGCCTCAGAGAACAAGATCACATGACTATATTGAATGAAATATATGAAATATATCAGACCACAGAGAAAGGCAGATAAATGTTAATACATTGTTTGCTGTCTTTTATTGATTTATTTCAAGTTTATATGGCAATATCCAACAAGGGTTTACTCCAGTGATTTAAAAATTAGCCTGATTTAGTGTAATCACAGCACTTGGCTATTACAAATCCTAACATGATTCTTCATGCTCACTGGTAGAAAGCAATTATGGCATTTAGAATGATATCAAAGACCACAGCATCATACCCAGGTTGTTCTTCCCAGGGAACGCTACAGGGAATCTTTCCAAGTAGGAGTTGTTGACAGCTTAGACCTTCTCTTGAATGATAATGGGTATTCTGAGGACTTCTACAAACACCTGAGATCTGAGAGGTGAGATCTTCCACTGAAGAATTCAGGCTGCACAGGGCTGGCTTAGAACAAATATACTAAATACAAAGCCTTCTGGTCTAAGGCTCTGTGTTCTCCCTAGAGATTTTTACCAGTAGGAAAGTCTGTACCAAACTTAACCTGGCTAGAATAGCACAGATTCCTGAAAAATCAAAAGCATGCCACTAGAAGTCCTAATTTCCTTAGTACTGAGCCCAGCCCAAGCCCTGCATGTAAACTTCATACTTCACACCAAGACAATAGTTCATCTGCACAATGGTCGCCGTTGTTGTTTATTTTTCAAGATAGAACACATTATTTCCCTAGTTTTATAGGTGAAGAGAAGCACCCCCCCCCCTCCCAAAGTTACCTATGATTATGTAGCTGGTGAATGGCAGCCCGGGTATTCCTGGAAGATTTTGTGAGAAATGCAAATGTCCTTGCTTAGAGTGGGGGTCCAGAAGGCTTGGTTTTGTTGTGCTTCATAATGTGGAGTTAATTTTTTTTCTCTATAGATAGTGCTTTGGGCTTTTTTCACAGAATCAGATAGTTTCATGAGGACAGATGTCATATACATGTTTGTACTCCAAGTGCCCAGCACAACATCTAGCACAGAGTAAGTGCTCAGCAAATATTGTCTAAGTAACAGAATTCATCACTATGTATGTTTGGACAAACCATGTCAAACAAAGTTCCTAGAAACACAGACACGCACTATGCATTTGTCCTGATGTAATGTGGTTAAGGCCATAACATAGATACAAGCGATCTTGCCCATATGCACTGGAGGGAAGAGGTCTACTATAACAATTGGAATTCTTAGGAAAATGACTTGGGCACACTTCAAATCAGGATAATTGTTCATTTAGAGCACTAAAGCATGAGTTCTGATAACTGCACTCAGCTTCTGTCCCCTGCCTCTTCTCTCTTATTATATAAGGCTTTTAGTGACATGATCAGCCTGCCTGTGTTTTTAGCAAGCTCTCTTGTGGTCGATGTGGAGGACTGATTACAGTGGCGGAGAAAATGGGAGGCCAGGGGCCAGTGGAGTGGATGCTCACTGCTGTGGAGGGAGGGAGGGATTTCTGAACAAGGGGTGATCATGAGAATAGACAGGAGGGAAGAGATTAGAGAATAAGAAAGATAATGGAGCTTGAATTTAGTCACAGTTATCAAGAAAGATTGAAAAGCATTTAAAAAGTGTTAACTAGAACTACCTCTGAGGGTTTAAATGCAGGATGGGAACAGCAACAGAAAAACCAGGAGTCAATAAACCCTTTTAGCAGAGGGTGGGGATACATGTAATGATTTAGGTTTAGAGTAACTTCAATTCATTGAGCCACTATATACCCAACATTTACAGATTAGAATTCATTAACACTACCCCTTTCTTTTCCTGCTTGCAAGGATGCAATACCATTTGGAAGACTTAGATTCGACATACTTTGATGTGTTTCATGCATAAATGTCCTAAAGGTGCCTGAATCGCAACACCTTTTGCTCTAGGGAGTGAAAATTTTGAGCTGAGTCAGAGGTACATGCGAAGAGAGAATTGTGGGGCAGAGTTGGACAGAGAGTGAGCTGCTTTGTCCATTTAGAAAACACCACATCCTTGTACCTCTCTTTACACTCTGAGGCAGACTAGTGGGTAGTGATTTTTTTTAGAATGATAGGGTACTTCAATACTCAAGGACTTGGTAAGTAAGATTCTATATGAGCAATCAGTTGAAGAAGCAAATAAGATTCTGAGGAGAGCATTAATCATCTCTGCATCTAATAGGACTTCCCCAAGGCCACATATATGTGAGTGTAGAATTTTAAATAGGGTTTCTTTTTGTACACTTAAAAAAGGACAAGAATATGTCTTGTTAAAAATAATGATTTCTTAGTAGTTCTTTCTACATGAAAATGAACATGGAGAGTAAAGGTCCTCAGGCTCTTGCCCTGCATGCTGAAAGAGTTCTCTTTGCTTCAGCCACATCGGGCTGGCGCATCTGGGGAGCTCTGCTTGGCTCAGAGGCTTTTGAAAGGCAACCAAAATATGCTCTTGCAGTTCAGGTGCTTCTTCCTAGAAACACTACGACCCTTTACTTGCCAGAATCAACTTGGCCCAGCATTTCCCATATTCTAATTGAATAAATTATAAAGCCTGTTTTCTTTCGTTAGCATTGGTGGCTATTTCTTTGATATAAGGAATGAAGACATACTGGCAGATGTTAAGAGTTACCTTTGTTTCATCTGTTGAATTGTAGCTTACTTCAAAAACTCAAGAGCCTGTAATGCACTTGTGCCTCTCTGAGGAGAAATCCACTAGGGAGACCATTTCCTCCTTTCTCCTCAATGACAGAAATGTGAGGAACTATTAATAAAAGTTGGCAGCACTGAAATCTTAAAAATGACTTAAAAGGAGAATTTGCATGGGACACTGCCACCCAAACTCACTCCAGGTGTGGCCACCTCTTCTGCTCCTGGACTTTGTGGGGAGGGTTGTGAGGCCCTGCTGCGATTCTTAAGATTCTTAAAAGATATCTGGAAAAGAGGATACCACTGTCTTTTTAGAACATATCTTTTAGCCTGGAGAGAGATATTGCTATCTATATGTTGTCCCAATTCCTAACTGTGAAAGTTAAGCAAGATCAAGCATTCAAACCAGATTCCTGGAACTTAGCCTATATGGAACAAGGAAGCAAGACTTTAAGTCCCACAGGCTTTCACTCCCATCCCCATTAATATGGCTAGTGAAGGTATGGCGCCAATACCTTTCCAGAAGAGCACGTTTCCGAGCTATTTTGTACTCTGAGAGACTGTTATAGCCCCAAAGGGAAACCCACTGTAGGTGAATTCATCTAAAAGGTTGGCATTCAAATCGTATCTGAGGAACCCTAAGGAACATTTCTTTACGCTGTATCCCAACTCATTTTCAAATGCCTGAGGACATTGAAATGGTACTCAGTAAATAGCCATTTTTTTTTTCATGGCCACTATAACCTTTGGAATACTAAAAAACAATTACCTACTGGTTTTAAATTTATGCCAAATCTGGTTCCAAATGAATAACCCATCCTACTTGAGAACAAATGATGATGATGATGGTAATGATGATTATGCTAATAATCGCCATCATCACAGTAATAATAGCTGCTATTACTAAGCAATTACTATGTGCAAGGCACTATATCAAGCTCTTTGCATGCATTTTTCTTATTTATGCTTATAACAATACTGAGAAGTAGGTATATAATTATCCTTGCTATACAGATGAGAAAGGGAGACTCAAAAAGGTTTAAATAATGTGTTCAAAGTCCCATAACTGGTTAGTAGCTGAGTTAGCATTTAAAATGAGCCCAATTGGAGATACAAATCTACCTCAGTGGTAGAGTATGAGCCTAGCATTCATGAGGCTCTGTATTCCATTCCCAGCACTATCCTTACACCCCCCCCAAGCAATTTCCAAGACCTGTGTAATTAATGGGTAAAGTATATCACCTATATATTACACACGGAAATACAAATGGAAGAGTTTACTCAGATACCTTCTATGTGCCATGAACCTGAGTAGTTGATAAAAAACTGGCATGACATAAGCTCCTTTTCCAATCTCAATTGATTTAGTTCCTCCAAAAGATTATTTGTTCTTGTATAAATGAACTACTCCAGAAGTTTGAAAATACTGCTCTTTTGTCAAAAATAATCGACAACCACAGAATCTAGTAAGATTATGTTGGACAGTGTTTCTTGAATTCAAAGAATAACAGAATCCCCTGGAAGGCTTGCAATAACCAGAATAAGGGGTAGGTATTCAACTCTAGAGTACATATGCAGTAACTTTGGGTGCACCTAAGAATTACAGTTCCTTTATGTCATTTGTAGAAAAATGGATAGAACTGAGGTTATCATGTAAAGCAAAGCAAACCAGACATGTTTTCTCTCATACATGGAAACTAGATTTTAAAAAAAGAGAGACAACTTGACAGTTCTAGAAAACTATAAAAGAAGTGGTGTTTAAGAGAAGGCAGTTGGATGATGGCCATGATCAGAGGGTGACATATTCATATTTGAAAATGTTACTGTAACTCTGTCCATATATAAAAGTAACATGAAATAATAGTTATAAAAGTAAAGAATTGCTGTCATAGAAATTGGTAGTGAAATGTTGGTGATTGGACTCTAGGAAGGGTAAGGTGGAAGGTGGGGTGGAGAGGGGTGATCAATGGACACTAAGTAATAGCTAAATGGAAGCAGGTATTTCTGAGTGACTACAGAGAACAATTATATGCAGAATATTTCAACATTTTCACCATAAAGAAATGATAGGTGGGGCTGGAGAGATGGCTCAGCCATTAAAGGCTAGGCTCACAACCAAAAATATAAGAAATGATAGGTGTTTGAGGAGATAAGGTTAATGCGATTTAGACATTTACTTGGCTCGAACTTGTACTGAAGAAACACCTATTTCAATAATATCTACAGATTTCATTTATCAACTTATAAGTAACTGTAATTGATGAATAGAATTGTTAACAAGCTCTCAGCTTATGCTGTGGTTGTTAGGCAAGAAACAACTTGAGATCTTCTGATCTAGCATTAAGGGAGCCAGTGGAGAAAATATTATCTGTCAGAGGCAACGAGTCAAAGGCCTTGCTCTAGGTTCTAGTCCAAACCCCTTTGCTAATAGTAATGTGATCCTGGGAGTGCCACTCACCTCTTCAGAAGTCTGGTTATTTCTTCTTCTGTAACATAAGGGAGATAGATTTGATGATTGCTTAAATTTTTATTTTTACTTTCTCAATTCCAGTATCTTATGAGTAAACAGACCAGATAAATGTAGTTCATTTAAAATTCCAACATATGATCTTCAGGGCTTAGGGACTTAATTCTATTCACAATGACAGCAAATAGCATATTCATGCACATTGTATGAGTAGATGAATCCAAGAAGCATTATCTTCCGTCTTTCAATATATTCATTGAAGTGTGTTATTAACAATATATTGGTAAGTATATTTACCTTCAAATATACTTATCAAATACCCGCTAGATAGTGGGTGCTGCACCAGGTACTGGGGTCTTGCAGCAAACATGATGTCAAGACTCTTATTCTCACAAAGGTTGTAGCCATACTGTTGTAATGCAACCATTTTGTTTTTATTTCTTTTATTCTTAAATTTTTTGTCATTACCTGTTTATGTAGATGAAGTAGAAGGTATGCTTAAGTAGAAGCCAGAGGACACTTTTGGGGGTAAGTTTCCTCCTTCCACATTTATATGGGTTCTGGGGATTAAATGCAGATAACCAGATTTGTGTTGCAAGCACCTTTACCTGTTGAGCCATGTCAATTGCCCACAGGACTGCAAACATTTTAGATAAAAATGAAAATTAATTATTACTAGATGTTCTATTTCCTACTAAAATACATGATATATATATATATATATATATATATATATATATATTTTACTTCCTGGTTAAACAACTAGCTGCATAAATCTTAAATAAATGTTTGCATACACTGATTACATCCAGAATTTATGTAAAAACAAATTTATACCAAGAAAATACATTGTAAAGTAAACAGCTGTTTGACATTATGCCTGTCTACACTTCAGATAGTAAGCTACACATTCATCCTGTCATCCTTTATGTTTACATAGAGATTCCAGAGGCAGGTGTGGTGGCTTCTGTCTGTAACCACAGCATCCTGGAGACTGCAGCAGGAGGATCATCAGAAGTTTGAGGACAGTTTGAATTCAAATCCAGCCTGAACTATTGAGTGAGACCTTGTCTCAAAACAATCTTGTCTCATTAAAAAAAAAAAAAAAAGGAATACAAATTTATTTATCTTTCTTTTCCCATATTACAGCTTTTCCATAAACTAATTTTGCATACAATTAGGCCATTTGTTTATTTATTTATTTATTTATTTATTTATATTGGTTATTTTATTCATTTACATTTCAAATGTTATCCCCTTTCCCGGTTTCCTCACCGGAAACTCCCTACCCTATCCCCCTCCTCCTGCTTCTATAAGGGTGTTCCCCTACCCACCCACTCCTGCCTCACCTCCCGAGCATTCCTCTACACTGGAGCACCAAGCTTTCACAGGACCAAGGGCTTCTTCTCCATTGATGCCTGACAAGGCCATCCTCTGCTACATATGTGGCTGGAGCCGTGGATCCATCCATGTGTACTCTTTGGTTAGTGGTTTAGTCCCTGGGAGCTCTTGGGGGTCTGGTTGGTTGATATTATTGTTCTTCCTATGGGTTGTAAACCCCTTCAGCTCCTTCAGTCCTTCCCTAACTCCTCCATTGAGGACCCTGTGACAATTAGGCTTTTTATAACATACATTTTCAAGCTCAGTTTCAAACACCATTATGCATTTTACAAATCTTTGCTTACGTATCTGAAAATGTTGTTTGCATAAGGTACTTCACAATGCCATCCTCTCTTCTGGACCGGTTTATTAAGCCATTTTACTCACAACACATAAGATGATAATATTACATTTCCACTTCCTCTATGAAATGTAAGCATTTATCTTATTAAATTCGGGACATTATTTTGAGTGTTGAAACCTTATGCTATGAGGTACCATTATTTATTTTTTAAATGTATTATTATTATGTTACTGGCTTAGAGAGCAAACTGGATATAGGGAACACTTTCTTTTTCGAAAATAATTTTGCAAAGAGATGCGCAAACACAGTGGGCCTAACAGGCCCTCTGGCAGAAACGGCCATGGAATGGTTTAGCTAATGACTGGCCAAAAGGTTTCTTTGCACATGTGTGCCTACTACTGAACTGGCTATAATAAGGAAAGAACCACAGTGGCGATTCTTCCTGCACTGGACTTTGCAGTTTCTGTGATTAGTATCTATGGTTTTATTCCAACTGTGTTGGTGTTAAAAACTTC
The DNA here is from genome assembly GCA_021653895.1 of Mastomys natalensis. Taxonomy (NCBI): domain Eukaryota; kingdom Metazoa; phylum Chordata; class Mammalia; order Rodentia; family Muridae; genus Mastomys; species Mastomys natalensis. The sequence goes on along the minus strand of JAJTUV010002543.1, from coordinate 230,888 downwards.
AAAGCAAATCCAAAGCCCAGTATTTAGGGGAATATATTTTAAAGAAATACTCACTACCAATTAGCCTAAACGGTAATGAAAATCATCATATATTTTCAATGATGAAAGATCCCAGTAGGGGGGCTCCTAATGGATGACAGGTGCCTGAGTGAGAGGCGTCCGGTGGGAGGAGGGCAAAGCCTGTTTCTTAGTCAGCTGGAGAAAGCACAGCTCACCCTGAAAAACTGGACTTTGAACACAGACAGAGGCAACCCACAGTCTCCTCTGTTTCATTCAGAACACTGCTGTTTAGAATTAAGTCCTCTGAACCCTTCTGGGAAGAGTGAACAGACAACCGCAAGTTCACTGTCCCTTTTGCTCTCTTGGCATAGCTACTGAAGGCATTATCATAAACCACTAATAGATGGGCACTGAGGTTGGGGGAATTCTTGTATATTTCTTTCGAACAGCTACTATGCTCACTCCTGGAATATGCTTTTCACTAGAACGTGCCTGCCATTTGGACAAGGATAGAAGTTTCTTTACTGATGTGTTCCAAGCATTTCAAATGGTGTCTGTCACACAATGTTTATGCAGAAAACTGAATAAATGAGCAAATGGATCTTATATATAAGAGTAATCCTATAATCCTTTGTCTGGATCTCATCTTTTTCATGTGTTACAGTTATATCAAGAAGTGCTCCATTTCTGTCTGCCATATTAACACACTTCCTTACCCAATATTTCTGTTGGTATTGTACTTTATTGAATTTATTAGAGTTGTAGAGAAAAGTGAAAAGTCACTATCAATGTCATAAATTTTTTTTAAGACAGAGTCTCACTATGTAGCACTGGCTGTCCTAGAACCTCACAGAAATCTACCTACTTATGCCTCTCCCCTTTCCCCCAGGAATGGGATTAAAGGTGTGTGCCACAAGGCCCAGCAAGCATAGCAGTTCAAGTCCTGTGTATACAGGTGGTAAGCATGCAAATAAGGAAAAGAATCTGGCTCATAGCCACAAGCCCCCATCTGCTACCACCCCATCATAATGCAAGCAGCCACCTGACTTTGGATAGACTGGTGTCTCCTATAGGACAATGAATACTGTGTTATGTCCTCTTAATTATGGTTTCACTTGCTCAGTACTTCCTTTATACTGAGAGACATGGATGGGCTTCATTCATCCACATTGCTTCGGAGTGCATACATTTATTCTCATTTATCTGGCCAATATGCTGTTAATAGCCAGTTGTGTTATTTCCATTCAGAAACATTATGAACAAGGTTGTTGTCGATATACTTGAGTTTGATTTTTAATGATAGTTAGGTTTGCCCCATTATAATAGCAAGCATGTAACTTATTCTTTGCAATTTTTCTACTAGTGCCCCTTCCATGTTAGGAAGGATTAGTCTGGCCAGTTACCATAAATGCAGATCTTCCAGTAAGAGTTGTCTCTGCAATTAGACCAGACTGAAAATGCCTGGCTGGTTTTTGCTATATGGTCACCACTCCTCCAACAATCACTCATGTTGTTAAGGAGTGAAATATTCATACAACCAGAATATCAGTGGTTATCTGAGTATGTCAATGTTTGGTGCCATACACATTTTATTGGCTTAAAGGGTTGGGTTATCTAGGTGACAACACATGGATGAATCTGAGTTAAGCTACTACTACCCACTAAAATCTATCTCAAAGAAATGATGTGATTCAAAGGGTAAAGGCAACTGCCCTGATACGAAGCCTAACAATCTAAGTTTGATTCCTGGGCCCCATATGGTGAGAAGAAATAATTTATTCCCACAGGTTGTTCTCTGACCTCTACATGTGATCATGATGTATTCACAGCACACACATACACACACACATGCACACACACATGCACAAGACAGATAGATTGATAGATAAATAGATACATAGATACATAAATATATCCATAGATATTTAAATCTTTCTTAACTATTTTAAGTGTACAGTTTGGCAGCACTAAGTATATTCACAGTTACACAATCATCACCATCACACATCCTCCCAAACTGAAACAACTAGAAACCTAAAATGCCATATCCACCCATTCCATTCACTCCAGCCTCTGGTAACCACCATTCAATATTTTTTTCTCCAAATTTGACTACTCTGTGAACTTCATTAAAGTCATCCTGCATCTTCAGTTTGTATCTGGATTAGTTCACTTAGCAGAACACCAGCAAGGCTCATCCATATTGTTCCATTTGGCTAGTTTTCCTTCCTTTTTAAGAATGACTAATATCACATTGCATATTTGTATGTCATTGTATCCATTTGCCTAAGTTCTATTCCTTGCTGATTATAAATGTTGCTGCTGTCAACATGATTATATAGTGGTTTTCATGTTCAAAGGGCTACTCTGGTTATTGTGTGAAATTAGACAGCAAATAAGAGTGGAAGCTGGAGGCCAGTTAGGAGACTACATAAAAAATAATGGTCATGTGGTGGAAAGTGACAATTCATCAAGAAAAGGCTAGAAATCTGGACCAAAAGAGTCAACCATTTCCTGTGCCTCATTTCTTCCCAGATTAGCATCTGGCATTGTGCAATTCATGTCTCTCAACTTCTCATGGAATTTCAGTGTTGTGTTCTCAGCATGTCCCCCAAAATCCACATATTGGGAACTTAATCTCCAAGGGAACCATGATGAGAGATGGGGCCTAGTCAACACTGTTCAGGTCATTAAGGCTCACGCCCTTATCAATGGATTGATGTTGCCACAGGACAACTTCATGGTAACAGGTTTGTTCTTTTTTGTTTTTTGACATAGTCCACTCTGCTTTGATATTTTCCCTGGGGAGGCTATTTCTACTCATCTTAGATGGAAAGCAATAACAGAACAACAACAAAAAAAAAAAAACCCTATTTCATTCATGTCCAGTTTGGTAAACTAATGAGTTTTATTGGAATTACTTAAATAAACATAGATAACTCTGGCAGTTACAACATCATAAAGCCCACCCAAGCATGGGTGACAAGTCCCAGAAAACTGCATCTCAGCAGTTTCCTGCAAATTCAGCTCTTCCACTAAAAAGCCTCTCCTGCCCTTGGTGATTGCTTGCTGCTTATATAACCTCCAGAGAAAGGCCTCATGAGTCTTATGAGTTTCATGTGTTTCCTGAGTCTTTTAAGTATCCTGTGAGTTTCAAGTTCATGACCCTCATGAACTTCCATGTTCTGCCCAGGAGAAAATGTTTCAATCAAAATGAACCAGCTACACATATACCACTCTGCTCAAGAAAAGAAAAGAATTCAATGTATAATCTTGGAAGCAGTGTGGCCTGTAACCTGCCACACTTTTTCTCTGTGTCCCTGGCTGTCCTGGAACTCACTCTGTAGACTACGCTGGCCTTAAACTCAGAGATCCACCTGCCTCTGCCTCCAGTGTGCTGAGATCAAAGGCGTGCGCCACCACCACCCGGCTGTACTTTCTTATTCTCCAAACCTGAGAATTTCTATCCTTTGTAAATTATTCAGTCTCAGGTATTATGTTATAATACAAAACAAAATGATTCAGAAGATGTCCCTTGTGCAAAAGCAATTTTAATCCCACCAGTGGTAACTTGTGAACAGTATCTTTTTTTTGTTTGTTTTTGTTTTGGTTTTGGTTTTTTTTTTTGAGACTGGGTTTCTCTGGATAGCCCAGGCTGTAGTGGAACTCACTCTGTAGACCAGGCTGGCCTCTAACTCAGAAATTCGCCTGCCTCTGCCTTCCAAGTGCTGGAATTAAAGGCGTGTGCCACCACTGCCCAGCTGTGAACAGTGTCTTTAAGGCTACCAAATGAATTATGAAGGCTATCTATGGAATTAACTAAATCTTAAATGTCTGGACATACCTGTGAGAGAGATTCCTTTTTCTTATTCTTAATTAAATCCTAAGAAGTGAGATGACCTACTTCTAATCTGTATCTTTGAGGTAAGAAGATCCACCTTTAATCTGGGCCACACCGTTTGCTGAGAGCATATATAAAGTACATGGAAGAAGGATGCTTTTTCTCTTCACCTGCTTGCTCTTGCTTTTTGCTAGCAAGTCCATTCTTTCACTGGCATTAGAGCCCACTTCTCAGCTATCCCAGCATATACTGAAGACCAGTTGAGACATCCAGTCTCATAGACTGAACTAGCAGATTCTTAGACCTTCCACTGGTAGACAGCCATTGTTGGACTAGCTGTACCACAGTCTCTAATCCATTCTAATAAATTTCATAGATATATAGGTAGGTAGGTAGGTAGATAGGTAGGTAGGTAGGTAAGTGGATGGATGGATGGATGGATGGATGGATGGATACTTAGGAAGGGCTCTCAAGAGCAGTGGTTCTCAATTGTGGGTTGTGACCTCTTTGGGGGTTGAAGGACTCTTTCACAGGGGTAGCCTAAGATCATCAGGAAACACAGATATTTACATTATAATTCATAGCAATTATAAAGTAGCAACAAAAATAATTTCATGGCTAGGGGTCACCACAAGGAATTGTATTAAAAGATCACAGTTTTAGAAATGTTGAGAACCATTGTTCTCTATGAATGACAGATAGTAATAGATAGATAGATAGATAGATAGATAGATAGATAGATAGATCCCCTATATGAGTTCTGTTCCTAGAGAGCTGCGACTAATACACAAACCTGCATTAAGTAGACACAGCATTCATGCTTTTGAAATTTGCAGATGTCTTTACTGGGGTGTGTTGTCTGCCTTCTAGCTACTGTGACTCATTATAGCACTGTGCCCTTCTAATAATCACTTGGCAAATACGTGTACATTGAGGATGGCTAAGAACCTTCATATCTTATATAATAGAAAGGAAAACTGTTATACCATGAGGAATTTATATGTTCATGGCTTTTTTTGTTTTTATGTTCTGTTTCTCTTGTGGGCCTCTGGTGCTCTTACTAGTTCACAATTTTCATGAAAAACTAGGTTGCCATATGATTACACACAATTGAGGCTATTAGGATAGGCCATTTACTATTAGGAGAAATACCTGATTGGGCATGCATGCTGATCCTACAACAGAGAAGCCACAAAATGAGAAATCTCTTTCTTTCTCATCTGTTCTGGTCATAGCCATACTGTAAAAAGATGTGCAATATTTTGAAAGCCTCAACTGCTTGGCATCTGTTTTAAGAAAGTTCACAAGCACATTCACAATGACAAAAGTGATGTGTTATTTTCTTTATTTTCTTGCCAAAACAACACATTATAAAATAGAGACTATTTGGGTGGGATCACATTTAAACTACAAGTACACGGAGAAACTACAAAATCTAAGATCAAGAAGAAGGGACTGAGAGATGAGGAGAACAGGAAGACTAACAGATGTGGAGATGAGGCTAGAGTTACCACTGCAAATTTCACAGGGAGTATGTATGCAGAGGGTTTACATGTCAGTCTCTGTCATATAAGGAACATAGTACAAGAAATTTGGGATTGGAATAACTCTACTGATAAAGTAAATTCTGAGAGCTAACTGAGTCATCTCTCAGCCTGAATATAACTTTTTCACTCTTCATCTACTGGTAAATTTTACTTGGTAGCTATTATTATGTCTTTTGCAATGTTAATATTTTATATGTAACAGATTAATCATTGAGCAACCCTATGACATAGATATTGTTATTGTCACTACTTTAGAGATAAGGAGAACTGAAATTTGGGACCTAGTAGAGTTAATATGTAAGCCGAGTTTTGTCTGAGACCAAAACTAGTGCCGTTGACTACCATATAATGTTGCATGGGAAAGCAAGAAGAGCAATGTGGGGTCTAAACTAAGGGCTCAGAAAACTAGACCTGAATGTGACCAACACAGAAGCACTATGGATACTTCAAAGGAACTTGGTTCCTAAAGAACACAGATCCTTAGAGAAGCCAACTGACAGCTCAGCACAAGAGTAATACTAGTGAAGTCCTAGATATCCCAAGATGACAAAAAGCTGAAGAAACAGGAGCAAAGGTACTCCTTAGTGGAACAAGTAATAGATTGAAGCCACTGGTTGTGTACTCACTGAGCCCTGGTAATTTCTCTATTATACCAGACAGCCCAACCATTATCCCATTTGTCACCTGACAGAATTTGAAGAGACTACAAATTGGATACCAATTCAAGGAATACTACTACCAAGAGAAAGGAGTTTTCTGTCTAAAGCCTATCATTACAATGTATCTTCAGTTCTTAAAGAAATACCTGGCATATAGTAGGTGCTCAATGCATGCCTGTTGTATTCAGGTTATGTGGAATGAAATAAATGCCTGAGGCCAGTATGCTACACTGGGCTACATGCTAGATGTCTTCAGTCTTCAAAGTATAGAATCTGACCTCTTGATCCTCTCTGTGGTAGTATTGTTCACTAGTATTTCTAGCTCACTTCTTACTAGGAAGGCTGTGACCAAGACGCCAGGCAAAAGATCCAGACACAAGTTATGGGAGAGATGACTCAGTGCTTAAGAGTACTTGCTACTCATGCACAAGACCAAGGTTCAGATTCCAGCACTCACATGGTAACCATCTATAACTCCAGTCCCAGGGGATCAGGTATTGGCCTCTGTGGTCATCAAATATGTATGTATGGCATGGGACTGTTTTCAGGGAAAACACTAATACACATAAAATAAAAATAAATAAATAAAATTAAAAAAAAAAACCAAACAAAGATCCATGCTCAAGGCAGGATTTGGGTTTCTGCAGTTATATGAAGTTCAGCGTGGTACTGTGACTTAGCTTAGCTGGAAGAATACCATCAAAAGTCTTGGCATGTCAGAACAATCACAGTGTGATGATAGAGGCTCTCTAAGTGTGGCACTGTAAATGAACACTGGCTGGAGAAGAGCCGACAGAAGATGTCTAGTAGAAGATATAATTGAGAAAGAAAAGTTTGTTTCATAATTTTTAATTTGAAATTATTTTACATTTGTACCTATAGATGACTTGTCTGAATGTATGTATATACAGCGATTGTATGCCTGGTCCAGTGGAGTCCAGAAGAGGCTGTTGGATACCCTGGGAATTGCAAATAAGTTTGAGCATCCATATGGATACTTGGAATTGAACCTGGGTTCTCTGGAGATGTAGCTAGTTTTCTTAATTGCAGAGCCTCAGCCCCGAAATGTTGAAAATTTAAGATTATTACTACAGTCTAACACATCCTGCTCTAACTGATAATAGCTTACTTTCAGAAAAGGTAATCCTTAGTACAGGCTGCCTTTGGCAAGAGTCACTGGAAGTCATTAATGGATGCCTGCAATCCATAAGTCCATTCATGTTAATACCACTCATCTCTAAATTTACACCACTGTTTCCAGTTCCTCTCTCTGTTCGTCAAATCTTCCCTCTGTATAATTAATTTTCCCCCAATTTTATCCAAAGGATATTATAGCAACTAAAAACAGACTTAAGAACTATCCTTAGAGTTTATCCAGATTTTACTGAAGATTTGTTAATGACAAATAGATATAGTCCTTTTTTTGTAGACAGGGCCTCATGTGTCCCAAGTTGACTGGATTCACTATGTAGCTAAGGATGACCTACACCTACCCACATCTAGTTTATAGGATGCTAGAGATAGAACCCAGGACTTCATGAATACTACATATACATTGTAATAACTGAGCTACACCTTCAGTCACCAGAGTAGGACTTGAAGCATTAAATAAACATTATCATAAGTTTTCTTAATATAGCATCTCTCAAAAGATGTTAATGCTCAGGGTATATCTCTGGGAAGAATCTAGACTCTTCAGTATCACTGTGAACACATTTAAGAAATACCTTCCTATAAGTGACATTTGTCAGTGTCTAACTTATAACATCTAGAAGACACAGTGAATTCATTATGAGAAAGGGGGTTGTGTTTGATTATATTGTAAGTAGTAGGTATATCTAATCATATTATGAGACCTACAGTCAAATGGGACTAGAAGAAGCTACAAAGTACTTCTTCCAATCAGATGGCTGACAAACTAGGAGTAGCAAAACCCATCCAAATGACCTTGGGGTTTTTGAGAGCCAGAAGAAGAGAAACTAAGAAGGTGGTTTGAATGAAAATGGCCTGCACAGACTCATAAACTTGAAAACTTGGTCCCCAGTTAGTGAAATTGCTTGGGAAAGATGAGAAGGAGTGACATTGTTAGAGGAAATGTGTCACTGGGGGCAGACTTTGAGGTTGCAATAGCTCATAGCATTCTCAGTTAGCTCTCTCTGCCTCTTGGTTGTGTCTCAATATGTGAGCGCTCAGCTACTGCTCCTGCGGCATACTTGACTGCCTGCAGCCATGCTCCCCTAAACTCGAACTCTCTGAAACTGTAAGGTATGAATAAACGTTGCCCACTATAAATTGCCTTGGTTGTGGTGTCTTAGCACAGCAAGAGAAAAGTAAGACAAGTGTCAATCAGACAAGAACATTTTCATCATTTTAGGAGGACAGCAAGGCCAATGTTCTGAAAACCTGACCATTTCTGGAACACCTAGTCTGTGATAGCCAAGTCACAAGTATATTTGAGACAATATTGTGTTGCACCTTCCTAACAATCTTACAAGGGATTCTTTTGAGTTTGAAATATTGCCATTAAAGTTCAAAAGATTTATTAATTTTGCCTGGGTTCATCTAGCTTATTTGTTTGCCAGGCTGAGATTCATGCCTAAGGCTACATTAACAATCCAGGATCTTTGCTCCCTCCACTGGAAACATCATAGAGCCCAGCGTTTCTTGGTCTCTGCCTTAGGAACACCCACTTAAACAGTAAAGGAGGAATGTTAGCTAGCACAACAGTTGCCTGAGGTACAGTATGGAAGAATGTAAAGAGGTTCTCTGTCAGCTTAGGATGTGAGAGATGTGATAAGGAAGAGACTCAGGGTCAGACCCCTGAACTTAGTCCTCTCACGAATCACTAAAGGTGCAGAGAAGGTCCTGGGTCACTGGTGGCTTGAATACATCCTCAACAAAGGAAGCAGTGCCATATGGGAATTTTCAGAAGACGTTTCAGATGAAAAACAAACACCTCTTCAAAAAAAAATGTCTATATTACACTTGCTGATAGTTCTGTTTCAGAAGTTCAGAGACCTGACCTCCGAAGGAAAAGACAACAGACTCAAACAGAAAACCAAAGGCATTGTTAATCGGCCATCTGTGCTGATGAGGTAGGAAAATAAACGAAAGCAAAGCAAAACAAAACACAACAAAACCGCCTTAAACAAAAAACGTCTTCTTTTGAGACAGGAGGAAAACTCTGGCTTCCCAAAGTCCTGACGGTGTTTTCCGTATTTATGCTATGATGTGACTGGGGCCTCATGCTCTGATAGGGGGTGGGGGTGTCCCTTTTCATGCTATGTGATTTAATCTGTCTCCATCACTTCCAGAGTCTGACAGGAATCAGCTTAAAATGCCAGAGCTTGACTTCAGCCAAGCGACGCCCACCTCCCAAGCCACAACATCATGGTGTAGCCTCCTCACAGACAAGGAAACAGTCAATAAGGAAATACCATAGTTAGGTTCTTTGCCACTTGCTGGAAGTGTGGCTGGCGCTTCATTTCCTGATCGCTCAGGTGGAAGTTGTAAAAACAATTAAGAGCTATGACTAATCACCAAATCAAAGCAGGTTGCCCGACTCATTTGCAATTGCGCACTGAGTTCTGTGTGCCAACAAACAAAGACTTGGGGAGTTTATTATTTAAACCAATTAAAAGCTCCAGGCAAAGTGAGGAGTCAATTTGTGGCCACGTGGTGGGAGAACAGAAGTTGGAAGAGCCCGAGGAATTTTGGGAGCAGAGCCATATGGCTAAAATCGAAATGAAGCACCCAGAATCACTAGGAATGTCTGCACAGAAAGCAATTTCAGACTTAAAAAAAAAAAAGAAGAAGCATCACCTCACCTAGCAAGAACAGACTAGAGCTCTGCACATGCATCCACCCTACCCCTCCTGTGCTCCAGCCAGACTGCAAGGCCAGTAGTCCTACGCAACAGTGAAAGAAAAATCAAACTGACTAAAATCTGAACCCTGTTCAGCAAGAGACATGGCTAAATTTCCTGTCCAGCATTTGGGCTTTTATGTATTTTAGGGCTACCTAGAGAGTTTTTAAAGGCCCAGATGATGAAAATCGGCTGCCCTGCCCTTCTTCCCAAATGAGGTGCACAGTCCATCTGGAGGGGGCACTCACACACTTGAGGGAAGCTGTGGAACATAAAATGGAAAGAGTTAAAAACTGAAGTTGTTTGGTAGCATTCATATATATGCATGTATGGTAGCACAATGGGAACAGTGACTTCAGCAAGTTACCTTTATAGAATGGGTGCTATAGAGTAAGCCTTAAAGGATTTTTGAGAGAGACAGAGAGAGACTAGAGTATTCCAGGCCGACCTCATACTTGCTATGGAAGTGAGGATGACCTTGAACTTTAACCCTTTGTCTCTGACTCCCAAGCGCTCCAATTACAGGTATGTGCCTCCATGCCCTGTTTATAAGGCGCTGGGGCTGGAACCCAGGGCTCCGTGCACTCTAAGCGAGCATTCCACCTGCTGCTTCGCTAAGCCAGCTTTGACCATCAGGTAGTTCTCACACACCCCCCTTTCTGCTGGCCTGCAGGCCCCTTTGCTTGTAAGCAGTCCTACAAGAATTCCCCTCTCTACCACCCCTGCCTTTTCTAGAAGTCTATTCTTGTTCTTTCCTAGGCTGTCACTTCTAGATCCTGGTTCCATCTCCCTTCTAGTTTTCACCAAAGCAATCGTTCTTCAACCCTCTTTGTAGAAGAAGGATGAACAAAAATGTAGCATCATCCAGTTGACAAGCATTGAAGCTATGTCACATGGCTGCAGCTGTCCGTTTCCAGGCTGTACACAACCACTAATGCCCTAAGACGAAATCATTTTATATATCAACAAATGGAATGGCTCATGATATGCCAACAAATAAATTGAATCAATTTAATAATAAAGACAAACACATATAAATGCATCCTTTAAAAATCTGGATTTATTGATAAGGCATACAAGTTAGATTGTTGGAGAAGTGATCACTTCGTGGCTCTAGTACACTACTTTAACTGTACGGTGAGAGGAGGGAGAGGAACTAGATTCCCTACCAGTTGTTCTCCTTAAACTGTCACTTTCCCCACAGTGGGCATCTAGTCTTGATCTCATTTTATTCTTACAAGTTGGCAGCAGCAGCAGCAGAACAAACTATTGTTTCAGATGGAGGAGACCATCCTTGAGTGTTTAGGTTAAAAAAGAAAGAAAGAGACTATAATGAGGCTCGGTAGGATGGCTCAGCAGGCTACGGTGCTTGCTGCCAACTCCAACTTTCAATCCCCATCCCACACATGGTGGAAAGAGAGAAAGGACTCCTGGAAGTTACCCTCTGAACTCCACGTGCACATACACAGTGGAATGTACAAGTGTGTGTGGACACACAGGCATACACAATTAATTAGAATTAATAAAACTATAATAACCTAAAAAAGCACTGAATTGTAAGATCTATGAGCTCAACATCTTTTTCTCTTGGTAGGTGGGGCTTTTTTAATATTTATTTATTTATTTATTTATTTTATGTATATGAGTACACCATTGCTCTCTTCAGACACACCAGAAGAGGGCATCAGATCCCATTTCAGATGGTTGTGAGCCACCGTGTAGTTGCTGGGAATTGAACTCAGGACCTCTGGAAAAGCATTTGGTGCTCTTAACCACTATCCAGCCCAGTAGGTGGGGCTAAGAAGCTCTTCTAAATCAGCTTCAGGGAGCTGCTTGGCTCTCCAAATGAACTTCCTTGTAAAGTATCAGATATGCTAATGACTTAAATCATTCGATAAAGGCATTGGCAGCAAATACCCCTTTAGTAAACCAATGTGACTGAGAATAATACCAATTGAACCATTTTGAGTAGATTCCAAAACAGATGATAAAGAAGTGTGGTCCTGTCTTAAAGATACACATGAAGTACAAGCAGATGCAGATTTGGGAACAGTCCCGCATCTGCTTAAGAGCATCAGGAGCTTGGCCTAATTTCAAAGATGGAGTACCAACTGGCCACCTAGGACTGGCAAGTATGAAAGGCCAAACTGCCAAAACATGCATAGTTCTTCTCTAAAAGAAATGAGTATACCTGAAGAATAGAAAATGTGGTCCCTTTGAAATTAGACACTACCAAGTCACTTGATTTGGCCAATGATGGGAAAATGAAACACTAGATTTACTTCTAACCAGAAGCATTTCTTTGTAAGACTTCCCAGAGTTCTCTTGCCCTGGACCCCTTTTTTTATTTAATCATTTTTCTTACAATATATGTCAATTATGTTCCCCTCCCCCAATCCCAATTCCTAGATTCTCTCTACCCACTCAACTTTATTCCCTCCCTCCTTGTCTTCCTCTCTCTCCTCCATCTCTCTAACTCTTTCTCTCAAATACAAAAAATAAACCACAAAAATAAAAATAAAAACAAGCAAGAGACCAGTAAGTCAAAACATGCCAAAATAAAATGAAACGGAACAAAAGCTGAGTCTATTTCGTGGGTATGAGAACTGTTCTGGAGTGTGCCTGAACACCCAGAGACACTCCATTGGAAAAAAACCTTGTTTTCACTTTGCAAGAAGGATCAGTTTCAGATAGCTTCTTGGTTCGGAGGGACACCCTTGAGTTCACTTCACCCTCTCAGCGCTGGGACCCCATCTGACTGGAACCTGTGAAGGTCTTGTATACGCTGTCACATAAATTCTGTGTTCGTGTACACATCAGACCTGTTATGCCACAAAGAGCCTGTTTCCTTAGAGTCATCCACTATCTCTAGCTCTTAAAAGCTTTCCAAAGCCTTCTCTTCTACATAGATCCCTGAGCCTTGAGGGGAAGGGACTGATGAAGTCATTCCTTTTAGGACTGAGTGCTCTAAAGTTTCTCACTGTCTGCACGTTGTCCAGCTGTGTTAATCCCCAGCTACTACAAGAAAAAGCTTCTCTGATGAGGGTTGAACAAGGATCTGCTCTGTGGATAGCAGTGTGTCATTAGGAGTCATTTTATTGCTAGGTTCCTTTAGCAGAATAATGATAGCATTAGGTTTTTCCCTAGGCCCATGGCCTAACTAGTCTACGACTGTTGCCTGCTTTGACATTGCCAGGTGTGGGTTCTGTTCCATGGAGTGGATCTTAAATCCAACCAATGCTGTCTGTTAGTCCCATAACATTTGTTAAGCTATTGCACCAATATATCCTGCAGGTAAGCGACTACTGTCGGTCACAGGGTTTGTAGCTGAGTGATACTACTACCTTTCTCCTCCAGTAACGTTCAGAGAACCTTCAGTACCTCCAGTAGCATGACTGCTAGTCAGGAAGGTGAAGCTCCTAGTTAGGCTTTAGCCAAACATCTATGTTCTGGATGTAAGTAAGCGTTGTCTTCAGCAATACAGCCTTACAATCAGGTTTTAGAGAGGAACCAACAGCCTTTGCAATAACCTGCGATGTTTGGGGATTTCCATGGGGCTCCTTTAGCCAACAACTTGACAAGATGTAACCCATCTCTGGCACAGGGGCTATTACTTGGTAACAAAAGATGGCCAGTTGGTGCATTTATTACCCTATTTGATGACTCCTTTAGGTTCATTTTATATATGCTTAGATTTTTGGAAGCTCCTCCATCAGTAGTTTTCCATATGATTTTTCTACTTTGTCTTGGCCTTTTCAATGCTTAGCAGCATGTTGAGGTGTTCTTAGGAGATGCTACTGAGGATTGACATGGGGGAAACTTGCTTATTTGAATCATGTTAAACATGAAGCATGCCTGACCAAAATGTTTTCATTGTATTAAACTACATGTTGGGGGGTTGTTACCACAGCATATAATCACTAATCTATTAACAAGCAGAACATAAGCTGTAGTTATTTTTCGCTTCTTAGCAATGACTTTTACTTAAGTGGCTTGTAATATGTACTGCTCAACACCTCAGAGAAGTACTTTACTAGATTTTTACTCAATACACAAAATAATGCACTGTACTTTATTATGGCATGTTCATATATGTGTGTAACACCTATTTATATATCATATATGTGAACATGTGCATTGTAGAGGCAGTATAAACAGGGGTGGAGTGAGTGGGCACCCTACATTTTACAAGAATAGCTCTTAGTTTCCCTCATTTAGAGAAAACTTGGAGACAAGTCTGTCATCCTTTCATTACAACCTTCATTTCCCCTCTTCTTAGTTGCTGCAGGGCTTTCATCATGAGGTCATGTTGGGCTCTGTCAAAGGCCTTTTTTTTTTTTAATCTTTTGAGGTAATCATGCGATTCCAGTTCTATTTACCTGCTGAGTTACATTTTAATTGTCATATGTCAAAGCACCATTGTATCCATAGAATGAAACCAACATGGCAATAGAGTATAATAATTTTAATCTGTTCTTGAATTCAGTTTGCAAGGCCTTTATACGAGAATTTTTGTGTCTATGTTCAGCAGTTTTCCTTCTTCTCATGTCTTATCTGGTTTTCTTATCAGTATAATACTGGCTTTGTCTTAAGTTTGGGTTTGTTCCTTTCCCTTCTGTTTTATGAGACAGTTTTAGGAGCGTTGTTGTTAGCACTTCCTTAAAAGTCTGTTAGAATTCAGAAGTCAGTTTATCTGCTTCTGATCTTTACTTCCTTGGGAGAACTTTATGACTGCTTCCTTGTTTACTACAGATCTTCTAAAGTTGCTTATATCATTTTATTAAATTTTGTAGGTCATATGCAGCTAGGTACTTGCCCATTTCTTCTAGGTTTTCCAAGCTTTTTTGAATATAAGCTTTGAATACATTCCCTAATAAGTCTTTGGACTTCATTTGTATGTGTTATAATGTCCCCATCTTCATCCTTGCTCTCATTAATCTGAATCTTCTTTCTTTTGATTGTTTGGCCAGGAGGTTGCTAATATTCTTTTTAAAGAACCATCTCCTTATTCTATTAATTCTATATGTTCTTTTAATCCCGACTACATTAATTACTGCCCTGATATTTATTATTTCCCCAACTTAGGGTTTTTGAGGTTCAGTTGGTTCTTATTTTTCTAAGACCTTGAGATTACAAATATAAATTTGCCCTTCATTGAAGAATTTAAATTTATTTATTTATTTATTTATTTATTTTGGTTTTTTGAGACAGGGCTTCTCTGTGTAGCACTGGCTGTCCTGGAACTGACTCTGTACACCAGGCTGGCCTCGAACTCAGAAATCCACCTGCCTCTGCCTCCCAAGTGCTGGGATTAAAGGCGTGCGCCACCACTGCCCGGTGAAGAACTTAATTTTTACTAAATTGTGGAATATGATGTAGATGACCAATATCGGACAATCTAAAGCACACATTGACTTATTTATAACCTCCAAGGCTGCCCAGGCATGGTGCTGTATGCAGACTGGTAAACCCAACATGAAGGAAACCATAGAGAGAGGAAAACCTTATCCCAAAACCAAACCTCAGATGATTCTTTTACACTCTCTATGAACCAGTCTTATAAAAATTTAATAAACAGAAAAACGTGTCTTGTGGTTAATTTTAAGATAGATTCCATGATCTTCATTTTCCAAACCTGATCTGAAAAATACTCCAGCACACAATGCGATTGCTGCATGCACTTCCCTTTTTCAGTTATTCTAAGTCAAAGTCTGCCTAGAATTTTCAGTCTGAGGCAGAAAATTTCACTACTGTTTACCTGAAATTCCATTTTTTCTTTTCTAATTTATTCTTCTCTCACACAATGCATTCTAACCTCAGTCTCCCCTCCTTCCCAACCACCCCTACCTTCCCTCTCCTCCAGATATACTCCTCCTTCGTTTCCTTTCTGAAAAGAGCAGGCCTCCCAGGGATATCAACTGAACACAGTATAACAAGACACAGTAAGCCTAAAACCTTTTCTTTTTCTGTGGGACTGCGTAAGGGTATTCTGGTTCTTGGCTGGGCATGGGCCTAGAACCCCGAGACTCCAAGGGAGAAACGGCAGGAGTTCGGCCAAGTCCCCAGAACTCAGAGTCCTAACAAGCAGTCCAATCTCCATAGACCTACATTGTTCAGTCACGAAGGCCATTACAGCCCCTCCCAAAGTGCACAGGGTGTAACTACAGGCCTCAGGCCCTAGGGATTTACATACTAATGAAGGTCAGAGGGCCGAGCCAATTAACCATTCCTCCCCAGACCCTTCCCACTTCTCCCTCCCTATTTAACTCAGGCCTGCCCTGAGTTTGGGGGGTACTTCCAAATCCATCTACCATCCGCCATGACAATAAACCCTTTTGGAACCAAGGACTTCCTCGTATCATTGGGGCCTGCCGGGCCCGCCGCCGCCAAAGCCTCCAGCCACTGGAACCTGGGACCTTTCTCCGGTATGTGACACAGCCTCACAGGCCCCGGGCCACTGCCTCGTAGGCCTGGGGCCTGCTGCCTGGGCCTGGGCCTGGAGGCCTGCCTGCGCAAGCCCCGGGCCTGCTGCCGCGTGGGCCCGGGACTCCACCGCTGCGACCCGTTTCCACCCCGCAGGCCTCGGGCCGCTGCCGTGTGGGCCCTGGGACCTGCCACCGCGGACTCCACCGCTGCACTGCCTCGCGGGCCCCCGAGCCGCTGCCGCGTAGGCCCAGGGCCCACTCCGCTGCGCCCAGTTTTGTCCCACATTTTTCAATAACTGGAATAATTTTATTTAATGCAGTTTCAAGTATCAAACCAAAGATTTTGCATATACCAGGAAATCCTGTACTTTTTTCTGCACCCCCGGATGTAAAACCATATTTCAGTATTATTTTGGTTACAGGGAAGCTCAGGAGTAAATTAAACATAAGTTAGGGCATTTCTAGAGAGAGTCACTTGTGAAGCCAAATCACATCCACAATGTGATTCTTCCTGTAAGAGCCAGTTCTAAGAGCATTCAGGTTTTCTCCCATCTTTTCTACTATCTTCAGAAGAAAGAAAGCTAGCTGCCATGCTATTGCACAATGTTTGGATGGTCTTTAGAGATATAAGCATCTTGTTTATCAGGCTGAAGTTATAGAGAGTTAAACTATACATTCAAAAGTAATTCAGTCATGTTTATTTTTTATAACATCAGACTATGACAGGGAAAGACAATAAGGCCTGGGGGCAACACAATGTGAAGGAAATTTTACCTTGATAAAAATTTATGCCGGGCGGTGGTGGCGCACGCCTTAATCCCAGCACTTGGGAGGCAGAGGCAGGCGGATTTCTGAATTCGAGGCCAGCCTGGTCTACAGAGTGAGTTCCAGGACAGCCAAGGCTACACAGAGAAACCCTGACTTGAAAAACCGAAAAAAAAAAAAAAATTTACGTTCATAGATAAACTTGATTGACATTTTTTTAGGAGACCATAAATGGAAGGACTAGAGGTAAAATATACATACAGTGAACACATAAGTTAAATGACTTTCTAAATCTTATATGTTTCTAAACCTCACGTATTTCTCAAGTTATAAAATGGTATCTCCCACAACATATCAAAATTCAGAGGACATGTGACCATGTGGTACCAGGCCCCAATTGATACATAGCTCTTGCAACTAAGGCTCAGGTATCAAAGTATAAAATTGTAAGAGCCAGAGGAATAGAAGTTTGGTGTCCCATTGTGTGTCCTAGAAATGTCAGAGAAACTACATCCATGAAGTCTCATCAATATGGCTGTCTAAACAAGACTTGAACAAGGATGCCTAAATAAGGATGCCACCAATAGACAGGTTTATGTAGAAGGGGAAATATCATAGAGCTCAAGCCATAGATAAAGAATTACAGACAACTTAGGAATGTTGAAACTGGGAGAATAGTCTTTGCTACAGAAGAGCCCCTACTTCTTGATGGTTATCCATTACCAAATTGTCAACCTTGAAATCATACAAGTAACATAAATGGACTGAGCAGGTAGTATTTATATATCCAGGAATGTGTGTGTGGAGGTGTGTGTGTTGTGTGTGTGTGGGGGGGTGTCTTAATTAGGGTTTTACTGCTGTGAACAGACACAATGACCAAGGCAACTCTTATAAGCACAACATTTAATTGATTCTAGCTTACAGATTCAGAGGTTCAGTCCATTATCATCAATACAGGAACATGGCAACATTTAGGCAGGCATAGTGCAGGAGGAGCTGAGAGTTCTACATCTTCATCTGAAGGCTGCTATGAGGAGACTAACTTTCAGGCAGCTAGGATGAGGGTCTTAAAGTACACACCCACAGTGACACACCTACTCGAACAAAACCACACCTCCTAACAGCACCAGTTCCTAGGTCAAGTATATACAAACCATCACAGGGTCTATATGAAGAAAGTCCATATATATAACAAAGAAATGGAGGCCATGAATTTGAGAGAGAGAGAAAGTGGATACATTAGAAAGGTTCGATGGAGGTGAAGGAAGAGGGGAAAATAGTGTAATAATAGTTCAATTAAAAAATAAAAATGAAAAATGGTACCTCAATCTTAGTGCTATTAATATTTTACAGCAGCTAATTCCTTCTTGGGGCGGGGGGGGGGGTGCTTCTATGTACATAACATACACTGTAAGGCATTTAGCAATGACTGCTGCATATCCTTCAAGTTGTCAAAAATGTCCCTAGACTCTGGCCAATATTTTATTTCTTATTATTTGCTAATTTGATACATTCATCCAATATATTTAGACAAAATCCAACCTACCCTGTTTTCCAATTGCTCACAGGTATACATCCTCTTCCCAACTTTATATCACCTTTATTATTGTTTTAAGTTTACAAAGTCAACATTGCCATTCAGTGGAAAGCATGGAATTGGGATAATCTTCCCTGTATAGTCATCATCTCAGGATTTACCAACAATATGGTTTGGTAGGAAAAGGTGTGTGTTGCTAAGTCTGAGGACCTGAATTTGACCCCAAGGAATCCCCATAATGGAAAGAGATAACTGTCCTCTGAGAGAGAGAGAGAGAGAGAGAGAGAGAGAGAGAGAGAGAGAGAATAATTGTAAATAAATAAGTAAAGGGTAAGCATTTTTAAAAGATAGTAATTACAATAGTGTTAGTTATCACCTACTATGTGTTAGTTGCTACTCATGCACAGTATCATTTCAACCTCACCACTACCTTGCCAGGGATTATTTACTATCAATACAGAGATGGAAAGTCTAAAGAAGACACAAATACTACAGTTAAAAAAAAATACATCTAAGATACAAACCCAGAGATGTATGGTTCTTACTCTGTGTTGTGATCCATTATTCAAGCAGGATCAACAGCCACAGGGTACCATGTATCTTGGTTTTACCAATCAAGCAAGCGATGGTCAACACCTAATGTAAATTCTGAAGCACAAAAGACACACCTATTTTTTTATTCGTTTGGATCTTTTCAGTGGCTGCTGGACTATTTATACCTTCTCCCGATTGGGTGCCAACAGAGGCAAGAGGGTTGGACATCTGGAGCCAATGAAGTACAGAGATTACAGCAAAGGGAAATACCAAAGAAGTGGCAATCAATGAAAGAAAAAAAAAGAATTTGTCAGTGCTGGGCAGGCCACACAGCTACCACAGTGAGCAACAAACAGCCTGGCAACTGCTAAAACTACTTAGGAATTGTTTGAGTATTTCTCTGGTAATTCTTGACCCTTGCCTGCTTCACTGAGCTCCAAACACAAAATATTTTGTGACCAGATTGAGTTTTCTCAAAACGCTTTGGCAGTTTCTGACTTTATGCCTGTCTAAGCAAATCAGTTTTTGTTTTTACTGTTGCTGTTGCTGCTGCTGCTGCTGTTGTTATTATTGTTGCTTGGTTTGCTTTTTGTTCCCCAATAATGGTCATGAAAACTAAATATCACACGAACTCCTCACGTGCCCAAACTTGGATTTAACACGAAGAAATTGATGTGTGAACCAGTGTTGCTATTTAATGTGGTTTCTATCAAAGTGTTCATAAAAACCTGGAGCTGCAGCTGGCCCCCATTAGGTAGTTTCTTGGTGAAAGTTTTCCAAGGAAAACTTTTTTTTTTTTAACAACTTCATAAAGCCAGGCACAGAAGGGCAGTGCAGCAACTGGCTGGGAGACATGGGACTTTTTATCTTTGGCTGAAATTTTAGGCGGAGAGTGGGGGGTTTATTCTGTCTATTTCTGGCAGAAAAATTGGAAGGCAGTTAAAAACTCCATTTTGAGCCTTGCATGAGTTCAGTCATTTCTGCATGAATTCAACCTACTATAGACTAGGCACTGTGCCAAATGCTGGGAGGAGTGAAAGTATGAAGAGCACGGGCCAAAACAAAAACAACTACTTCAAGGCATCTGGGGCCAGTATTTCAATAATGGCATTTGGAAGGCTATCTAGAAACACACTGGTTGCCAAGTACTTGCTCAGAAAGTGTGCGTGGTTTTCTACTCCATGTTACAGGAATTATGAATGATTCGAGGATGTGGTCATCAACTTCTCATAACTCTAACAGATGAGCTAAAATTGTCAACTTTATAACACAAATGTTCCTCTTGGCTCACAGATGTAAAGCTTTTGGTCCTTTTGGTTTGCTCTGTTACTTTGGACCTGCTGGGACACATTGTGGAGAAAGCATATGGAAGAACCAAACTGTTCACGTCCCTGTTGGGAGGTGACAGAAGAAGAGGGAACAAATGGAGGGACTGTCATTCCGTTCAGCACCATGCTGCCAATGAACAGAAAACCTGCTTTTGAAGGATTTTACCCGATCCTAACAGCACCAAGATGAGGATCAATCTTTAACATAGACTTTTGGTGAATACCAAAGATTCAGATTATAGCAGAGAATAATCACGCATTTAGTCTCCAAAACAATCGGCAACCTCCCATTAAGGGTAGTATTTGGGGTCCAACTTAAGAACATGTAGGTTTGAAAGGTAGGTTGTCAGATAAGCTGCCAGATGAATATATTAGTTCTATCAATAACAGCACTGACCCTACTCTTGTGCATGTGTATGTATTCCCTCTGCTCTCAGAAGAGTTCAGCTGAGGAAATCTTACATATACAATGTGAAAGGTATTCCCACTCAGCTCTCTTTCCTTGGATTAGTTACAGATCTGTGATGGGATTAGCCATTCATCCAAAGAACACTTTCATTCAACTAGCACAAGTAATAGCAGTGCCTGTGAAGCACCAACGGCAAATGGAAGTACGATAACCACTGAACTCCTAAGGAACCAATGGAGTTCTTAGGTTCACATAGCATGACATAGCAAGAGCAAGATACTGGGTGCAATTAAGGCAGAAGCACCTTCAGATGGCAGGAGGCATGGTTGGAATCGAAGGAGAGGCTCCAACAACCCTCCCACTGTTACTTCAGTGAAGATCTTTTGCCAAGTGGTTCTGGTGAAGATGATGGCTCGGAAAGACTTTTAAAAGAAGCACAATGGAAGAAGTAGGAACAGTTTCTTGTTTAATAGACAAGGAGCATGCCAGATTGGCAGAAACACTGTTCAGAGGATTTGTGGGAGATTAAAATGATACTATAAAGCAGGTGGAGGTGGCACACACCTTTTATCCCAGCACTCAGGAAGCAGAGGTAGGTGGATTTCTGAGTTCGAGGACAGCCTGGTCTATAGAGAAAATTCCAGGACAGTCAGGGCTACACACAGAAACCATATTTTGAAAAAAAGAAAGAAAGAAAGAAAGAAAGAAAAGAGAAAAAAATCACACAGACACACAAGAGGTGGAGAACATTGAAGTCTAGTGTAAGGTACTATATGAAGTCAATAGACCCTAAATTCTCATAATCATTATAGTTAGAAAAATATGCAGGAGGGATTGAGTCCCCATCTTCTCAAGTATTATGTTTTCTCTGTATTATTAACCTCAATTATGTCTCCAAACTCTATCTGTCCTACCAATTCTTTTAATATTATAAACCTCATAAACCTTGGGGATCTTGGAGAAGATCTTGAGAATCAATGGCAGCCTCTACCTGAAGACTGTTCTTGACAGAATTAATTAGTATTTGGAGACTCTGTGCAAAACTTTTGTCCACTCTTAACATGTGTTTATATTTTACTGATACACAAAAATATAAGCATAAATATGTAAATAATGATGTATTCATTGACTCACATATATACTGACCAATGACCAAATCAGAGTAATTAGCATATCCATCAGTTTGAATTTGTATCATTTCTAATGTGGATAACCTCAAAATCTTCCCCTAGGTATTTTGAAATTTCTAAGTGTGGTTGCTGACTATATTCACCCTACTTCATCATAGAACACTAGAACTTAAAATTCTTATATATTCTACAACATGTCATCTTTTAACCAAGCTCTTCGTACTCCCATTTCCCCTGCTCTACCGAGTTTCTAGGCACATCTGTTCTACTCCTAATATGTGTGAAGTCAACCAATTTAGTTTCCACATATGAGCAAGTTCATAGAGTTCTTGTTTTCCTGTGCCTAGGTTATTTCATTTGATAGAATGTCCACTAGGTTCTTAATGTTGTACCAAAAACAAAGTTTCCATTCTCTCACATGGCTGCATAGTACTGTACTGTACATATGTGCCATCCTAGTTCCATTTCTGTTGCTGTGATAATCATCATGACCAAAAGCAACCTGGGGAAGAGTTTATTTGGCTTACCTTCCTGGTCACAGTCCATCATAGAGGAAAGTCAAGGCAGAAGATGAAGCAGATACCATAAAGAAACACTCCTTGCTGGCTTGCTCCCAAGCTCATGCTTAGCTACCTTTCTTATGTAGTCCAGGCCTGCCTGCCTAGAGATGGCACTTCCTCATCTCGAGAGCTGTATCTAGACATTTGCCTATTATCTAAGCATCTTTAATGTCAGACACTTTAGAGGGAATAAATGTATTCATAGATGCCTGACCAATTTGTTATGTGGTCAAACTACCCCTTATTAGATAGCCAAACTACACACACAGTTACTCAAATACCAAGTAACACTAACTAGTCTATGGATCAGCATCAATGGTACGAACTGGAACTGTTCATAGATCAAGTTAAGATGCCATGAGTAGTCAGATTCACTCCGCTATTAGGTGGGCTCTTCTGCCTACCTTAGCATCAGACCCCTAAACCCACAGCAAACAGTTCTAGATGTTAACCTTTACAACACACATCCAAATTTGAAACTGTTAGATTCTCCAAGTTCCATCACCCTCATCTTCACAAATGAAGAAAACTAAAATTTAGAAACATTATGTAAGAACCTCAGGGTTCTGTACATTAAGTTGTAAGGGAGTGATTCCAAGTCCAATATTTTGACTCGGGTGTTTAATATGCTATTTTTAAAGTGCCAATAAAGTTTTTAAGGATGATGAAACTAGCATAATGGCACCCTCCTTTTAGCAAAAGTTCAACCACTTGGACTTCTCATTGCTAAATCTCCAGTTATGAAACGTTCTCGTGCTGGCCTCATCTTGAGCTCTCTGCTGAATGGAGTGACTGGCTTGTCTGGCACCATGCACACATAGTCTATATGTCATAGGTAGAAAGAACCCTTTCCTAAACTTGCAAATGCAATAAACATGACTTTAAACTTAAGGAAATCCAAAACACATGGCGCCCATAAAAATGGCATTGGAGAAATTAACAACAGGTTATCAGAGAGCCAAGCATCTCCAATAGCATTATATGGATGAGTCTCAATTAGCCTCTATTGAAAAAACCTGCAGGATATTGTAATGATATAGACTACATGGGGGAAAGGTAAAAGATACATACTTACCTGGTGAGCTAGCAGAGTTTCAAAAGATCTTTAAAAAACCTGATCATGTAAACCATTCATCGGTTTTTCAGGCTACCCTTTTCCACATGTTTTTAGCAATATGTGTATTAAAATGAATTAATCAGCTAATTACTTTAGGGATGAGGAAATTTAGGAGATGACACTCTCAGGGAAGGGTTTTGTTTATTTAACTGGTAATATTTATCTGTCGGATTCTGTATCTCTGACTTCAGCCAAATACATGGCTTTGAACCTCACAATTTAAATTCAATCCTGGGACTGACATGGTAGAGAGAAAGAAGCAACTCCTTCAAGTTGTCATCTGACCTCCATACATGCAAGCATATACAGATACTCATTAAATAAAAAGATGTTAAAAAATTGCTCATGAACATATATAAACTTTTTTCTTCCTGTAATCATTCTCTGAACAATGTGTTTTGACTGTTTCATTGATGTGGCATTTGCCAGGCTGCATGTCTCGCAGCTGGGGTGCCTGGAGCACCAGCATGCGCTCAGGGAAGGCAGGTACCCAGTCCTAGCTTACCACTAGGAGTTGGAAACAAGGTTGAGGGCCTTCCTCTCAACTATGTACCAGGCAGGAAATGGAAAGCTGGGCCTGGGGGGAGGGGTTCCACGTGAGTGCCAAGAGTATGGAGGAGATAAAAGAGCGAAGGCCTTCTCCAGGAGATTTAGGGAAGGCTCTTTACAATAAGACCTCCCCACCCTGTGGTGATCCTTGGTGAAGAAACATCCTCGCTTGTCCTAACTACTTTGTTTGATGGTGAGTGTGAATGCATACACCTTACTCAGGGTGAACCAGAGATTTTTTTTTTTTTTTTTGAAAGTGATGGGCTTTTATTTGAAAGTCAGGGCAGGAACTCAAACAGGAGGTGTCAGGAGGCAGGAGCTGATGCAGAGGCCGTGGAAGGGTGCTGTTTACTGGCTTGTCTCTCGTGGCTTGCTTGGCCTATCCTTCTATGGCCCAGGACCACCATCCCAGAGCACTGCCGGAGTGAGCAGGGCTCTTCCACATCCATCATCAATCAGAAAAAATGAATCACAGACAGATCTGGTGGGTCATTTTCTCACAATGTTGAGGTTTCCTCTTTCCAATGACTCCAGCTATATCAAGTTGACAGAATTAGCTAACACATTCCAGTTCCAGTAGATCTGAAGCCCTCTTCTGACTTCCGTAGGTACCAGCCGTGTATATGGTACACAGACATACATGTAAGCGAACATTCACACACATTAAATGTATCATACTTGTTAAATAAATCTACAACAATTTAAAATTATAATATATATATTGTTCTAATAAGTAACCTAATAACTTATGTAGTAAGATGCGTGGTCCCCTTTCTTCTTGACTATCTCCCAACATCATTTCCTACCTTTTGGGTTTTTACTTGCTGTTTTTGAATATGTGTGTGTGTTTTGACCATGCTTAAGAAATATCTTCAGTCACAAATTTTATTCCCTCTCTGTCTGGCTTTCTTCTTTGATTTCTATTTTTGTGACTTATTTGAAAGACAAGTTCCTTTAAAGTCATTCATGATGTGGAGCATAAGAAGCCAAATGAATAGCTGAATGTTTTCAAGCTTCTAAATGTAGTTTTTCATTGTGTGACTTTTTTATTTACATTTTTTTTGAATGATTTATTTAATTATTTTATATGCATTGGTGTTAGGATATCAGATCCTTTGGAAATGGATTCCAGACAGTTGTGAGCTGCCACATGGGTGCTGGGAATTGAACCCAGGTCCTTTGGAAGAGCAGATGGTGCTCTTAATCACTGAGCCATCGCTCTCATTGTGTGCCTTTTAATATTTTTTCCATATAAATGAACCAGAGATTAAATACCTTTTGCAGGAAGGAATGCCCAGGAAGGGAAGTTCATTGGCTGAACTTTCAGGCCTATCTAGATACCTCATTAGCATGGAGAACTCCAGGTTTTTCTGGTATGTGACTGATTGCCAAGGTCCTTTTAGTAGTGTGGCTTGGTTAAATGTGGCAGGGAGCTGGCCCACACCTACCATGCTCAATTCTGAATTTCACAGGGGTTGGGCTCACTCAAACTTACCACTTCTTCTATGGGGGGGGGGGGGCAGGGGGCGTGGTCCACTTGTCCCAAAGGTATTAAGCACTAGAAGTACTGTAGAGATGGGACTGCAGCTGTAGCTTAGTGGGAGCATGCCTACCTAGCCTGTGTTAAACCCGGGGTTCTAGTTCCAGCACAGCAACCAGTCAGTCAGTCAGTCAGTCACTCTTGTCTATCTATCTATCTATCTATCTATCTATCTATCTATCTATCTATCTATCAATGGGTAAAATGTAAGCAGATAAAGTGTGCTGGAAAAATGACAGTAAATAATGTCATTTTATATAATGGACTGGAGTATTGGCAAATTTGAGTTTCTTTTCAGTGAGTGAAGGAGACAAATAAATCAATAAATTCCCCATGTGCCAAGGGCCAAGAGTATAATATGTCTCAATCAGAATTCCCTGAACTGCTAGTTCAATCCAGAGTTCTGGAAAACAAATGAGGTCCAGCCACCCAAGCAACCACCTAAGAGTTGATCTCAGAAGCTAGCAATGGCTCCCCACAGTAAGTTCCTCCTACAATAATACAAGCTCTGCTCACTCCCGTTCTCCAGCTTCTTCTCATAGGCATAGATAGCTCTGTCCCAACCAGGAAAGCTTCCTTCCACACGGATCCCCTCCGTGTGCTTATTGTTGGGTTCACTCTTGAGTCATGCTGCTCCTCTCAAGGGCAATCCCCTCACCTTTCCCTTTCCCATCAATATCCACAGCCCTCTGGCTCTGGTTCCAGTTCCTCTAACTGGCCTTTCAAGACTGTTCTAGATGCATTAATCTTCTCTTGTAAAGGCCAACAGCATTTCTCATTTGCATCCCTACATTTAGCAACCAGGAAGGTGAGCAGTTTTACAGATGGCTCCTTATGGTAAATAAACTCAGTTCCCTAAAGGACCATTTTCTAAGTAATGCTGGCTTCTGGAACCTATGGTGGCAGTAATAAATAGTGTGTTACTCAATAAGTACATTCCTTTTACAATATAACTAATAACTACGTGTATTCGGTACATTTTTAAAAGCTGGTAAGGTGTGGCAGAATTATACTTGTCATATTTGGGCTAACTCGATTTGTTTTTCTCTTTGCATTTTTGTTTATGAGTTTTCAATCTCTTTCATGTTCTGGGGATTCCTGGGGACAGTAACACTTATAAAATTAGGTTGAAAACAGACGTGACAACATGCATACAGTCTATGCACTCGCTGATCACTGCTGGATATTTCCCAATCTGCTCACACATGGAGCACAGACCTAATTTACCCAACTCCACTTAACCCTCTGGTAAAACAGACACATCATAGGTGCCTTTGACCCAGATCAGCACTGAGTACTGATCTAGACATATACTAATTAAGATTTCATTAATGACAAAATATCCTGCCTTTGGGGATGCTTTGGTGAAACAGGAGGGAGATTAGAAAGACAATTACATTTCTTAAATCACCTCTCTTGTTCTCTATGAAATATTTTTAAGGCTGATTTGGTTCAATTCCACCTTTCAAAAACTCTCACTTGGGGGAAAATGGGAATATGAAAATAATCATTTCTCAAAGCAACTTTAAGCTGTTCTAACAGAGACTCTGCATGTGGAAAGCAACTAATGTCTTCAGCCATGCTGTCTGACTTCTCCCCTCCACAGTACCTAAATCATTTAAATTGATGAAAGGAAAATAGACTCAAATTGTACTTACACACAAAGTCATCAGAAATTTAGAAAGCCATGTCCTCCACTTATGAGCAGATTACTAACCTAGATTTGATCTCAGTCGAACATCTGGTATTTTACTATCAATTGCGGTCTCTGATTCTGTATCATATAACTACATATAGTTTCTAGAATGTGGTGGGAGAGCACAATCACCCAGCAGCTGGACATCATTCAATGACGGTGATGTTTTTGTTTTAACTCAATAATATTAGTTGCCATTGACAATGGATATTTATTTACTTCCTTATATTATTTGGATTTCCTTCACCAAAAAAGGTCTCCAAGTCTAAATGCTTAGGTAGACAAGCAACTGCTCAAATAAGTGCAGAGTACCAGACTTGTTGGTGTCTATGGCAGGCCATACATAATCACCACAGAATATGAAACTGCACCTGCCAGCTCCATCCTGTATAATTGATTCCACCACTAACAATGTCAGTGGCAGACTACACTCTGAGGTCTCAGTGTGAGAAAATACTCATACACGGCTAAACATCTTGGTGACTTAATTGCCTGTCATACTGCCAAGCCTCTGTGTTGTATCAATTTCCACAGCAACAGACTGGAAGAGATAAAGCCCATTTAATAACCAAAGTAAATTCATAACCTTGTTTTCCTTCCACGGACATTTTGAGAAAACTGCAGCATCATTCTTAGACATAAACTGCTCACAGAACCCAGATTTGAAAGAGAAGCCCAAAGATGATTCTTCACATTCAAAACTAGATGGATGCTCTGAACTTTTATTTTAAAAATCTTCTAATTATGAACAAAGGGGAGCCATTCATGCTTAAAACACGCACAAGAATGAGCTGGAATCACAAAGCACTGTAAATTTCTAGAGAGTGATCTGGAAGGAAGAACAGTAGAAATGGGGAGACCACAAGACTAATGGCCATAGATGAGCATAATAAAGAAGAGATTAAGGGCTAGTGTTGTAACAAAGCACAATAGTTTATTTTTGAAATTTTATAAATTGTGTCTTATTTCTAGTAATTAATAAGATGGTAAAATTATATAACTATATTATAGTCTCAAAAATACAAGAGATAAAATGCTAAAATAAGAATACGGTGACTAGTTGACAAGAAGCCCATGGATTCACCATACTTTTCTCCAGATTAAATAAGTTTGCTGTTTTTCATAGACAAAGGAACTCCCACATGGTTCTTTTATTTCTGTTTAATAACTCAGATTGTTTGAGAGCCAGGCATCCTCAGGCCTCTGCTTTTCAGAGATCTCAAAGCCCATTCATTTACTAATGTATCTCTCTATTCCTTATTTAACAGCTGTGTGAGTACTTTCTATGGAAAGATGCTATACTAGATGTCCTGACACAGTGGAAGGTGTTGAACATCATGCAAATGACACTGACTCAGATTCCAATGACCCCCCGTAAGCTGAGTCTTGTCAGATAACTGGAGTGTTATCTGCCTTTGCAATGGGCTTGATACCTGTCACAGATCAGGCTAGGCATAATAGCCTATTTTACTGGAGAAGCAAGAAGAAACCAGAACCCAGAGGGTTTCAGTGTGATATGAAGATTAGGTGCTTATCTACAGAACAATGAAGAAGCAGTTTGGAAGTGGGTTGGGCAACAGTTTTTAACTTTAGGAACACATGACAGGAGGTTTGCTTGCCTGCAGTGTTTAGAATAAAGCAAGAGATTATGGTAAGTATCATAAGCCAGATTCGCAAAGACAAATACTGAGTCGCTTTGCTCATATATAAAAATCTAGACTAAAAAATTAAAGTAGAAGCTACACATGGTGACACATACATTTAATTCCAACACTTGGATGCAGAGGCGTTAGATCTCTGGGAGGCAGAAGCACGTGGATCTCTGTGAGTTCAAATCCAGCAAGGTCTACACATTGAGTCCTAGGACAGCCAGGGCTACATAAAGAGTGATCCTGTCTCAAAAAGAAAGAAAGATGATAATGGAGGATGGAAAGAAGTCCAGCCACCCAAGGAAGGAAGGAAGAAGAAATAGAACGGGCTTTATTTGGCAAGCAAAAGTTGACTAGAGCGAAAGAATGAGGGAAAAAGGAAAAATGGTGGGCAATCAGTATGATAAAAATGTATAATATACATATGTGAAGATATCACAGCAAAACCCATTTGTGTGATTAATATATACTAATAACTTCTAAGAAGAGACAGAAAAAATATGGAAGAGTACTTGCACAAGAGTCAGGTGGGGTTTGGTTTTTGTTCTATTGAATTATCCTCTCTTTGATTTAAGAGCCTCACTCTGTTTTTTAAGTTTGCTCTTTCCTAGTTTTCTGGCATCACGTTTTTTCTGTCACAACTGTTGGTCCTTCATTTTTTTCCACTACTACTGGTACTTCATGGGCTAGTCTTAGTTTTTGTTCTGTAAAATTTCCCCTGATTATCTGGAAGACTCTAAAGAACTAGAGTAGGTTTTTTAAAAGATGTTTAGTAGATGTAGAGAAAAACAATGGTCATTTTCTAGTAGAGTACTACTTGGGTGCTCTTTTTCTTCTTTCACCTCTTGTTCTTCCTCCTTATCCTATTCTTTCTTCTGCTCCATCTCTTCCTCCTCCTCCTCCTCCTCCTCCTCCTCTTCCTCTTCCTCTCCTCCTCCTCTCCTCCTCCTTCTTCTCCTCGATGATGCTGTGACTCTGACCCAGGTGCGCATGCACACTTAGCAGTGTTTCTCTCACTGAGCTCCACCAGCAGCTCTATCTCTTTCTTGCATCAGTTTTTATAGTATACACCTTCAGAGGACTTAGTGATTTGCTTAAGTTGTTGAATTTGTTAACATAAAGGATTTAATCGCATTCTTGTATTAGTTGAATAGCTATAGAATATGTCAAGTCTCTGACTACTTATATTGCCTATTTGTCTATCTGATCAATTGGTCTAGTGAGAGCTCTACAATTTTCACTAATGATGTCCAAAAGTAGCCATTGATTCCCATTGTTGTTCTTATTGTTGTTGCTAGTTCTCCCTATTTCTGTCATTTCCACTTACTCTTTATTATACCCATTTTTCACTCATGCTTCATTTGTTCTTCTCTTTTCAGATTCTTTTTTTATTGGATATTTTATTTACATTTGAGATGTTATTCCCTTACCCCATTTACCCAGCCACCCACCCCCCCGCCCAGGAACTTCTTATCCCATCCTCTCTCCTCCTGCTTCTATGAGGATGTGCCCCCCACCACCCACCCACTCCCACCTCCTCACCCTCTAATTCCCCCCTACTGGAATCCAGCCTTCATGGGACCAAGGACCTCCTCTCCCATCTATGATCTACAAGGCCATCCTCCCCTACATATACAGCTGGAGCCTTGAGTCCCTCCCTATGTGCTCCCAGGCTGGTGGTTTAGACACTGTGGGCTCTGGTTGGTTGGTATTGGCCCCTCCTTCAGTTTCTGCCCTACACTTTGTCTCCATATTTGCTCCCTTGAGTATTTTGTTACTCCTCCTTCTAAGAAGGACTAAAGCACCCACACTTGGTCTTCCTTCTTCATAAGCTTCATGTGGTCTGTGAGTTGAATCTTGGGTATTTCAAGCTTCTGGGCTAATATCCAATAATCAGTGAGTAAATACCATGTATGTCCTTTTGTGATTGGGTTACCTTACTCAGGATGAT
Organism: Mastomys natalensis; assembly: GCA_021653895.1. Taxonomy (NCBI): domain Eukaryota; kingdom Metazoa; phylum Chordata; class Mammalia; order Rodentia; family Muridae; genus Mastomys; species Mastomys natalensis. The sequence continues at coordinate 199,786 of JAJTUV010002543.1, read as the reverse complement.
ATTTCTAGTTCCATCCATTTACCTAAGAATTTCTCATATTCATTGTTTTTAATAGCTGAGTAATACTCCATTGTGTAAATGTACCACATTTTTTGTATCCATTCCTCTGTTGAAGGACATCTAGGTTCTTTCCAGCTTCTGGCTATTATAAATAAGGCTGCTATGAACATAGTGGAGCATGTGTCCTTGTTATATGTTGGAGTATCTTCCGGGTATATGCCCAGGAGTGGTATAGCTGGGTCCTCAGGTAATGATATGTCCAATTTTCTGAGGAACCGCCAGACTGTTTTCCATAGTGGTTGCACCATCTTGCAATCCACCAACAATGGAGGAGTGTTCCTCCTTCTCCACATCCTCACCAGCATCTGCTATCACCTGAGTTTTTGATGTTAGCCATTCTGACTGGTGTGAGGTGGAATCTCAGGGTTGTTTTGATTTGCATTTCCCTGATGACCAAGGATGCTGAACATCTCTTTAGGTGCTTCTCAGCCATTAGAGTTTCCTTAGTTGAAAATTCTTTGTTTAGCTCTATACCCCATTTTTAATAGGGTTATTTGGTTGTCTGGAGTCTAATTTCTTGAGTTCTTTGTACATATTGGATATGAGCCTCTATGGGATGTGGTATTGGTAAAGATCTTTCCCAATCTGTTGGTTGCCATTTTGTCATATTGACAGTGTCCTTTGCCTTACAGAAACTTTGAAGCTGAGGTCAACTTGTAACATTTCTTCTTTTGTAATTGTAGATATTTAGTACTGTAAATTACTCTCTAACTAAAATCCCACTATGTTGCATTTTCGTTTATTGAAACTACATACTTTTTTTTTTAACCTTTGGATTTTTCTTTGATCTTTGGGTTATATAAAAAATGTTACCTTTGTTTCAATTTTTGTAGATTTTCCCTATAACATTTTGTAGCTGTTTCTTATTTTAATTCCATTGTTGGCCGAGAATATTTTATATGATTTGTGTAATTTTAATTTACTAAGACTTGTTTCATGTCTCAAACTTGGTAAACAGTTTGCTCTAAGCTTTACAGGTACTTGAAAGAATGTGCCAGGCAGTGGTGGTGCACGTCTTTAATCCCAGCACTTGGGAGGCAGAGGCCAGCCTGGTCTACAGAGTGAGTTCGAGGACAGCCAGGGCTATACAGAGAAACCCTGTCTCAAGGAAGAAAGAAAGAAAGAAAGAAAGAAAGAAGGAAGGAAGGAAGGAAGGAAGGAAGGAAGGAAGGAAGGAAGGAAAGGAAGGAAGGAAGGAAGGAAGGAAGGAAGGAAGGAAGGGAGGAAGGAAGAAAGAAAGAAAGCATTTCTACTGCTGTTGGGTGCAGGGTCTCATGAATATCATTATTCTCTATCCCTTTTTAGTTTTATCATGATTTTCTCCAGATACACAGAAACTATTTTTAATAAATACATTTAAATATGATCTTTTTTTCCTTGATTAAATAACTACTTTTTCATAAGACAGTCTTCTTTAGTTATAAGTGTATTGTTTGCTCTTAAAATCTGCTTTACATGGGACTGAAGAGATAGCTCAGTAGTTAAGAGCATTTGCATCTATTTCAAAGAACCTCTGTGTAGATCCCAGCACACTTATTAGGGTTTATTATCCACTCCTATGACCTATTAGCTGTGAGCTTATTAGCTATATAGTTGTAGGTTTTTGTTTTGTTTTACTTTGGTTTTGGTTTTGTTTGATTTGGTTGTCAAAAGAGGGTTCCTCTGAATAGCCCTGGCTATCCTGGAACTGGCTCTATCCACCAAGCTATCCTCCAGCTCAGACACCTGTCTTCCTCTCAAGTGTTGGGACACCACAACCTGGAGCTATTTTAATCCCATTGTAGACAGAGAATCTATTTTCTATTATTTAAGAAATTTTTTATTTATTGAGACTTGTTTTGTTTCTGAAACTTAGTGAATAGTTAGATATAAGCTATTTTTAAAGTAAGAAATAGTTTATTCAGTTTCCCCCAAGGTTCGTGTTCCAAATGATTCTAAGAAGTTTTATAGTAATAGAACAAAGATAATCATAAATCAAGACATTTTTCAAATACATTGGTAAAAACATCAGGTATGGCATTTTTAGTTTATAGCTACAATGCTATATTTATGGCTTTTATTAGAGATGATCATATATCTAGTTAATTTATAGTATTTATATACCCTCAAAGGATAACGTATCACCTTAGACATTACATTTATATGTACCTCATCTAAGCCCTTGTGCTGTTCTTCCCATTTATATAATCGAAATTTATGTCATTGTTATCTAATTTATTTCTGTGTGTGTGTTTAAGGATTTACTCTATTAATTTGTGTCTGTGAGAGAGACAGACAGAGAGACACCAGAGAGACAAAGCATGAGAGAGCATGCCATAGCATACCTGGAAAGTCGGAGGACAACTTTTTGCAGTTGTTTCTGTTTCCACCTTGTTGAGGTAGGATCTCCCTTGTTTGGCTCCTGCATTTTGCCTTGCAGGCTAGCAAGCTTCGAGAGTTTTCTCCTCTCTACACCTCTCACTTCACAATAGAAATGCTTGGATGGCAGATGCTTGCTACCACAATCTGATTCTTTATATGGACTCCAAGGATCAAACTCTGGTCATCAGGTTTGTGTGGCAAGCACCTTTACCCATGGGCCTATCTCCCTTGGCCTACATGTGTTAGAAACCTCACTACACATTATTATCTTTTGGTTTTAGATAGTGTCTTAGATAGGGTTTTACTACTGTGAACAGACACCATGACCAAGGCAACTCTTATAAGAACAACATTTAATTGGTGCTGGCTTACAGGTTTGGAGTTCAGTCGATTATCATCAAGGTGGGAACATAGCAGCATCCAGGCAAGCATGGTGCAGGAGAAGCTGACAGTTCTATGTCTTCATCTGAAGGCCACTGGGAGAAGACTGTCTTCAAGTAGCTAGGAGGAGCAGGTAGGTCTTAAAACCTACCCCCACATTGACAACCTACTCCAACAAGAACACACCCTCTAATAGTGCCATTCCTTGGGCCAAGTATATACAAACCATAACAGATAGTCTACTGTATTTTAAAGAAATTTAGTTATGTCTATTTATTTGTTTGTTGTTTTATGACATTCTTTTGTGTGCATGAGCATGGATGATTCCTGTGTAGAGGTCAGAGGACAACCTGAGGGACGCGTGTGCTCCTCTCCTACCATGTGGGTCACAGGGATTAACCTCAGGTTGTGAGTTTATACTCATATTTACTCCCACAGTTACAATTCCAGTATTTTGTTCATTCTTTGGTGTAGATGTAGATTCTACCTGGTAGTTCTTTTCCCCCATATGAAATGTTTTCTAAATTTCTTGTCATGACACTGTGGTCCTTTACAGCCTTTATATGTATGATAAGATCACTAGTTCATCTTCATTTTTGAAATATATTTTTATTTTATTTCTTTTCTTTATTGTGTTAATGCCATCCATATTTTCTTTTCTTCTGGATAGTTTTAGTTGATTTCTTTTTTGTGTCCCTAGCTTTGAAATTTTTTATTGTAATAAGACTTAAGATAATTTTTTAATTGTTTTTTAGCTTGAATACAGGATTTGGTGATCTTCCTGTTCTCTGCGGAATTTTTAAAACTCAATGGAAATGTCTCACAAGAAGCTCAACAAATATTTTTGAAATAGAAGTATTAAGTAAACATTACAGACAAATAGATTAAAGCTTTGAGAATTTTCCGGAAAACTTTTTCTAATCCCCACTTTCTCCTAGAGCATTTAGATATTAATTCATCAGTGGATTAATCCATTGGAGCCTTCATGATCCAATCACCTCTCAAAACCTGCCAGCCACGCCAAGAGTAATTGTGCAGGCCTTTGATCCCAGCACTCAGGGAGGAGAGGAAGGTGGCTAACTCTGAGGTCAACACAAGTGACTTCCAGTTCAGCCAAGCCCACATAGTGAGATTATCTGTCAAAAACACAAACAAAAAGAACCACCAGCTAACGACCAAGCCTTTAATATGACACTGTCACGGACAGTTTTAGATTCAAGCCATGACACCTATCATTATCCCACTCTTCTTGTTATCGTTTCAATGTCTTCTCCCAAATCCATAAACTTAATCCCAATGCCAGTGTTGGCAAGTGGGGCTTGATAGGAAGTGTTATTTCATTAGACTCCATCATCACCAGTGGATTAATGCCACTATAAGGCTCGAGTGAATAAATTCCTCTCTTTGGCGAATGAGGACACAGAGTTCAAGACATTATTTTGGAAACAAGCTTAGCCTATTGTTAACCCGATCCTGGATTTCCCAGCTTCCAGAGCTAAGAAGAAATGTGTGTTCTTCATGGGTTATACACTTCAGGTATTCCTTCTAGCAGCACAAAACAGACTGGTACTCCTTCAGACAAGATCAATATTATGGACGTGATTGATCAGATTCCTGGATACTGGTTAGATTTGACTTTCTGGTAGGTAAGATCTTTGGGACGTTAAAAATATCCAATAAAAAAATTAAAAAAAAAAAAAAAGTAAAAGCCTAACAGAAACAAATAATTCAGTGCTTTGATACTTCACTGTCGCGCCCACCTCACCAGCAAGGAAGACACAACAGGATCCTTCTGTTCCACGTTTATTGAGGCAGTGCAGTTCCCTTTAATTATTATGTGGAAAGACCCCGAGCTCAGGGATGGGCAGTTTATATAGTGCTGTGGCTGAGTGGCCGTCTCTAATTGGTGCATGTGATTAAGTCGTCAGCATGAACGTGATCAAACACACTGTGCACAGGCTCAGTGGACATGTTTACCACAAATCATACTTGTTTACTACAAGCTACACTAGGAGCCGGCGCCATCTTCTAATGGCGAATGCTGGGCGGCGCCCCACACTTCACCCCAAAACTGCTTGACTTGGCAGAATGTCTCAATTCAAAGGTAAAGTTCAGATGCAGCTTTGTGTTGAGAAGAAAATCAGTCAGATGAAAAGCAATTAAAATTAAATTTCTAAAGCAGTGCTTCTCCACCTTCCCAATGCTGGGAACCATTAATACAGTTCCTCATGTTATGGTGACCTCCAACCATAAAATTATTTTAATTACTACTTCATAAATGTAATTTTGCTACATCATAATAATGTAAAGATCTGATATGCAAAATAACAGATACGCAAAATAACTGATATGTGACCTACAGGTCAAAAACCACTGCTCCAGAGTGTTCCAGCCATTGTCACTTGAGTTTTACATTGAGGGTTAAAGTTTCTCAGCCAGGTGTAGTGGTACAAGCCTTTGATCTGAGCACTCAGGTGGAAGAGACAAGGGGATGTTTATGATATCCTGGCCAGCCTGGTCCTACATAACTCTGACAGCCAGAGATACAAACAGAGATTCTGTCTCAAAAACTAAACTAAAATAAACTAAAAATAAAGTTCAAACCTCAACTAATCATAAATTATAATGGCTTCTCCTGCTTTGTGTTGCATCTATATGTCTCTTGGGACCTTATGAAAAGCAAAAGTAGCCTTGCCCTGTATCTTCTCAGACAATCCTTTTTCATAAGAACAGACATAAAAGAAGCAAACTAGGATAGCAAACCTGACTTCACTTGTTACAAGCATTTTATCTCTGTTCTTGGTTCATTTTTTTTTCTTTGGTTCCTGTAGATCTTCTGGTTTCAGGGTCTGTGGATTTCAGATTTCTAATCTTCCTCTACATTTAGCTGTCTTTATCCTGCTGATTCTGGCATTGTGCCTGTATTCTTATCTGACTTCTGCCCCTCGATTAATTCTGACATTTTTATCTACATGCCTCTATGTGGTTTTCCCATTCACATCTGACCCACAGATTTATTCTTGCCTTTATTACCCGAATTCCCCATTATTTGAACTCACTAGCGGCTTTAGCGGCTTTTTGAGAGCTGTGAATGTGCCTCACCTCTGCCTCTGTGGCCCAGTTTAGTAATTAGTCTATTCTTGCATCATCTTTTACCCTGCATCTCCAGTCTGATTCCAATCTCATTGAGCCCTTGCTCTTCACACTGATGTCCAAACTTTTTTTGGAAACTCTTCAAGTTCAGATTATACTAAACCAAACAGATCCTCAGAGTATCAGACCCCTGAAACCAGAGTCAGATAGTTGATGTTCATTTGATCACAGAAAAAAATAAAGGATATGCATTGATATGGAGGGGGAGTGTATACTTTTTGGAAAACTTTCAATAGTCTTTAGATAGAACCGTGGCATTTTTAAATCAAGGATCTTGTGTAGCCTACACGTAAAACATGTGTAGCATAGAGGCAAAGATGATACAGGACAGAGGATGAGTGCTTAGTTTAGCAAAAAGGCCCTTCACCATGCATGCTTGTCTGCCAGCTTATCCACTTTTGCTACAGCTTCTTCAGTAGCTCCCTGGCAAATGGTTCATGTTGCCTTTCAAAATCAGCTGGAATCCTTTAATGGTATCTCTCAAAGCACTGGCTTTCCCATGTGACCTGTGAAGACCTCAGCAAACTGGAAGGGCTGAGACAAGAAGCACTATATTTTCCTCGACTGCACACAGTCAATTTATCTTTCTTAGAAAGTCCATCCATATTCAAAATGGCAATGATGTCCTGGAGGGATTTGAAGTCCTGCAAGAACTTTTGCACTTGTCAGACAACATCATAATGCTCATTGCCAACAATATTGGGATCTATGTAAAGTGAGGTGGAGCCCAGAGCATCCAGAGCTGGATACCCAAGACCCTAATAGCCCAAAACAACATAATAGTAGCATCCAAACGGGCAAGGGTAGTTTCAGAGGCAGTCAAGTCATTAGGAAGCACATAGATAAGCCTGCACAGAGGTAATAGATCCCTTCTGGTGGTGGTGATTCTTGCCTGCATTATTCCCATATCAATGAGTAAAAAAGGTAAGCGGACAATGTATAGTTGAAATGATTCTGCCCAGTAAGTCAGACATGTCTGAACCATCCAGGGTGGAGTGAAAGATGTCTTTAATAAATAATAGGATGTCTTTTTTAAAATATTTATTTATTATTTATTTATTTATTATTTATTTATTTATTTATTTTACATCCCAACTGCACTCAGTCTCCCTTTCCTCTTCTCCTCCAAGTCCCTCCCCTCCCACTTTCCTTCCCTCCCCCATCCACTTCTCCTCCATTTCCCTCAAGGGAAAGGGGCAGATCTCCCATGGATATCAACCAGCCATGGCATATCAAGTTTCAGTAACACTAAGCACCTCCTCTCCTATCAGGGCTAGACTGGACAAGGCATTATGAGGAAAAGGATTCCAAAGACAGACAGCAGAGTCAGAGACAGCCCCTGCTCCCACTGTTAGCAGTCCCACATGAAGACCAAGATACACAATTGCTTTGTTTGTTTGTTTTGGTTTTGTTTTGTTTTTGTTTTTTGAGACAAAAACAGGATAGCCCTGGCTGTCCTGGAACTCACTCTGTCGACCAGGCTGGCCTCGAACTCAGAAATCCACCTGCCTCTGCCTCCCAAGTGCTGGGATTAAAGGCATGCGCCACCACTGCCTGGCTAAGATACACAATTGCAAAAGCAGCACTTATTCCTAGCTGCCATCTCTCCAGTCCTGAAGACACGTGGATTAAATCATAGAAACCTATCCTGCTATTGAGAGCATGTATCTTAAGATGTGTATAAGTGACTTTGGTCAGCGCTATTATTTTATAGAGAATATATTAGCTAATAGTTGGCAACCATAAAACATACAATTGAGTTTGGGTTCTGTCCAGAGTATGTGTATGCTAAAGCCACCCTTTAAATTCCAGCAGGAACAGTTTGTATGTGAGGAACTCCTGTTCCCAGAAAATGCCTCTTGAACCTGAGAGACTTGGATTCCCTATACTAGATTGTTCAAAATATTAGAGCATGTTTCCTTTTCAATATTAAAGAAGCATGATTTTGATAGTGATTATTTCATTATGATGATTATTTTTGTTACAGCATCACACTGAAGAGGGGTTCCAAAAGATCCTAAAGTCTATATTTCATCGATGAAATGTGTGTGTATATATACATTATATGTATATGTATATTCCAGTTAGCCAGAAGAAGACAGACATTGCCTTCAGTAATATTTCTGGAATAAGAAGCAAATGATTTTATAACAATGGTATAATGGGATGATGTATGCTCTGGCTTACAATGTAGTACTTATTTAGGCAGAAAAAAAAACATTTTTTTCATAGTATCATTGAGCCTTGAAAAAGGAACAATACTGGTTGATGACAAGCATAAACATCAGAAAAGCATTCTGTAAGCAAACCACACATTCTAATTGTCAAGTTAACAGATAATTCACAAATAAGATTTTGCTTTGTAATTCTGTGCTTGTATTTTGAACAAAAGTATTACTGCTTGTATGGTAGCAAATAATATGTACTACCGTTAGAGACATACTTTAAAATATAAAAATGTTATATCATCTAGTTCATTGATGAAAGGTAGTTGCCCTTCCAGCCTATGCTTTTGAGGAAATGTCTCTTTATCAAGCCTGATAAGGCTAATCTCACTATTGTGCTTGCTTGGGGAGTCTTCTGTCTCTGTCTTCTGAGGCTGTAATTACAGAGCTACCATGCCTTCCTAGCATTTTATTTGGGTTCTGAACAGGTGAACTCCAGTTCTCTTCTTTGCTTGCCAAGCTACTGAGCAACTTCTTGCCCCCCCCCATCTTAGTTAGGGTTTCCATTGCCTTGAAGAGACACCAATACCACAGCAACTCTTATAAAAGAAAATATTACTTAGAACTGGCTTATAGTTTCAGATGTTTAGTCCATTATCATGATGCCAGGAAGCATGGTGGAATGCAGGCAGACATGGTGCTGGAGAGGGACCTGAGAGTTCTACATCTTGATTACAGCAGCAAAATGAGACTGTGTGCCACACTAAGCATAGGCTGAGCATAGGAGACCTCAAAGCCTGCCCTCACTCACAATAACACACTTCCTCCAACAAGGCCACACCTATTCCAACAAAGCCACCTCTTAATAGTGCCACTCGCTATGGGTCAAGCATTCACATACATGAGACTATGTAGGGCATACCCATTTAAACCAACATATCACATCCACACTATATGTAATATTTCAATCCTGAAAACTGATTGATAGGTATTTATATGACTCTGAAATTTTGTCTTCTCAATATCAGATAGCAAAATACATTCAGTTAGATTTCTCAATTGTTTTGACTTTGAACTCAAGAGCCTGCTCACATGGATTTAAAACCACAAAGCTGACATTTAGTTGGGTAATTTAAATTTTCTATGTCTTATTTTCCTTACTGGATATTATAACTGTACAGCAGCCTATTTTTAAAAAGATGTTGTGAATATTAAATGGGTTGTGTTTTGTAAAGTACTTAAAATATGTTAACCAAAGGAGGAAAAAAATGAAAGCACAAAGCCAAAGTATGAGCACCAACTGAAACTTTTACTGTCAAAGACATCGATCTGTCATAGATGTAATGTTCTGTGTATTCAAGTTAGGTGGGCAGACATGTGATGAGATTTTTAATACCCAATTACAAATCATCTCAGTTACACATTAAGAATGCTACATACCCCTCAGCGGAGATATAAGGACACCAACCAACCTACAAAACTTTCAATCCAAAATTTGTCCTGTCTACAAGAAATGCAGGGACAAAGAAGGAGCAGAGACTGAAGGAATAGCCAACCAATAACAAGCCCAACTTGAGACTCATCCATGGGCAAGCACTAATCCCTGACACTATTTTTTTTGAGGGGGGTGAGTTTCGAGACAGGGTTTCTCTTTGTAGCCCTGGCTGTCCTGGAACTCACTCTGTAGACCAGGCTGGCCTCGAACTCAGAAATCCGCCTGCCTCTGCCTCCCAAGTGCTGGGATTAAAGGCGTGAGCCACCACCACCCGACCAATCCCTAACACTATTAATGATACTCTGTTATGCTTGCAGACAGGAGCCTAACATTACTGTCCTCTGAGAGGCTCCACCCAGCATCTGACTGAAACAGATGCAGAGACCCACAGCAAACATTGATGGAGCTTAGGGAGTCTTGTGGAAGAGTTGGGGAAAGGATTGAGGATCTTGGTGGGGATTGAGACTTCACAGGAAAACCAACATCAACTATCCTGGACCCTCGGAAGCTCCCAGAGACTGAACCACCAACTAAAGAGCATCCACGGACTAGACCTAACTAACCCCCAACTCCTATATATGTAGCAGATGTACAGCTCAGTCTTCATGTGGGTCCCCTACCAACTGGAGTGGGTGCTATCTCTAAAGCTGTTGCCTATGTAGATCTTGTTGCCCTAATGGAGCTGCCTTATCTGGCAGTGGAAGAATATGCACTTAGCCCTGCAGAGACTTGATATGCCAGGGTTGGGTCCCTCACACAGGAGAAGCAGAGAGAGTTGCGGGGGTGGGGGGGAACTATGTGAGGGGAGACCAAGAGGAGGGGAGGCGATGATTAGGATGTAAGGTGAATAAATAAATTGATGGAAAATGAAAAGAATGCTACATATACTGTTGATTGGCTACTTGGAGGAATCTGAACAAATGGTCAACATTATGTGTATGCTGTGGTCCCTTTTTCCTATGTTGTGTGCCTAAAGTCCACGCTTCAGAATTTATGGCATCTAGTTGTCATGCATCTAGTTGAACATGCCATGCTTTCAGTATACAAGATATACACAATACTATCCTTAAAACACTACCCAGTACTTCATAATGCTGACTATGATTGCTACATCAAAGCTATTAAATATGGCTATATTCTATTCATGAAGGTAGCCAGTTGGGCTGGAGAGATGGCTCAGCAGTTAAGAGCACTGACTGCTCTTCCAGGTCCTGAGTTCAATTCCCACAGTCACATGGTGGCTCACGACCACCTGTAATGGATCCACACTCTTCAGGGGTGTCTGGAGACAGTGACAGTGTACTCACATACATAAAATAAATCTTCTTTAAAAAGATATCCAGTTATCTGCCAATGTTTTGATGAATGTGAGTGGTATTTCCAAAAGAACTCCTGTCTCTGGCTCAGTGCTTGCAAGAGAAAGAAGATGCAAATGCTGCTTTTGGTATTCAAAATGCAGTTGCCAAGAAGCAGCAGGAAGATTAACTTGAAGAATAGGACCAGAAAGAAGAAGTGGAGCTACCAGATTGATCTAATACTGAAGGACATTTGCCCCATCCTAGAGGCATCTACAACTGTAATGCTAGAGACAGATTCAGAATTGGAAGGAGAATACTGTCTTCAATTGGTTCTGACCATTAGTGTGCTTAACCAATCATCTGATTATGATAAACTTGACTTGAGTGCGTTTCTGATCCTATGTTCTAGCATTGTTTTTCTTTTGTGGGGATTGGGCAGAGTATTGATATGTAGCCTAGGTTGGACTTGAACTTGTAATCTTCTGGAATGCTGGAATTATAGGCATGTATCACCATGTCAGGCGTAAACTCTTAACATTCATTTATTTCTTTATTTGGATTTTTTTTGGACAAAGACACACTTTTATTGTTGTTTTGGTCAAATCTAGAAATACAAGGAAAAGAAATATTAACTGAGAAACATTTCCAATACTTAGCCTATAGGCAAGTCTGTTGGGCATTTTTTTTAATTTCTTTTTTATTGGCTATTTTCTTTATTTACATTTCAAATGTTATCCCCTTTCCCAGTTCTCCACCCCAAACTCCCTATCTCATTCCCCACTTCCTCCTGCTTCTATGAGGGTGTTCCCCTACCCACACACCCATTCCCATCTCATTGCCAGAGCATTCCCCTACACTGGGGCATCGAGCCTTCACAGGACCAAGGCCCTCTCCTCCTATTGATGCCCAACAAGACCATCCTCTGCTACATATGCAGCTGGAGCCATGAGTCCCTCCATGTGTACTCTTTGGATGGTGGTTTAGGCCCTGGGAGCTCTGGGGGTCTGGTTGGTTCATATTGCTATTCTTCCTATGAGGTTGCAAACCCCTTTAGCTCCTTCAGTCCTTTCCCTAACTCCTCTATTGGGGTTCCCATGCTCAGTCCAATGGTTGGCTTCAAGCATCCGCATCTGTAAACAGGACCCAGCATGGTTATTTTAAAGATAGCTAATTTGCAGTTGCTAACTAACCTGGAACCCCTGCCTCAGTTTCCAAGTATGATATTGCAAGGCACTCACCACCAAGCCACGGCTTACATTCTTGAATTTTAATTGCAAATTTGGAATTTAATATAATTTCTCAACTCTGTGGTTGTTTACCAATTTGAGGTACATTCTCCACCTGGATCTATACTCTGGTTCACATTAAAAATTAAATGGAAGGAGGGGGTAACTTCCTGTTGTAGTGGCAGAGTTCAGACTGCCCCTTATATTGTTTCTAGTTTATATCAAAAGAATTCAGCATAAGGTATTTTCTTTAAACTTGCAGAATAATTTGGCTGTCATGCCTTTCGTGTAGACTCATATCTATTGCAAAGAATGGAATGGAAATTAAAGTATGGGTTTGAGAATAGGTGCTTTCTCGAGCACTCTCTATGATCCCTCTCACTCTCTCTCTGCAGGAAGCTGAAGGAGCACAGAGAATTGACGGCTTCCTGCCAACAGCCACTTAAGTGTATAATCTTGGAAAGGGACCCTCCATCCTCAGTCACACATTCAGATGACATGTTGACTATGAACCTCTGAGGAACCTGAGCTCAAGTACCATACACACTACATCTATATGAAAGGGACAAAAGCCAAGATAGCAAATTTAAAGCAAAGCCATACTTACATAACCAAGAAATTTAACAAATTGAACACACACACATACAGAGAGAGAGACAGAGAGACAAAGAGAGAGAGAGAACAACAAAAATACTGTGTTGGGCTGCTTGGTGATACAAAGCACATGCCTAGCATATATGAGACAAAACATTTTCTTTCTAAAAAGAAACGGAGCTTGGGGCACATCTTTCATCCCAGCACCTAAGAGGCAGAAAGTAGCTTTATCAGCACAGTGAATTCCAGCTAGTCAGGGCTCCACAGTGAGCAGGAAGAGGAAGAAGGGAAGGGGAGCAGATCAGAAAACACTTCTAAACACGCCATGTTCAGTTGGTCAAAAGCCAAAAAAGAAAAGTCTTTAACACAAGTAGAAAAAAAAAGCCAGAGTTTCAGATATAAGATTTAAATCTTTTCATGAGAAATTATAGAGGACATTGGACAACATACTTGAAGTACAGATGTAAGGTGGTACAGGAGGGCACTCAAGCCAGAAAGAATTCTATATGTAGGAAACCTAGCCTCAATAATGAAGGGTGAAGTTAGAACATGTTCAAATAAATAAAAATTCAATGAGTTCATTACCAACAAGCTGGCACTACAGGAAATGCTGATGAATATTTTCCCCCTGAAACTCAGTGACACTCAGAAGACTCCAGTATAGAAAAGGGAATGAAAGAATGCTAGAAATGGTCAGTATGTAGAATACAAATCACCACTTTCCTCCTCTGAACTATGTTAGTGAACATACTATTTTTACAGTGGAAATTATAACATATTGATATACATATGTGTATATATGCATATGTATGTGTATATAAATGTATGTATGTGTATGGGCACACATATATATATACAAATATATATGTATATATATAATATATATTTACATCATTGGAGTAGAAACAAAGCCTGGTTATTAATATATAGGGGCAAAGTATAATACTATAATGCTTTCATATCTTATGTGAACAATTTTGATATTAAATCTCAGTAAGTTGGTTTATGAAGGGTATATATAGTGAAGCCTACAGAAAACAGAAAATAAACCTACTGCAAACAAAGTGTTGTTAATATATGAATTTAAAAAGAAATATATACTTGAGCAATATGAAAAGAAAAACAGAAAAAGCATATGAGTGAAAAACAATAAACTTCAAACTTAAATACATCGAAATGAATATGTAGAAAGACACAGTTCTCCAAACTGATAGCAGTTGCTCAAACTGTCAGTATATGCCAAAGGAGAAATTTTATAATGACAAAAAGTTATATAGATAAATCAATGATGAATAGATAGATAGATAAATAGATAAAAATATCACTAAGAGAAGAAATTAAGTGGAACAATATTGTTATGTTTTCTATAGTCTATTTATAGTAATACAATGTTAAAACATAGTGGGTTGATATGATGAAGGTTCAAATAAATAAGCAAACTAAAAGTATAAAGGAGAACGCTGTAAAATACGCCATGATGTTATTAGAACATAGGAAAGCTGGACTAGGAGGAGGACTGGAAAGATGTCTCGGTAGTCTTGAAGTGGAGCACAGTTCAGTTCCCAGTAACCCCAATTGGAGGGGATCTGGTGCTGTCTTCTGATTTCCTCAGGCAGCTGCACTTACATGCACAAACACAAATGTATACACAATTAAATATCATAAAAACAAATCTTTTTTAAAAGCTGGATTGACTATATTAGTATTCTAAATAAAATTTAAGACAAAGAATACTGATAAAGCCAAAAGCAGAAAAGTTATAACAACAAAAGAGTTAATGCGTTGGGAACATATAAATATTGCAAATTTATCCAAGTTTAAAAGTCAACAGATTGTCTGCACAATAGCATGAGAGAAAAAGTTTAGGTGAAAATATTTTTTATCTTATAGCCATGGTAGTGGTTATGTTTGTCAAATTTTGTCAGGAATTCACTTAAAATTGAAAAGTGTTAATTTATAGAATTTATACTTCAGTGAAAAAATAATGAAAAGGAAAAGGAAAAATAAGTATAGAGATAATTATATAGAATATATATATATAAGATAAGTCAGCCTTAAATGTAAACCCTAGAGGCAGTTAGTTTTCATTTAAAGTATTCTAATCAGAAATCCACTCTCCAGGGAAGATTAGCGAGTGTCTGAAGGACTCTAATCAGGAATCCATACCCCTTACATGACTATAGCAAGTGCTTTTAAAATCGTCTCCAAATATGCACCCAAGTGTTCATTATTTAGCATAAGGGCTGTTAGAAATAATTTAACAGTTTTATGAGAAAATTAATCATATTCGTGGAAAATTGAACAGGTACCTCACTCTGACACGAACAAAGTGCAAGAATCCAGCACCACCTACATCAGTGAAACACCAATGACAGGCACCATTAAACACATACACACAGGAAGTTGGCAGGGGGAAGTGTTGGGAAGTATTGGAAGAGTTGGAGGGCAAAATGGGGGTTGACGTGGTCATATTTGGTTACATACATGTATAAAACTCTAAAGAATAAAGACATTTGAAAGGAGAATTCTCTGCCTTGGAATTGTGCTCAGAGAAAATATATAACATGCACAGAACTCTTGCCCAACCTCAACACCAAAAATACCAAAGAGAAAGTCTGTCATTGTTCCAATAGGAAAATTGCACAATTATATGACCAGGACCACCACAATGTTGCTAACATCCTCCCTGGAATGACTCTTTCGAGAAGCGCTTATTGCTTTGTCTGAAGGGGTAATGTGTTGCTTTCTGGGCCTAATTCCTAGTAAATACCTCATTTTGTAGCCAAAATTCAGGCTGACAGTTGCTATCAATGAAAGGGGTAGTGATATTCTTAGGGAAATATGTATTCTGCCTAGCATCTTGCTTGTTGGAATGCAGTATGCTGGTGAATCACCATTCACCATTCTCCAGAAGATTTCTTGCATTCTTTCTTTTCTGCTCCAAATCAAAACAACTAGATAAGCTTCTTTTATTCAGGAATGTCTCTATTCATAAGCTTTCAAACTTCGGTTTCCAGACTTCCTCTGTAAAAAAACCCATTTTCTTCCCAGTTCCACTCACAGGAGCGGTCGACATAGGGGGTTTAAGGGAAAAATTAATACTGAGATTTTTAGATGCATACCAATGATTGTAATATTAAACTCTGCATGGAATCCTTCTGAACAGCATGCTCACAAGCAATAATGTGGAAGCACAACTTCCCAGAGGACATGGATTTCTCTTGATTGTGGTTGCATGTAAGTCAGGCTTTATTAGAACATAGACTCGTTCATTTACATATTGCCTAGAAGAGTGCTTCTGCATTAAAATGGCAGGTGTGAGTAGTTGAGAC
Organism: Mastomys natalensis; assembly: GCA_021653895.1. NCBI lineage: Eukaryota > Metazoa > Chordata > Mammalia > Rodentia > Muridae > Mastomys > Mastomys natalensis. Next base: position 183,721 of record JAJTUV010002543.1, on the reverse strand, counting down.
CCAAATACTGTGCACTGCAATGCTAAAGGTATTATCTCCTCGATCTGTCACAGTAATTTGCTGACCCATGCATTGGAATAGGGTTTCTTCTAAATCAGTAATTCTCCCAAATGGCTACATAACAATCATCATTAATTCCTACTAGTCTTTGTCTTCGTGAGACAAGACCTCATGATGCTACTTGTCCTGGTCTGAGATTTAAGAGCCCCACACTTCAGCCTTTTAAAGTGCATATACCACTAGCTAGTCCTGGTGATTTCCACTTGTATGTTTTCCTATTTTTCTCTTTCAGCTTCTCTTTTATTCCTGTTGTTGTGATCGTTGGTTGTTTGTTTTTGTGTTTTGCAGTGCTCAGGGTGGAATGCAAGGGTCTTTGGTCATGCTAGACAAATTCTCTATTACTAAACGGCACCCCAAACGTTACTTGTTTCTTCCTTTCTTTCTTTCTTTTTAAAAATATGTACATATAAAGATTCAGAAGACAATTTGCAGAAGTTGGTTCTCTCCTTCCACCATGTGGGTTCTAGAGATCCAATTAAATTCATCAGGCTCAGCAGACAGATGTAAAGCACACTCACTGGAGGCTGAACCATGTCACCTGCTCCTGTTGGTGATGGTGGTTGGTTGGTTGGTTGTTTTTAATACTGTGTCCATTTCCTCTAGGGTTTCTTCATTTTTTAAACTTTTAATTTTATTCTATTTGTTCCTTTACAATTTCATATCTGTATCCAATGCATTCTGATCACAGTTCCCCACCTTCTCTTACTCCCCTCCTCCCTCATCAACCATCCTTCCAGTCTACAGGTATCTTCCCACTTTCAGTTCTTTTTGGTTGGGGTTGATTTTCTCACCACTGAAGATGGACATGAGGTATAGGGGAATAATCACCAGTGGATACACCTCTGAACACAACAATTTCCTCAGGCCCAACATGCATGGACTCTCGTGGAGAAGAGCTCCCTGAGAACCCTTCCCATTCCGTGATGGAATATTCACAACCCCAGTCCCATGCAGGCCCAGCACCGGAAAGTACTGCTTCTGTGAGTTCATAGCTGCAATGGCCATGTTGTATAAAATATAGCATTTCATAGCCCTGCCCATTCAGGCATCATTGATCATCTCATGGCCTCTTTCTAACCTTTTGGTCTCTTTCTACAGATATTCCACGTTAAGCATATCAATCTAAAAAATCTCAAGCTGAGATCCACATATGAGAGAACTTATGATATTTGTCTTTCTCTGTATTTTCTAGTTCTACCATTTTTCCTACAGATTTCATGATTTAACTTGTCTTTAGTGCTGAATAGAATTCAGTTGTATAAATGAACTACATTTTCATTATCCACTCATCAGTTAATAAGCATTGAGCTGATTTAATTTCTTAACTATCATGACCAGATTACAATAGACATGGATGTGCAAATATTTTTATAATATGATATAGATATCTTTGGGTATACACCTGGAAGTGTATGCACATGGGTCATATGGTGGTTCTATTTCTAGATTTTTGGCAATCCTCAATTTGATTTCCGCAGTATCTGCACTGGATTTATAATCCCAGAGTGGTGGTCTGAATGATAACGCCCCCTATAGGCTCATATGCTTTAATGCTTGGTCCCTAGTTGGTGGAGCTCTTTGGGAAGGATTTGAAGGATTTGGAGGTGTTGCCATGTTGTAGGAGCTGTGTCACTGGGGGATGGGCTGTGCAGTTTCAAAGTCCACATGATTCTGTCCATCTTTCTCTATATCTCTGCCTCTTGCTTGTAAGTCAGACATGAACCCTCAGCTACTGCTCAAACACCATGCCTGTCTGCTGCCTGCCATGCTCCCCACCTTGATGGTCATGGACTCTCAACTTTCTTTTGTAAATTGCCTTGATCATAGTGTATCTTCACAGCAATAGAGAAGTAACTAAGATACCCACAACAATGGATAAGGGTTTCCCTATCCCCACATCCTTGCCTGCATTTATTATCATTTGTTTTCATAATGGCAGCCATTCTGACTGAGGTGATATAGTGTCACAAATTAGTTTAATCTGCATTTCCCTGGTGACTAAGAATGTTAAACACTTTTAAAAGTATATTTTGACCCACTGAAACTCTTTTTTGAGAAGTCTCTGTTCAGTTCTACACCTAATTTTTTACTGAATTGTTTTCTTGATGTTTAGGTTTTAGAGCTATTTGTATACTGCAGCTCTTAATCCTTTGTCAACTATATGATTTCACATACTTTTTTTCTGTTCTGTGAACTGTGACTGCACACATTTGACAGCTTCCTTTGCTATAAAAAATCTTTTTTGATTCATGGGAACTTGTTTGTCAATTGTTAGTCTTACCTCCTGAGCAACCAGAGTCCTCTTCATGAAGTCCTTCCTCATGCCTTACATGTCTACTTTTTCCTGTTGTAATTTCAGAGTTTCAGGCTGTACATTGAGGCACTTGATCTTTTGTAGTTGATTTCTGTTAAGGTGAAGGATAAGGATCTATCTTTATCATTAAAGAGTGGACTAAACGTCCATTCTTCTACATGTAGAATTAGATAACCAGTTTCCCAGCACCATTTGTTGGTGATGCCATTTTTCCCTGATGTATACTTTGGCATCTTTGTCAAAAATTAGGTGGCTTGTGACTTTAGTACCAGCATTCACACAGGAGACAGAACCCAAGGACCTCTGTAAGTTTAAGGCCAGCCAGAGCTACACAGTGTGACCCTGTCAGGAAAAAAAAAAAAAAAAAAAAAAAAAAGATCAAGTGGCACAGTTTCATTGATCTAAACATCCATTTTTATATCAATACCATACTGTTTTATTAATATGACTCCACAATATAACTTAAAAGTAGGTGTGATGAGACCTCCATCAGAGTTTTGATTTCTTTATTCAGGATTGCTTTGGCTACCCATACTCTATCATATTTTTTTTTTATTATTATTATTATTTTTTATTTTTTATTGGAAATTTTTTTTTTACATTTCAGATATTCTCCCCTTACCCATTTCCCCCCTCCCTCCCAGGAACTCACTATCCCTTCCCCCATCCTCCTGCCTCCACATTGGTGTACCCCCACCCACCCTCCCCCGTACCTCACCTCCCCACCCTCGAATATTCCCCCCCCAATGTCCAGCCTTCATGGACCAAGGATCTCTTCTCCCACTTATATATATAGCTCCCTTGCATATATAGCTGGAGCCTTGGGTCCCTCCCTAAGTGCTCCCAGGCTGGTGGTTTAGACCCTGGGGGCTCTGGTTGGTTGGGATTGTTGCTTTCCTCATGGTGTCGCGAATCCTCTCAACTCCTTCGGCCTTCACTCTATCTTCTCCATTGGGAACCCCATGATCAGTTTAATGGTTAGCTGTGAGCATCTGCCTCTGAGTATGTCAGACTCTTGCAGACTTCTAAGGAGACAGCTATATCAGGCTCCTGTCAGCATGTACATCCTGACATCCACATCAACCTCTACCTTTGGTGACTGCACATAGGATGGATATCCAGGTGGAATGGTCTGTCTCTCCTTCGGTTTCTGTCCTGCACTGTGTCTCCATATTTGCATCCTTGAGTATTTTGTTACTCCTTCTAAGAAGGACTGAAGCCCCCACTACTTGGTAATCATTCTTCATGAGCTTTATGTGGTCTGTGAGTTGAATCTTGGGTATTTCAGGCTTCTGGCTACAATCCAATAATCAGTGAGTGAATACCATGTATGTTCTTTTGTGATTGGGTTACTTCACTCAGGATGATATTTTCTAGTTCTATCCATTTATATAAGAATTTATCAAATTCATTGTTTTTAATAGCTGAGTAATATTCCATTGTATAAATGTACCACATTTTTTGTATCCATTCCTCTGTTTGAAGGGCATCTGGGTTCTTTCCAGTTTCTGGCTGTTATAAATAAAGCTGCTATGAACATAGTGGAGCATTGTCCTTGTTATGTGTTAGAGCATCTTCTGGGTATATACCCAGGAGTGGTATAGCTGGGTCCTCAGGTAGTGATATGTCCAATTTTCTGAGGAACCGCCAGACTGTTTTCCATAGTGGTTGCACCAGCTTGCAATCCCACCAACAATGGAGGAGTGTTCCTCTTTCTCCACATCCTCGCCAGCATGTGCTGTCACCTGAGTTTTTTATTTTAGCCATTCTGACTGGTGTGAGGTGGAATCTCAGGGTTGTTTTGATTTGCATTTCCCTGATGACCAAGGATGCTGAAACTCTATCATATTTCTATACAAGTTTTTTTTTTTTTCTATTTGAAAAGTTGTCCTAGAATTTTTATTGAAATTGCATTAAATCTGTAGTCTACTTTCAATAGGATGATGCACTGGTTACTTTCTATTGCTATGAAGAAACACGACAACCAAAAGCAACTTAAGGAGGAAGAGGTTTACTTGGCTTACACTTCCACATCACTGTTGATTCTTAAAGGAAATCAGGGCAGGAACTCAAACAGGACAGGAACCTGGAGGCACAAGCTGATGCTTATAGAACCCAGGATCAGCAGCCTAGGATGGGTATCACCCACAATGCGCTGGGCTCTCAGACTGAACTGGCTGGCTTTGTGTGAACTTGACACAAGCTGGAGTTATCACAGAGAAAGGAGCCTCCCTTGAGGAAATGCCTCATGGAGATCCAGCTGTAAGGCATTTTCTCAATTAGTGATCAAGGATCGGAAGGCCCTTGTGGGTGGTGCCATCCCTGGCTGGTAGTCTTGGGTTCTATGAGAAAGCAAGCTGAGCAAGCCAGGGGAAGCAAGCCAGTAAGTAACATCCCTCCATGGCCTCTGCATCATTCTCCTGCTTGAGTTTCAGTCCTGACTTCCTTTGTGATGAACAGCAGTGTGGAAGTGTAAGCTGAATAAACCTTTCTAATAAAACTTGCTTCTTTGTCATGATGTTTTGTGCAGGAATAGAAACCCTGACTAAGACACCCACATAAATCATTAATTAAGAAAATCCTTTGTAGCCCATCTTATGGAAGAATTTCATCAATTGAGATTCCCGCAATTCAGATGAGTCTAGCTTATGTTAAGTTGACATAAACACTAACCAGAGCAGGAGATTTTACTTGTACTACTCATTCCTGGTGGATAAGCATCTGTGATGGCAGAATCAGGCAACATGGTGTGTGGAGCAGGAAGCTGAGGGCTCATATCTTGAAATACATTAGCAGGAAGCAGAAAGAATGGACTTGAAATGGCACAAGCCTTTAAATTCTCAAAGTGTGACTCTAGTTTGATACCTTCTGCAGCAAGGCCACACCTCCTAAGACTTCTCAAACAACACTAGTTTTAAATGTCCAAGATTGTAAGGGACATCTGATTCAGAACACCACAGATGACCATTTTCACAATATTAATTCCCCAATCTATAGGCATGGTAGGCTTTTCATCTTCTAGAGTCTTCCTCCATTTTTTTTCTTCAGTGTCTTCAAGTCATTATAGAAATTGTTTCTTTGGGGCTGGAGAGATGGCTCAGCAGTTAAGAGCACTGACAGCTCTACCTGAGGTCCTGAGTTCAATTCTCAGCAACCACACGGTGGCTCACAACCATCTGTAATGGGATCTGATGCCCTCTTCTGGTGTGTCTGAAGACAGCAACAATGTACTCACATACATAAAATAAATCTTTTTTTAAAATGTTATTGAATTTGTGTATGTGTGTGTGTGTGTGTGTGTGATTGTTTGATGAGGCAAACACACATGCACAAGTTTACGGAAGCAGCCAAACAAACTTGCAAAAATAGATAACTTCATTAATTCATTAATTCTATTCGCATGTTTTTCATATTCTAATATCTCTAAAGCCAGGAAGAGTTTTAAAATTGATGGCATTTTATAGCCATTGTTGGCTAGGCAACAATGTCAAGATTTTTATTATTGCCTTCCCATGTGCAAGCTTAGTCAGAGCTACTTACTACTTATATTATGAACAGTGACTGACAAAAGCCTTGCACTTTAGGAGAACACAGATGTTCTGTAACTGTAACATTTAAATCTAGGACATAAAAAAGAAAAAAGATGTCAATATTAAAGTATACCAAAATCTAAGCTGAAGAGACTTTATAGCTAGCTGATTTTATATTCACCTTAGAAAAGAAAAGCATGAGAATTAGTTTTGAGAAATTAACAAAAAGAAACAATAATGATAAGTTGCTTCTTCAAATTATAAAATGCATTATAAGGCTAAAATAAATTATAACAATTGAGGTAAACAAATGGTTCAATAATGTAAACTAGAGTCAATATCACTCTTCTGGTACCCAACAGACTCTAAACCAATTATGTATATATGTGTGTGTGTGTGTGTATATATATATATATATATACACACACACACACATACACAAAAAACAAAAACAGATACCACAGGTCATATTCATTGTTATTCTATTCACAACAACTAAGAAATGTAACTAGTCTAGATTTCCATAAACAAATAAATGGATAAAGAAAATGTTGTACATATACGCAATGAAATTTTATTAACCCATAAAGAAAACAAAGTCATGACATTTGGAAGCAAGTAGATGAAACAGAAAGCATTATGTTAAGCAAAATAAGTCACACTCAGAAAAGGGGAATACCACATGCTTTTCTCATATATAAAATCTATGATTTAATTTGTGTGTGTGTGTGTGTGTGTGTGTGTGTGTGTGTGCATTTAGATAATGAAACTAGAAAAAGAACCATGAGAGAAGAAGAGTACTTAAAGAAAAAGCAGGGATGAAAATAGAGGGTAATGAAATATGTGAGACATGAAAAACGAAGGCGGGGAAGACAAGAACTGGCATCAGTAGGCAAGGGAAATGAGAGGCAAGAGAAAGGAGATGAACAGGAATGAAGCATGCATGCAAATACTGCTATGAATCTCATTACTTTGTATGCTGGCCTTAAATTTTAACTGTAAAATAGTCATGTCTGTAATGACAATTTTGGAATTTATTTTCTTTTTTAAAACACAGTAATAGGGCTAGAGAGATGGCTCAGTGGTTAAGAGCACTGACTGCTCTTCCAGAGGTTCTGAGTTCAATTCCCAGCAACCACATGGGGCTCACAACCATCTGTAATGGGATCTGATGCCCTCTTCTAGTGTGTCTGAAGACAGCTACAGTGTACTCACATACATAAATAAATTTTTTAAATCTTTAAAAAAAAAAAAACAGTTTGTCTCGTGCTCTAGTAGAGGCTTGGTTTTGCCAACTACAGATAATTTCAGCAATTATGTGATTTGGAATTCTGGGAACTTTTCAGAAGGTATATAAGTGCTAGAGTCCCTATAAGCAAGGTGGATAGTTGTTGGTTGTTTAAGGGAGGGTTCTGTTGTTGTTGTGGTGGTGGTGGTGGTGGTTTATTAGTAGCTATGGTCAAAGAAGAAAGAAAGATTTGGGGATTTTCCTAATTCCTCTTTCCCCTCTATCCTATCTTTATTTCTCTTCTATCCAGTGTTAGGGTGTGAAATGTGGCAGGGAGGAGTGTAAATGGTGGGAAAAAGAAAAACAAACAAGGTAGCAAAGACCAGAAACACATGACATTGTATTATTGTATTATATGTGTATGTCGGTGGGTGTGGGTATAATATACATGTGTGTTCATATATAGGTGTGTATATGTGTGCATATAGGTATGCATATGTGTGTGTGCACGTCAATGAAGGCCTGAGGTGAATGTCTGCTATCTTTTGGCTTTCCCCCACTTCCCTTTTTTTTTTTTTTTTTGAGAAGGAATCTCTCACAGAACTGTTACATCACTGATTTGACTAGACTGGACATCCGGTGAGCTCCGGAAATTCTCCTTTCTCTACCTCACCAGATATGCACCAATATGCCCTTCTTTTTCTAGGGATCCTGGAGATTCAAACTCAAGTCCTTGTGCTTTTTCAGAAGACATTTTAATGTTATCTTCCCTGCCCCAGTCAAGACGTTTGATAGAATGAAACAGTGGATCTTCAATTTATAAAGGAAATTATGACAATGCATTAAGTGGTCCTTGAGTAATTCATTGCATACTAGGATAAAATAAAGGTTGCTCTAACTGACACTGTAACAGTCTATATCTGGAATATCTCCCCAAGGCCCATGTTCCGAAGGCTTACTTGGAAATGTGGCTATGTTCAGAGATGAGGGTATGGGGAAACAATTGAATCATGAGGTCTCTGAACTCATTAATGGATCAGTCCATTGATGAGGTCATAGTTTGATGGGATTTTGGGAAGTAATAAAACTTAGTGGCGGGGCCTATTTGAAGGAAGTAGGCCCTTGAGGGGTCGTCCCACCCCTTCTCGTTCATGGCCACTGTGAGGTACGGAGCTTTGTCTTACCCTGCCTTCCATGCTGTGGTTTTCAGTCTTCCCAGAATCTGAAGAGGCATAAAGCCAGTTGATCATAGCCTAAAACTGCTTAAACCATAAGAACAAGTATGTTTAAAGTTGTTTTTCTTGCTTATTTTTCACAGTGAACATAAAGCTTACTAACACAGATAGAATGTCAAAACCAAATCCCAGTGTTGGGAATTTGCCTTTCTTAGTAGTGTCCTTGCCCCTGGCTTTGGTCCATATCAGTACTTATACCCAAGATGCATGTCTTGTAATCCCAGCATTTGGAAAGTGGCGGCAGGAGGATTAGAAGTTCAAGGTCATCATTGACTGAATAGTGAATGCAAAGCCTGTCTGGATATGTGAGTCCTCGTCTCAAGATAATTAAATATCTACATTACATAAAGTCCAGATAGATGAAAGAAATTATTTCTTCTGTCCATAAATGTGGTTTTAAAAGGTTCTACTTTTGCTAGAAGCCTATAAAATGCCGCAATCTCTTTGGAGGGCAATTTCCCAATTGCTGTTAAAATACGAAGCGTGCACACTTTTGGACCCAGCATATGTGTCTAATTGAAGAGGCACGCAAACAAAAATTTTCATTGCTGTATATATTTATGTGTGTAGTACTGGGGATTGAACTCATGACCATGACTTTCGCAGACAAGCAAGCGCTCTATCATTGAGCTACATGCTCGATTTGCAGCATTATTTGCAATTTCAAAATGACAGAAACAATTGAAACAGCCAGCAACTGTTAGAGACATGAAAGGTCTCTAAAGCATATTATTAAGTGAGAACAAACGAGCAAAGCAATTTTATAGTATGGTCTCAATAATGTAGCCAAATTTGTGTGTGCTTGTGTGAGTGTACCCACGTGTGAGCGTGTGTGTGTGTGTGTGTGTGTGTGTGTGTGTATAACTCCATAAGGAACAGACTGTTAACACTCACCCCAAACTAATGACAATGATTACTTCAGAAAGGAAGGTGGATGGGGCAGTCAAGTGTAAAAGGATTGCTTGAACATTTTGCTTGCTATACTTGTGAATGACTTGACTCATTCCCAATGGAAATGTATTTGTATATTACTTGTGTAATATTTTTAGACATAATAAAATTTTAAATACTAAATAAAACTGAATAATGAGCAGGCATAAGGCAAGGGAACTGCTGTTTCTCATTAGAAACCTTTGAATGACATTTGACTTTTAAAACTATACACATGCTTTAATTTGATGAATAAGGGGGTTTATAAAAACAAATTTGAAATATAGTTTTACTCCTTGCTTCGGAGACAGTAAGTGGCAGTTAGCCTTCATGCCTAAATATTAATAACTTCTATAGAGAAGTAAAAAGAAAAATATTTAATCTGGTAATTCATTAGAATTAAGCTTTATTTCAGCTTTACCTATATTAAGAGAAATATTATTGTGGTTCCATAATAAACTATATAGTAATCTCTAAATAATAACATATCTTAAAGTTATAAGTAAGTCCTGATCTATAAAATGCCTTGAAAAAATAAAATAAAAAATTACTTGGACTATTTTCTTCTTTGAATCCTCTGTATTGGATCCTACAGCTGATGCACTTCAGGTTAGTTTAGTATTATTGATAATGTTCTATAATGAGTATTTACCCAGACAAGTTAGTAAATATCTGTCTAAAAATGTTAATATTTTTCTCACTTTGGGTTCATAAGATTTAAATCAGAATGAGAAATATCTATATGTTTGAGTAATGAGTTTGTGTATTATTCTAGCCACAGGAACAGTTCTGCCTCTCCATATTTTTATTTACAGATCAGCATATGTTCTTAGGAGTCCCTAAACATGAGACCACATGGTTTTGATTTTTCTTTTAGAAAATCATTTTTTGAATCTATAGTATGGAAAATGGGGTTACAGGCCATTGTGAGCCTTCATACAGGAGCCGGGAACTAAACCTGGGTTCTCAGCAAGAATAGTAGGTACTTTTGAACACTAGCTAACACATCTCTCTAGCCCCACCATTAATTTTTAAATACACCAGGGGACAAGCTTTATAATTTTACACCAGTTATACATCTCTGCACTGACTGTTGACCACTGTGGAAAGAAGCTTCTCCGATCACGTTTGGAGGCAGCACAGATTTACAGTCATAGACAAAAATATTTAGAAGGCAATTTGATGAGCTGGAGAGATGGCTCAGTGGTTTAAGAGCACTGACTACTCTTCCAGAGGTCCTGAGATCAATTCCCAGCAACCAAATGGTGGGTCACGACAAACCCATCTGCAATGGGATCTGGTGCCCACTTCTGCTGTGTCTGAAGACAGCTACAGTTTACTCATATACATTAAATGATGATGATGATGATGATGATGATGATGATGAAGGCAATTTGAGAATACAACCATTTAGCAAAAGAAAAAAACCATACTCTACCCCTAGGTCCTATAACCTTCACAGCCATGGGCTCTTGACCAGGATTACAGTGCCAAGACACGAAATTTCCAGCCAGGCACTGTGATGTATACCTTTAATCCCAGCACTCAGGAGGCAGAGGCAGGTAGATCTCTGTGAGTATGAGACAATCCTGGTCTACAGACTGGGTTCCAGGACAGCCAGGATTACTCAGTGAGAGACTCTATCTCAAAAGAATAAAATTTCTCTCCTGTGGGGCAGGCCTCAAATCCAGTCTAAAAGCAGTAAGTTACTCCATAAGAGTCATAGCACTGTTGCACCAGGAATCACACTTGCCTGCAGGTCAGTATTGTAGCGTGTAGGGTTAAGCACTGGGTAGGGCTATTGATGTCTTCTCTCCCCCAGTAGCCTACATAGCACTTTATGGCACTATGAAAGCTAGTCATTAGGGAGGAAGTTTCCTGGTCAGTTCTACATTGATTTATTTGGCAATAAAGTAAATGATGTCCTTCAGTGATACAGCCTTACCATCTAGTTATAATGGATGACCAAGAGCAAGTAATAGCTGTGTTGTCTTAGAAACCTCTGGGAGCTCACTGACCCATAGCTGGAGATCTTCTCGTCACTGTTTTGAGGCCTTGGGACCTACTTTTTATTTTTAAATTGGAGTTTATGGATTGGGAGTGAAGATCAGTTGTAAAGTACTTACTTAGCATGTGCAAGGCACACAGTTTGCTCTCCAGTTAGAAGAAATTGGTGGTATTTGTCTTGGATTTCTACACTTGGACGTTGGAGGCAGGATGATCAAGTTTGGAGGTCAACATGTCCTCATCATAGCAAGATTAAGCCAACATTAGCTAGATGCTGTCTCAAGAAATAGTTTGCAATAAAATATTGTAAGTTCTTATTAAAATCTTAATAATGTAAAACCTTGAAGTTACCCATTCAACAAATGATGCCAGGTTTTAAAGAGTGCATAGTAGAGTATTTTTATCCTGAAAGTCCACGCAATAGAAAAATAACTGAAGGGGCTGGAGAAATGGCTCGGTGGTTAAGAGCATTGATTGATCTTCAAGAGGTCCTGAGTTCAATTCCCAGCAAAGACATGGTGGCTCACAACCATCTGTAATGGGATCCAATGGCCCTCTTCTGGTGTGTCTGAAGAGAGTGACAATGTATGCACATACAATCAATCAATCAATCAATCAATCAATAAATCAATAAATCAATAAATAAATAAATACTTTTTTAAAAAAGGAAAAATAACTGAAACTGAACTGTCTAAATACTATGAAGTCAAAAGATAAGCTAACTGACACGAAAGGGAGATTTTGAAAATAAAAGAAAGAAAGAAAACGATTAATTTGACAAAGTCCAGCTTCAGCCATGAGTCCATTTACAGACATACATTATGTGACCAAGGAGTAATGAATTAGGATAGCATATGTTCTGTTTGAGAAAGTCAATCCATATATAAACAAGGCAGTCTTCAGTGCTTTTTGTAGAAAGCAACTTCCAGGCATACCATGAGGTCAGCATGTCCCAACCTCCCACGTGGAGGACACAAAGGGAAATGAGATTTGCTCAGTTGGAGAACCTGCTATGTCTTACAAACCTCCAAAGAGAAAACCATGTTGTTAAAGAGTAGCTTTTAGCAACTTATAAAACCTGGTTAAGTGAAAGATACCCTGAAATGCTCACATATTCTTTCCTGACTGTTTTGAATGAAAAGCCTGGTTAGCTTTAAGCCATTACAAAGCGGATTCATATTCACTCCCTATATTTCTTTCTAAACACGCACAAGTTTCTGATCCTACAGTCAGCCAGTTTTCTATTCACATTCTTGATTGGCATGATGAGGGCTGCATCGCTGTTCATCAATATCACATATTACATGAAACTAAAGAGGGGTCTACCCAGACCTGTAGGACGAGGTAGGCAATCAAACAACATAAAAGAGATGAATTGCAAGTCCTTGGAGAATGGAATCATTATGGGCTTAACAAGCATCATTTCCAGCCATACCTATTTTGGTGATGTTAGTGGGACATTCATTGTTGCACTCTGAGCTGTTGTGATAGCTTCAGATTCACTAAACTGATAAATATTTTAGAGTGGCGTCTGAATAGTCGTATTTGTTATGGTGCTCTATTCAATTGTCCATCTCCTGGTCACGAACAATGGAGGGATACTTTTTTAAGCTAAGAAAGAGATAAAAGGAAAAACCAACATAATTAAATGCAAAGTGGATCAATAAAATTATAGAATGTCAAAGCTAAAGAGAACTCTGATGTCAGCATATTATTGTTTCTGCAAACATTCCACCTAAGTGCTCCTAGGAGAGTGAAAGGTATTATGTATCCCAGACAGCCTGAGACTACAGTCCTCAAGGGCCAGTAGCTTATTTGAAACATTTTTTAAATACCCTACTTAATTCTAAAATGTGCTTAACCTCTGAATCTCATTTCCTCATCTGAATAATGGAGATTAAAATGTTTACTCTAAAAGTTGTGCTTTACTTTTAAATGAAGCTTTGTATAAAACACTAAGGCATAAGGGCTTGAGAGAGAACACTGGCTGTTCCTGCAGAGGACCTGAGTTTGGTTCCTCCATCTAAGTTGGGAGGCTCACAAGTACCTGTAAATTTAACTTTAGGGGATCTAATACATTCTTCTGGCCTCTGCAGGTGCCTGTAATTATGTATACATACCTATATACGGACAAACACACATACAAATAATTAAATAAAAAATAAATATTAAAAAATAACCACTAGCCACTGTGTACCAGAGTCATCTTACAGGGCTGAAGAGATGGTATATCAGTTAAGAGCATTAAGTACTCTTGTACCGGACAGGGGTTCAATTCTCAACAACCACATGGTGGTTCACGACCATCCGTAACTCCAGTCCCAGGAGATCTGATGCATTCTTCTGGTATTTTCAGGTATCAGGCACATGGGTGATGTACAGACATATGTTTGGCAAAACGCTTATAGACATAAAAATAAATTTTAAAAATTAGAATAATTTTACAATAAAGTAAAACTAATTGTATTTTCTACTTGAGAAGAACAAACAGGATCAATTCTAGAGGCTAGGTGGTAAAGGTTTTGATGAGAGGGTGTGGTGCTGAATTTGCCTTCTCATATAAAATAACAAAGTTACACCTAGAATTGACCTAAAATGTCACTTTCCAAGCACTAGAGCAAGTGTCCCACTCATAATGCATTTAAAATCATATCCAAAATATGGAGTACCTTTTACATCAACAATTTTATTAGACACTAAGAAGAAATAATTTTCAAAATAAATATACATATATTACAGAGTAGAATATGTTTTCTTTTTGTTTATGGTTTTGTTTTGTTTTGTTTTTGAGACAGGGTTTCACTGGGTACCCTGGCTGTCCTGGAATTTACTCTGTAGACCAGGCTGGCCTCGAACTCAGAGATACACCTGCCTCTACCTCTGCCGCCTGGCTATCATATGTTATTTATGACCCTTTGGAAGAAAACACGAGCCTTCAAATAGATGCATGGCCCTTGGAACTTGAGTTTGCACTGCTCAACTGTTCAATATGCTTCCTTTTCAAGGCAAGAAGTTCCTGGTTAGAATCCAGGGGCATGGTTAGAATTCAGTGGTTCACATCCTTCTTAATGCTGCAACTGCTCATGTTACGGTTTTCCCCAACCATAACATTATTCTCGTTGATAGTTCATAACTATAATTTTGCTACTGTTATGAAATGTGATGAAAAAAATTTGGAAAAAGGTATTTGCCAGAAGAGTCCCCAACCCCTAGATGAGAACCATTGGGTTACATAGTGGCTACTTAAGAACAAAGGTAGGAAAATGAAGTGATATATGATGTCACTTTTTGTACCTAAAATATTAGTCACTCAAACTACAACCAAGTAGAGAAGCTCTGATCTGGACCTGAGGTATTTCAGGATAGATGGCAAAATGGGTACGTATTCCCTACAAAGCAGAACACTCTGATGATATCAAGTGATGACAGTTACTGTGTTAGAAGCATCACATGGCAGAGAAAAAATGCTTTACCAGGAGCTCAAACAGCTCGTTCATCATCAATATGAGTCTCATCCCTAAGAAAATATATTTTGTCAAATAAAACATATGTAAGCATGTAAGTACATGAATGTCTTCACGTGTGTGGATTGCACAGATTCCTTATTAAGTCCACTGAAAGTCTATTTTCCAGTTTGGTGATGTAGTTCTGTGGTAGAATTCTTGCTTCGCATATGCAAGGCAGGATTTGATTCTGAACACTGGAGAAATAAAACTAAAATGTAAAGTCCCCTTGAGTTGGGAGAGTTTAGTGAGCAGAACAGGAGCTTCTGGAGAGAGGAAATGCAGATTGAAAACTGCTGTTTATTTCTCCAGTTCTGACCGGCTCCTGTGGTATCATTAGGCCTGTGTCTGCCTAGCTCTGAGGAGGTTAGAGGCCCTAGCTAAATAACCTTCCTGAAGCAGTTCCCCTCTCACAGCAGCAAGACAGGAGTTTCAAACTCCAGGGACATTTACACAGCAGGCAAGTTTATTGGTGCTGGGGTATCATAGTTGATGTCACTAGATCACAGCTCTCCTCCTATGCCATTCGGGCCTTCCTCTCTGCCACATGAATCACATAGGTGATCCAGCCATCCCTGCTACTTTGATTCTGTGTCATTCCTGGTGGTGACATGTAATAAACTTTATCATTATAGACATTTCTCTAAAAAAATAAATAAGTAAAATTTATCATCCTTTCAGTTTGGGTAGTCATGTGACTTTAGCCTCTCTGCTTGAGCTTCAGTCTCCTCACTATGAAGTATGGGATAATATCAACATTGAATACTAAATTGACTTTAGTGTTTTGAGATTGAAATTAAATAAAATATAGGTAATTATATATATGTGTGTGTATATAAACATATATATAGAGAGAGATACAAATACTACAGAAAACATCATATGCAAACGCTATATGATAGCAAAGTGAAGAGAAATACAGTATAATGGCAGATTGTTTATCTCTGATTTGTAGTTACTCTTTACTTTAATAAGGCCCATGAAAACATATTCATGGAAACCAAAAGGATTGCACTCCAAGAGAAAACCAATATGTTTATCTATTGTCCTAGTTACTAGGGTTACTATTGCTGTGATAGAATACCATGACCAAAGCAACTTGGGGGAAATAGTTTATTTGGCTTATGCTTCTTTATCACTGTTCATCAAAGAAGGAAGTCAGGACAGGCATTCAAACAGGACAGAAACCTGGAGGCAGGAGGCCATGGAGGGATGCTGCTCTCTGGATTGCTCTCTATGGCTTGCTCAGCCTGCTTTATCATAGCACCTCGAACAACCATCCCAGGAGTGGCCTCACCCACAATGGCTGAGCCCCGACCCATGAATTACTAATTTAAAAAATTCTCTACAGGCTTGCCTATAGCTGGATTTTATGGAGGCATTTTTCTCAGTGAGGTCCCTACTTCTCAGAGGACTGTGGCTTCTGCCAAGTTATCATAAAACTATTCATCACATCTACATACTTATGTGCCTTGGACTGTAGTCTCTAGCATTTAGGAGTCTAGAAGGATGGCATGGGGGCTTAATTTTCTCCTGCATTTATATCAGTCCCACCCCCACCAGGGGCCAGAAGACAGTGACAAGACTGCCACTCTATAGGAGGCAGGAGCTCAAGCCAAGGTTCTCACTACAGACTGACATCCAGCAACTCGTTAATTACACAGCTCCATTAGTGGGATGGATCCCTTTGTCTTGCTGGATGACAGTCTCCCTTTCAATGCATAGATGTCTTATTTTGTTCTTCACTCCTTAGCAAACCAGCTACTGCATTGTGACACGTCCATTTCCTTACTAGACAGGAAACATAAAGAAAAAAAAAAAAACAAGAAAAGAAAAGAAAAAAGAAACCCATGGATCTTGCTGCAACTGCGATTTAGCTCACCAAGTTCCTCTAAATCAGTTAATTTGAGGAATAATTGATTAGGTGAAAACAAACGCAGACTGCATGTCCCTCATGCGATGGCTTTTCACTTTGTTTTTTTTCAATTAATTATTTACTTATATTCCAAATGTTGCCCCCCCCCCCGGAAGTTCCCTCCTCACAGAGTCCCTCCCCCAACCCCTCCCTTAGCCTCTGAGAGAGTGCAGGCCTGTCTGGATATCCCCCCACCCTGGGGCATCAAGTCTCTGCAGGATTAGGTACATCCTCTCTCACTGAAGCATGGCAGTCCTCTGCTTCTGCTTCATAAATATCAGGGGCTTTCTCACTTTGTTATACCTCCTCACACCAGGAGAGAATCTTCTTCAGTCTTTGGAGAACAAATCAAAGGACAACCCTGTAAACGTACCCAGAGTTGACTTTATAGACTTCCCATACCAAGAAGGCTGTGTTTGGATGTGATTACATAGCTCTCTGATGTCATTCCTCCAACACAGGAAAATACAGGCGATGACAGTCACAAAAGAACAAAATTAAAGGAAAAGCTAAAGATGTCATTTTTGAGACAGTGGAGGCTCTTTTTTTTTTTCAGAGTCAACAACTGCAAAACTATACTTGCTACTGCAAAACATTCATCAGAGTGTGCTGTATACAAATATGTCCCCTTTTATAGAAAAATGAGTTTCACACTCCAAGAAAGGAAGTGACAAAACGCCCCAGGCATGAGATGGAATTTGAAATGATACATAACGCAAAGGAAAATGTACATCTTTCGGAGAGTCAGAGAAGAGGGAGAAGAGATGAGGCCAAGGTTGAGGCAAAAGAATGGTGAACATGTGAGAGGGCAGCAGTAATGTCAAACAGACACGAAGACTTAAAACCTCGCTTCATGTTTTTAATTGGATTTTAGAATGGATAGGGAGCTGGAGAACAGGATGGAATACAAACGTAATCGAGTCCTGAAACATCCTGAGTTCTGCATTTAAAGCAATGGGCTTGCACACTGTGTATCCCTGTTAGTTGAGCAAGGTGATCAGCATTTACCGTTCCCTCTAGATCTGCACCAAGCTCCTCCACAAAACGGACAAGGATGGCCCATTGAAGAAAGCTGCAGAGTGCTTTACTCTAGGCACATTTACATATAAAATACTGTGGCATGCACATAATTTTAAAACCAATAGGGAAAGCAAAGCTGTTGCTTTTCCTTCCTACTGATACATACAAAGTACCACAAACTTAAGCAGCTTTCCCTGATACCCGTGTGTTATTTTACATTCTTCGTAAGTCACAGGTCCAACTGTGGCTAGGTGAATTGCTTAATTGTGGTCTCAAAAAGGACGAAGTCAAAATGTCAACGGGTACTGTGACCTCATTTAAGTTTTAAATCTGTCTTCTAAATTAATTACTTACAGGAGAATGTGGTTCCTGTCCTAGTTAGGGTTTCTACGACTGTGATAAAACACCATGGCCAAAAGCAACTCGGTAAGAAGGGATTTATTTCAGCTTACAAGTCTCGGATCATACTCCATTACTGAGGGGGATATCTGGTTGGGAACTCAAGACAGGAACTGAAACAGAAGTCATAGAGGGGTGCTGTCTAATGGATTGCTCCTGATGTCATGCTCAGTCTTATACAACCCTGGACTACCTGCTCTCCATCATCAATCATTACGTGTGTGTGTGTGTGTGTGTGTGTGTGTGTGTGGTGTGTGTGTGTGTACTAAAGACTTGCCTACAGGCAATCTGATGGAGGGATGTTCTCAATTGAGGTTCCATTTGCCAGATCACTCTAGCTTGTGCGAAGTCAATGGAAAAAAAAAAAAAAAAAAGCAAAACAAAACAGGATACTTCATTATAGTTATAGAGCTGAGAAGACTTCCGCTCCTACAACTACCTACACTTCCCTATCATATGGCACTCTTCTCAATATGACAGTTTGCTGCCTAAAACAGCAGGAAGCTACAGCAGACATAATGGCACACACCTGTAATGGCAGCACTCACTTGGGAGGTAGAGACAGAAGTGTAGGCTTAGATTTCTCAAAACCTACTTTAATAAGGGTTCTCAAATGCTTTGACACCCCCCTTCGTCTAGTCCACTGTCCAAAGGCGGGAGAAAAAAAAAGATGGTAAGTAGGACAAGGAGATCTGGACATGTTTAGAAGTAGTTCTTTGGAGTGATTCCGATCTCCATTGTCTGAATATCAGCAGTCCAGTTCAGTAGTGTCAGGAAACAAACAGTCTAGTTCAAAAGTGTCACCAAACATGAATCAGCAGCATTGGCATGGTCCAGCAGAAACAGCCAGGCCTCCCCCAAATCAGTACAAGTCAGCAGAGTGACCAGAACCAGCCAGAAAGCCAGAAGTTGTTCTCTGTCGTGCCTCCCTCAGCAAGTGAAGATCAGCAAAGATGGGGGACCAAGGAAGCATTTCACAGCTAGCTACACAAGCGCACTGTCACTGTCTGTTGGATCCCACTTATACTCTCTCGAAATATCAAGTGTCCTCTCATGGGTCTTGCTTCAGCAAAACATACATGAGTCAGCTTCAACAAAACATCACATGAGTCTGCTTCAACAAAACATCACATGAGTCTGCTTCAACAAAACATCACGGGTTCCAGGGTTAACTAACACAATGAGTTAGTTCTAGAGCACTTCTGTGACAGTATGTCTGAAAAGAATTCAACTGGGGAATGAAGAATGTGGGTGGTTCCTTCATACAGGTTGTGGTCTCAGGCTGAATAAAAGGAGAAAGTCTCTCAATGTCAGCTTCTGAAAGAATCTAAAACTTTAAACTGGTAACAGATCAACTCGTCATCTTAATGTGGTGAGAATGGATGAATGCCATAAAAAGCATCTAATGTGCCACTTGGAATTCGCATCTATTGATCAGCAATTCTACAGCTTTTTTTTGTCTTGGATGTTATGAGGAAGTATCACCTAGTAGACTAGAGAGCATCAAATTTGGAAAGAGCAACTGTCCTTGTTTGGAGTAACCCTGGAAAGAGGACAAATGACAAGAAAGCTGAGTTGATGTGAAAGGAGGGTCTTTTGTCTTCTTCACTGATTACAGAACAGATGACCAGCATCCTGATTCCCCAATGTAAAAAATAATTAAAACTTGTCTCCGTTTAATGATAGAGTATTAGGGTATGTAAGGCATTAGCATCACTGATCAAAGGGTCTGTTCTTACTTGGATGAATTTTTAGAACTCCACAAACATTTCTTACCTGCCTTAAACATTTCTTATTAGTTCACTTGAGGTCATAGGTATTTGTGTCTCATTATATGGCAGATGTTGCAGGGCCTTCTCAAATGTGCTAGAGATGCCATCTATCATGTTAATAGGCAGATTACTGCAGAGGTAGACTGAGGAGTGACACTTACATTTGCTCTCAAAGCTGTTTTGCTTTCATTGTGGACATTTAACCCTAAATGATTAGCTGAAATTACATGAATAATTATAAGAATTCTACCAATGCTCTTTGTATAAGAGAAGGACCAAAGACTGGAGAAGGATAACCCCTCTCTTTGAGAATCAAGAGAAAGGCCCTGTAATGCTTTTGGTATGAAATATCCCCCAGATGCTCATGTCTTTGAATGTTTATTCTCCAGAAGATGACACTATGTTAAGAGGCTGTGAAACATTTTTAAAGTTCTTTTTTTTTTTTTTTTTTTTTTTTTTTGGTTTTTTTAAGAGACAGGGTTTCTCTGTGTAGCCCTGGCTGTCCTGGAACTCACTCTGGAGACCAGGCTGGCCCTCGAACTCAGAAATCCGCCTGCCTCTGCCTCCCAAGTGCTGGGATTAAAGGCGTGCGCCACCACAGCCCGGCCATTTTTAAAGTTCTTAAAATTAAAATAGAATTTCATTGTTTTGCACCTTTCCTTTTCCCCTAACAGCCCTTTCCCTTGCACCCAACTTTGCTCTATTTCAAATTCATGACTCTATATATTTGTTTATATATATATACACACAAAGAGAGAGCATCGAATTTGGAAAGGGCAACTGTCCTTGTTTGGAGTAACCCTGGAAAGAGGACAAATGACAAGAAAAGCTGAGGTGATGTGAAAGGAGGTCTTTTGTCCCTCCTTATCCATCTCTAGATAACCATATCCATATATAATATATATACCCATATATATCCAACTGTAGGTATATATATATATATATATTTCCATATACATATACATATATAATACACACACACACATTTACCCATATCTAGGCTATAAATACACCTGCTTGTCTGTATAATGTTGCTTGCATATGTATGTTTTCAGGGCTATTAGATAAGCATCTGGTGTGTTTTTCCTGGGAAGACAATTCCTCTCACTCTCAGCATTCCTTTGTTGTTGTAGTTCTTTATCTAGGATTATGTCCTCCAAATTTCTTCTTTCCATGTTTAGCATGTCTACTGGTCTCATCCTAGTTATGGTCTTATTCAGGCAGCCATGTTTGCTGAGATTTCATGGGGGTAGCTTCTCTGACATTTCTAGAAACAAAATCACACAGCAAATTTCCTGTTCCTCTGACCTTTGAGATCTTGCTCCCTGTCCTGTGCTATGATCTGTAAGCCTTAAGTGTAGCAGTTGTATTGTAGATGTGTCAGTTGAGGCTGGGCATCACTTAGCCACTTGTTCTCCTATTTTCTCAGTTGATGTGGCTGTCTGTAATGGTTTCCATCTGTTGCAGAGAGAGGCTTACACAGATTTCTTTAATAGCATA
This sequence comes from Mastomys natalensis, assembly GCA_021653895.1. NCBI lineage: Eukaryota > Metazoa > Chordata > Mammalia > Rodentia > Muridae > Mastomys > Mastomys natalensis. The sequence goes on along the minus strand of JAJTUV010002543.1, from coordinate 162,308 downwards.
TTATTGGTTCAACTCAGGATGCATGTTCCTCTCACAAAAACATTGTAATGATTTCCATTCTTTAATCATGTACCTGTATGAACTTTACATGTTTCTGATATATGTTCCCATGGTTTTTCTATGGTTCCTACTGCGAAATAATGGCAGCATTAGGAGATTTTGTTGAAAAGTTTAAGTATTCCTAATATATTATCAGACAACTTTTAATTTAATTTTTTTTTACATTGTATTTTGGTCAAATTCTTTCCCCAAACTCATCCCAGATTCCTTCTGCCCCTACTTCCTTACTCCAACCTTGTGCTCTTTCTCTATGAAACAGAGAGTTTGTTTCTTTGATGGGGATGAGGTCCTAGAACTTGTAAGAAGTAGGTTGTAGCTGGAGGAATTAGTTCCCTGGAAGTAGGCCTCTAAAAGTTTACCTAGACCTCAGTTCTCTCAGTTTCTAGTTCACCTAAGTGAACTCCTTTGACACATGTTCCATGTTTCTATGAATTGAGTTCCTCCACTCTGCCTTCCCATCATGAAGGGCTGTAAGCCAGAAGAAATCATTTTTCTCCTTTATGTTGCTTTTGTCAAGCTTGGTCACAGTGATAAAAAAGTACATAACACAGTCTCTAAGAAATGAAATAAAACCCAACTACCTATTGAATGACACAACTCTTTTGTTTCATGCAGAAAGTGCATAATATTCCTCATATCTTCTCTCTTAGGTATTTCTGTGTTGCAACCCTTCTATCATGAACATTCCTGTCCCTCATTGTCATTCAGGTTTCTCAGAAACTACACTCTCTGATTTCCACTACAAATATGAAGACATATTCTTAGAGTGGAGGGAAAGTCTTCTTGATGTATTTTCTGAATTTGTAATTTTAGGAAGAAAAGAATCAATTGTTCTTGGTATTATTATACATAAAAAAAATGTGTCTGAGAATTTTATAGCTTTTTTTCTTCTAACTAGAAGAGTTTTTCTCCCTCTCCTTTATTTCATGCTATGTGAAAATAAATGTTGTGTCCCCCCCCCAAAGCCACACATCTATCTAATTAGGCAAATTCTCTTTCTTCATCACTTGAAGCGAAAGGAATTGTTTTTTACTTTAGAGAACAGAGCACTAATAACACCCATTCTACCTTTCATGATGCAGTGCCATGGTTGGAGCCTTTTGAAAATCAATATGGTTTTCCTTTGGAAGTAGTTGGGAAGGTCCCTAGGTAATCAGTAGCACATCATTTACATTTTTAGCCAAAAGTTGGGTGGGTAGTGGTGCGGTTGTGTATATGCATGGGTGAATAATTACCTTAGGGGATTGTTAGTGGCATATCGTGCAATATCAGCAACATGTGGAAGGTCTGGGCAGAAAATCATGGGTTTGAGGACAACCTGGGCTGCGTAGTGAGATCCTGTTTCAAATAATGAAACAAAACAAAAGTTAATGGATTCTTAAAGAAAGTAACAAAAACTTGAGGCCTCAAAATGTACCTGATGTACTCAGTGAGTGGATAATTATTCTACAGAAGGCTATTTCCATCATTTTAACAATGTTTGCCAAAATAAATATTCAAAACAAATCCTTGTTTACTCATATTGTTCTTCTTATCTGTACTATATTCTATTTTGCAGGGATTTCTCTAAAATGACCTCTACAGATGTTTATTTGTAAAGTAAAATTGACTTTCTTTTATTTACTTATATTTACTTGTTAAATTTTGAGGGAAGGTCTTGTTATCCAGCTCAGGCTGACCTTGAAGTCACACCATAACCCAAGCTGGATTTGAACTCATGGAAATCCTTCAACTTCCCAAAGTGCCCAAGTTCAGACACACACTACTTAAATTGGCAATATTTGCTTTCAAGATGTGAAGAAAGCAGAGAAATCCTGGGTTCATTTGTTATCATTTTGAATTGTCTTGTTTTGTTATTGTTGCGGTTTTGTTCCTCTTGGCATGGCACATAGGCTTCACACATACCAACAAAGATTTTTCCAGTATGCAATACTGCCTGCCATCTCCAGACATTGGAGATGGCAGTATCATTATCAATTAGAACTTCCATTATCTTCTGACATGAAGAGTCTGCTCAGCCTATACCTGTGTGTTAAGGAGAGAAATGAGAACGTGGTTTCATGGATAAGCATCCAGTGTTTGTGTTGTTTCCTTTTGCTACAATCATTACTCTTGTTGCCATAAAATAACACTAGATCACTGTACGTGGACATAGAATCCGCAATGCAAATTATTTTCACTATGTGTTGGTGGCACATGCCTTTCATCACAGCACTCAGAGACAGAGAGGTAGGTATCTATTAGGTTAGTTAGTATGTTCTCCATAGGGAGATAGGGAGTTCCAGTCCAGCTAGTGCTATATAATGAAACCTGGTCTCAGAAAAACAGTATTTTTACTAGTGTACTTCTTAGTTGCAAAAAGAAAACTTAAAGCTGAGGATAGTGGCACATGCCTATCATGCCAGCACTCAAGAGACAGAAATTGTTCAAGTGAAAAGCTAGCAAGTAAGTTCCAGACTATCCAGGGATAAACTGTAAGACCTTGTCTCAAAATAGTAGTAATAGTAATAAATAATAAAATGTAATAACAACAATAATAATAGAAGGAAAAGGCGATGAAAAGAAGAAAGGGTAATAGAAAGAGAAAACTTTAGTGCTTTAATGACTGTCATCGCATCTTGGAAAAAATAGAGTATATATTTAAAAGATCAGCAAAAGTGATCTCAACATCATGTAGTCACTGTGCTGTATGGGGAGCCTGCTGAAGCTCTCTCCAAGAAAATAATCAAAACAGACCATGTATTCTTGGCACAAAACAGAAGAGAAGGCAAACCATATTTTCGGAAATAGTGAGGAAACTTAGTTGTTCACTTAAGAAAATAAAATGTTATTGGATAACTATCTCATACTATATGTAAAAATAATCAATTTCAGATTGTCTTAATTACTAAATGTTCACATAAATCAAAAATATATAAACACCTGTTAGTAGTAATGTAACTTTATTCTACTTTGGAAAGAAATTTGATTAGATTCATGTATGTTCACTATAGATTTTCTTCTTGCAGTGATAGGGATTGAGATTACTGAGTCCCATCCATAGCCAAGATAAATGATGCTATCTTAGGCATGTGTGCCTGCTTCCTAACAACTGAACCTCTTCACAGTTTCCCTAGGGAACTACTGATTCACATGTACATAAAAGGCATTGCCAGGTTGTTCACCTCAACAATGACCACAAGAGTAACCACATTGAAAGATTGAAAGATAGCTCAGTCATTATGAGCACAGGATATTGCAGAGGGCCAGGAGTTTCCTTTGCCAGTGCTCACATTGGTCACCTTCAACCACCTGTAATTCCAAGTCCAGGGAATCCCACACCCTACCCTGCTGGCTTCTGTGGGTCGCTGAAGAGCATGTAGCACATAATCACACAGACAAAAAACATATATAAACATTAAAAATCTTAAATGAAATTTGTAATTATTAATTTTAGAACGGAAAGATGGCTCAGTGGTTAAAGACACTGACTGCTTTTCCAGAGGTCCTGAGTTCAATTTCCAGCAACCACACGGTGACTAAACAAGCATCTGAATGTGGATTTCATGCCTTCTTCTGGTGTGTGTCTGAAGACAATACAGTGTACTTCAATACATAATTTTATTTTAACCGTGTGTGTGTTTCTGTGTGTAGCTGCATGGGGTGGGGATTTGTGCACAGGAGTGCAGACATCTGAGGAGGCTAGAGTTATAGACAGTTTGTGAGCTATCTGACATGGGTGCTGGAACTAACCTCGGGTCTCCACAAGAGCAGTTGTGATTTTCAGTTGCACAACTCTCCCAAACACAAAAGAAATCCTTCCACACTGAAACATTTCTCTTGTCTGTTAGTAGAGAAGCAGTAAAGTTAATTATTGAACAACCAGCACAAGAAAACACTGCATAAAAATCACAGCACTGAAATGAAAACATTCTTTTTTTAAAGACTGGGGATGGAGAGTAGTTAAGAGCAGGAGTTTTCCTGCAGAGGACCTGGGTACAGTTCCAGCACCTACGGGCAGCTCACAAACATCTCTAACTCTAGTCTTAGGGGATCTAACACCCTTTCTGGTACAACCCATGGTGTACAGACATACATACAGACAAAACATTGTCACATAAAAATAAATAATTTTTATGAAAGAAGAAGGGCCTGAAGAAAGGGCTTCCTTTTGGTTTTTGTTGTTGTTGTTGCTGCTGCTGGCTGGTTGTTGGTTTTGGTTGGTTGCCTTTGATTTGGTTTTGTTTTCGAATTTCACTATGTAGTCCTGGCTGTCCTGGAACTCCCTCTGTAGGCCAGGTGACTTCACAGAGATCTGCCATTTCCTCTGCCTCCTCGGATCAAAGGCATGGTGCCACCAACATCAGACTGAGGGCTCGGTAGTTCAGAATAAATACTGCCTTGCAGAAGACTAGAGTTCTGTTCCCAGAACCTATGTGGCAACTTAGGTGACTTCCTAAGACAAACTTACCCACTTCTGTGACTCCAGCTCCAGGAGGTCTTGTTCACACTCGCATAACCCACACATGCATAAAATACAGAACTAAAAAAAAAAATAATTGTTAAAAGAATTAAAAAGCAGTATTAAAAATATCTAAGATATGTTGCTAAATGACAAATTTTTTTCACTGAATGAGTATAAAAGACATTCATTTTATAGATAAAAAAAAGCATTAGTAAACCTTATCATATGATTTTGTAAATACAGAGAAAAAAATCTGGAGGCCCATAGTTTGTGTAATTTTAAATCCTCAAAATGTTTTGAAACAAGTACAAGAACATAAGGGGGTTATTAGAAACTTTTTATGTAATAAATTTTAATTTGGTTTTACAGTTTTGAAGCACACTTTAAACAGATTATGACAGCTATGAGATTTAAACATCACCCCAACCCCATTCCCAAATTCAGAGGTGAAAAGCTTGAATCAATTTTTAAATGAAACTCAATGAACGGGAATCTCTGCATGGTTAGATTAACCCCTTTTCCCACCTGTCCTCAATATTTTAAAAGGGGGCTGAGTTATAAGGTTAGCTCAATGGATTACAAACTTTCCTACCAGTTGAGAACATGGTTCGGCTTCTCCCAAGCCCTTCCAAAATATTCTATCTTCATTTTTTTTTATTTTATTTTGTTTTATTTTGAGGCCAGACCTTGTTGATTTTAATTTTTTAAAAAATGCCCTGGCTCGGGGCCTACTACTAACCCCAGCTGCCTGCCTACCCAGCCGCCATATTTTTTTAGCCTGAGGCCACAGTGTGCCTTCAGCTAGAACGGCGGGGCCAAAACACCACCTGGGAACCCACTAGATGCCAGCGTGAGGATGGCTCTGCCAATTCTTCCCACTGTCTCGGCAAGGACCTTGCCCAAGACCATTCCACCATCCTTGTGGGCCCAGTAAGGAATGAAATCTAATTCTTATAGATTAATCAAAGCTTATTTATTTGGAAAATGATCGAACAAATCCCTATACAATAAAGTTTTAACCAATACCCAACCTAGATTTTTACCAAATACCTTTGACTGTTTACAGACACTGAAAAACCATCTCCATCGCCCCCTACATTTCTGCCTTTCTGCCTCTCTGCCTCTCTCTCCTCTCTTCTCACTCTCTCACTCTCTAAATTTTCCTCTCTTCTCTCTCTCTCTCCCCCTCCCCCTCTGTCCTCTCTCTCTCTCCTCTTTTTAACCTCTTCCTCCCCAAACCCCTCCTCTTCCTTTTCCTCTCAAACTCCTCCCACCTTAACTCCTCCTACAAGGCCTCACCAAGTGGCCCTAACTAGCCTGGGAACTCCTTTGTACACCAATGGCCTTGGAAACCACAGAGAAACCTCCTGCCTCTTCTCCAAAATCCTGGGATTAAGAAAAATACCTAGTGGGGGGGTAAGGCACATACCTTTAAATTCCAGTACACCAAAAGGAAAGGCAGGCAGATTTCTGTGGTTTAAGCCGCCTGGTTTACAAAAAGGTGAGTTCCAGGCAGCCAGTATACACAGAAAAAACCCTGTCTTAAAGGGGAAAAAAAGACTTTCACCAATTGTTCAGCCAGCCTTCTCTTTTTGGGTAAAAGTGTTTGTTTGTTCTTGCTTCTTTTGTTGTATTATTGGGGGAACACTGTTTTCTCTTACAGCCCTGGCTGCCAAACCCCGTGTAGAACAGACTAACTTAAAATTTTACAATGTTCTTTTTACTTTTATCTCCAAGTGCGGGGTTTTTAAAAGTCTTGTGTCCCCCATCCCTGGCAAACACTAGAACTTTGATTCCAGCAGTCTTTTTAAATACAAAATTTTGTCACCTCTTGAAGAGCAAAGCCATCCAAAAAACGTTTTAGTCAACTCAGGTCCCCATCTTGGGCACATCCTTGGCACCCAGATGTGTATGCAAAAAAACTTAGTTTTATTACTATCTATTTTTCCATCGGTTATTCCCAAAAAAATCCCATTTGACCTTTATTCAGTAGCTGTGTATTAATGTCTTTTTTGTTTCCCCGGGGCACTATATGTTAAATATTTCTATTTAAATCTTGAAGGGGGTAATTTTAACAACTAATTACCATACTGTAATAACAATTAATGGGAAAAAAAGACCTTTGAATTTCAAAAAAAAAAGCAAGGGAAAGGTTATAAAGGTTTTCGGGGGAGAAAGGGAAGGAGGAAATGACATTATAATTCAAAAAGAAAAAAAATTTTTAAAAAATTTATTCCCATCAATAAACAGAAAATTGTTAAAGTGGACAGTGTAAAATAAGCTTAGCTCTCTGACCCAAAAAGGAAAAAAAAAAGGGGGGGGGGAGGGGAACCTGAAAGAGGGGAGACAACACTTTTACGGGCCCTGAAAGAAAGTATTTACCTGGAATGCCACAGAAGGCAGGCCTCTGGCCGGCCCCCAACACTGACTCTTTTCTCTCAGTTCTTTGCTGATAAAAAACAGAGTAACACCACTCCTTCTGATCCATCCATTTATTGGCCATTACTAAACAGCTTTCTGACCAGTGTCTTATCCCTGCCCCAATTAAAAGTATGTGCCGGGAGACTAAAGGAAGGAAAAGGTTGGTTTGGTGTCCTGGTTTGCTACTGAAGAAAGTATGTGGTTGCTCACTCTTCTGAGCGAAAGGGAGTGGATGACAGTACCTCCGTAGTGTGTTTTTGTTTTTAAAACACCCTTTGGGTATCCAAGAGATGCTCGAAACCCCAAACAGTTATTAATTTAATTAAGATGAAAACTCTTTTTTTATTTTTCCTTCTTTTTTTTATTTTTTGGGTTTTTTGTTTTTTTTTCGAACGTGGTTTCTCTGTGCAGCCCGGCTATCCTGGATTTACTTGTAAAAGAGACTGGCCCAAAATCCCAAGATTCCCTTCCCCGGCCTCCCACTTCCGGTAAAAAGGTTTACACATCCTGGTTAAACTGACAGTTTAATTCTTGTAATTAGGTAAGTGCCTTGAAAGAAGAAAAAAACACCAATATTGCCTCTATAAAAAATTAAAAATTGTTTCCCCTTGAAAAAGGGGCCCCAAGTTAAAACTCAAAGGGAAACAAAAACTCTCAATTAAATTTGGGATTGAAAAATTTCTTATAAGGCTGTGCTTTTTTAAAATGTGTTTTGGGAGCAAACAAGTGTTTACAAGTGTTCTAGAAGAGTATTTAAATTTGGTTGGGTGGGGAGCACTTCTCCACCTAAAAACACAAAACGGTCCTGTGCCAGACACAGAATGGAACTGGTTAGTGGATAAGAAAAGGTAGAGACATGGTTAAGATTTTCTCTATAACAAGAAAACCCATAATTTTTTGCAGTGAAAATAAAAATCATCAATGAATCAAGTGCTTTATCCGACTCGGACAAAGAAATTTTTAATAAAAAAAAGAAGGGGAGTTAAAAATCGGATAAAATCATTTTACAAAAAGGGGATGGTTTTGATTGGTGAAAACAATCTCCTCTGTAAAAAAAAAGAATCCTTTGCTGGTACATTCCTTTAAGCAAAAAGAGGGTCTTGGAACATTTGAATTTTTGTTGCCTGTTTTAATGAAAACCTTAAAAAAAAAGAATGAAGAACAACTTCCCCTTGGAAATTGTTCTCGGTCTGGGACGGTATTTGGTAAGGAACCCAAATTGAAATTCCCGGGCTTGCCGAGGGGGCCTTTCGATTACTCCTTGCCACTATTGGGTTCCTGGATGTGCATTGCCCAGTGAATTTTGGGGGCTCCCAAGGTCAGGAAACAGGGCTTAAAATCCTTTCTCAAAACCAGAAACCCGTCAGAAACAGATCCCCGGGGGGCTTCCTTTTTTCCCCACTCAGTCCTCTCCCTGTCTAAGGGCCCTCCCAATGAGGTCCCCCAGGGGGGGTTTAGGAAAGGCCTGAAGGAGCTGAAGGAGTTGCAACCCCACAGGAAAACAATAAAATAACAACCAACCACCCCCTAGAGTCCCCAGGGACTAAACCACCAACCAAAGGGGGTGCACCCGGAGGGGACCCATGGCTTCAGCCGAAATATGTAGCAGGGATTGCTTTGTCAGGTATCAATGTGAGGAGAGGCCCTGGGGGAAATTTTACAAGGGGGGGGGAGGGGAGTGGGTGGGTGGTAGGTTGTGGGAACAACTCCCTCATAGAGCCGGGGGGGGGAGGAATTGAGGATTTCCAGGGGGCGGGGGACCAGGAAAGGGATAACATTTGAAATGTAAAAGAAAGAAAATATCCAATTAAAAAAAAGAAAAGAAAAAAAAAAAACAGGTGAAACATGAAGGACAGCGGGTCCACATTGCCCATTTTAATTACTTCTGCGTTGTTGATTTCACCCCTGCAAATTTCCGGCAGACGGAGAAAGCCTCAACTTTCAGCTCCACGCATTTTTCAGCAAAAGGTTTTCCACTACGTTAAAGAAAGACTTTATGAAAAATCCCACCCATGGCTCAAGAAGGGAAAGGCTTTCTATTAAAATTGGGGTGATTTCTACAAAAGGCTTTCCAAAACAACCCTAAAGCCACCCAAGCCTTGAACAGTAGTTGTGCAAAACAAATCCCCTCTGCTGAAGGGTGCTCTGCTGTGCTTACAGCACTTGCTTGGAATTGTGGGAAAGCCTATGGGGGTTGGGGGGATCCCTGCTGATGCCAGGATTGGAATGATTTGAAGTATCAAGAATGGGACTTGGAAAGGGAGGCAGAACATAACCTGTCGTTTGAAAAAACCACAGTGGCCTCCTCCCCCTTTTCTTTTCCTTAAGGTTGACTATCCTTGTAATTAACTGTGGAGTATGGTCACATGGGAAGGTTGCTAAGAATGCAGAATCACAGGCTCCCCCTTTAGCAAAATCCCCAGGAATTTCATAAGCACAGTAAAATTTGACAGTTGCTAGCCTAAGCCCTTGGGGCCTGTTAAACGTTTGAGTTAAATGGGGTTGAGGACGCTGACCTATCTGGAAGTTGCTGTGGACAGCCAATGGACAATCTGGTTAAAATGGTGTGTAGTGACCATTTGGTAAAAATTTCAGGAGTTTTGCAAGCCAGTTGTTGCAGTTTTGGTGGCTTGAAATTGGATTATGGTGTGAGTATTTACACCACAAACATCTGAAAAACCGCAACAAATCAGAGATTTTCATTTGATTTGCAGAGATCCAGTTTACCTGCATTCCACCAGTAAAAGCCTTTTACAAGTGATCTCTAAGACCCCCCAAGCTGGGAAATCTGCCATCCCCAAAGTCTATAAAAGATACTTGCAGGTCTGGACGTTGTTCTGAACTGGGGGCTTGAGATGGTGTTTGGATACCAAAACAGAAGGGGTAATGATACCAAAAGGACAACGCTTCCAGAATGGAATGGGGCCTACGCTCAACAGCTGGAGCTCATTACTGTACTGCTTACCAACGAGCTGCTCAAAGACCTTGCTGCGTTGTGCTGCAGAGGGTCTGAGCTTCGACAGCAAAGGAAGCCTGGACCCAGAGGAGCACCACTGGGCCCCTTCTGAGGGAACCTTTGAAAACAAGTTTTTAAATCATTAAGGAAATGAAAATGAAAAACAAATCCCGAGAGAGGAAAAACTTGCACTAGCTAGCTTACTTAACGCAGCCTGCGTGTTAATGGGACATTAAGGTCACACTGATAGGAAAGGAGAAAAAAAAAAAAAACACTTGAGCCAAAAAGCTCCCTAGTTCACACGGGGCAAAGATGAACCATTGAGCTGCGAAGCATTTGTGTTCTTAGACATCTTTGCAAGGGTTGATCTGCCTCTCCGAGGTACTGTAAGCAGTTTGTGATCCGGAGGTTGCTATGGTGGCTGCTTTTGTGTTGAATAACATAAGTGAATATAAACATGAGCAAATCTGCATAAATTATGTCTGGCCTATAGCTCTAGTTTACACATCCTGATCAGTAATTGAAGAAACATGTTCAAGTCAGAGCACTGGGGCGAATGGGCTTGTGTCCCACCAGTGAAGGAGTTTCCCAGGTTAGCTTCATGCAGGGACCTTTTATTCCCTTCACCTGAACAGCCAATGATTGCCAGCACACCTTTCCGAGCATTTATTTTGCAAGCCTTTTAGGACAAATGCTATGAGAAGGAGCACTTGGCATTTTTCAGATAATAGAAATCACAGCCAAGAGAACATGTTTCCATTTGAATGCATGGAAATACAATCTTTTTTATGCCTTCAGTCCATATTTGTGACAAAATGATGTTTTCATATAAAATAAAAGCCCTAAAATCTTACCACTATGTTGTCTCTCTGTCTTTAATCTCTTCCTCTTTGAGCCACAACATTCTTTGAAATCCAGAATCGTATTATCAGAGCCTTCTGCCTTTGGTCCAAGCAGAGCATATTGTAGTACTCTGGAATGATGAGATATTGTCAGCCTCAAACCCCACCTCACTTCACGCACTCTCTCCCCTTTGGCAAGAAGTTTCCATAGAGAAGTTGTAGTCAAATTGTGTATTTGTAGATAGTTGGCAGCCTTACCAAAAGAGAATTAAAAAGTACCACTAGAATATTTCATATCCCCTTACTCATGCACTTCAGTGGATGGCCAGGGTATGAATCTTCCCAGGAGCAGTGTGGCTCCGTTTCAGTTTCTGCAGAGCAGCCCTGTTATTCTGCAGTCTTAGGTGTTGCGAGACAACACCTAAGGACATGTACCTTTTACTCCCTTCTGGAAATGCAGCCAATCCACAGTCATAAACCAGGCAAAGTCCAGCTGGGAAAGCTACTATTATCTCAGAGGTGAGTGCAGTGTGGCGATGAGTCATAAGAGCTTACAAATGGCAAAAACCAGGTGTCTGGGACTCCAAATGATATTAAAGAAGCTCCCTACCGGCGGTGAGACTGAAGGAAATGGAAGGCCGGCCCTCTACCAACTGCAGCAGGGAAATGGGATGGGAGTGGTTCTGATTTTCGACTTGCATTCTTTCAGACAGCCAACTTTTACAGAGGGTAGCCACATGAGCTAGCGGAGCCTGGGATTTCACTTGGCCCTGAGCCACCAGTCCTAACACATGTCTAAAGGGACTCACAGCTGCTCCTCACTAGTGGGTTCCCAGCACCTCCACTGCAGATGTGGGCTTTGCAAGCTGTGCAATGTCTGCTTCTCAAGCTTCTGTGAGAGGGAAAGAAAAAAAACCATAGATGGGTTTGAGTGCCAAGTCACCCACCCACCCACAGGTGGAAGAAGATCCAGGAAGCAAGCAAGATACAACCCCAAAACCCACAGGGCATCAGTCAGACATGTTCTTTGGAGCAGCGGGCTCTTGTGGAACCCTGGTCATTCCAATCGTAGGCCTCCATTAGCCTCTGAAACCATGGGTAAAATTAACTTGGCTCTGAAACTAATCACAGCACATTCCTAGCCAAGACTCCGAAAGTTCCTCCCCATTTCTCTGCCTATGAAACAAGATTAATCAATTCCAAGTTGCTAATGATAAGCGAATGATAATGACAAATGAGCTTTGGGCCATACCTGAAATCTAGAGAAGCATCTGCAGACTGATGGCTAAATGTAGTCTCCAGATTGGCGGACAAAGACCTCAGTCCCCAGGCTCACATGTCACAAGTTCTAACACTGACTGATAAATATGGGCTCTATGACTTGGTGGCCCCAGAAGGTCATCACAAGGTTCTCTCTTTCTGCTGCATGCTCTCAAGTTAGATCAACTTGTCCAGAACAGAAGAAGAGTGTCAGCAACACACTGGGGCAGCAAGAAGTGATGAACTCAGCCCACACAGCAAGAGTATTTGCCAGAGTGTGGTGTTTGCCCAGTACAGCAGTTTCCAGACACATCTGCACAGCACCTAAGACAGAACGAAATCAATCAGAAAACACACACGTTTGTGGGTGGTCTTTTTCGGCACGTTCAAAAACTGTTGACAATACAAACTCACAAGCTCTATTCATTACGCTCAATCATTAAGAGACAAGGGGACCCCTTTAATGCCAGGCCCTTCCTGTTTGCAACCATCTACAAGGCAAGAGTCTCTTGTTACTTCCTACCCTAAAATCACCATAGCTTTTTACCCTAGGTTCCAGAATTCCTTGGCCCCATATCTGTTTCTCAAACAACAGCTGTGTGTAAAGTCTTCCTTTGTCCTATGAACAAAAAAAAAAAAAAAAAAAGAAGAAGAAGAAGAAGAAGAAGAAGCCTACAAATCTGCTATGACCTTGAAAATCAGATCAAAGACTTGAAGTTTAGTCCTAGTGCAAGGATTCAGTATACTCATCTTTACCAGTAGGAATTTGTACAGCGAGTTCTAGTTCTGACACTGAAGGATTCTATACTAGGGCTCATGCTTGCAGTAGGAAACAGGAGAATAACCACCTTGTCCCTGAAACTCAAGAAACCTGTGTTCCAGTTGTAACTTTGCTGCTTGTTAGCTGTGGTTCTTCAATTCAATTTAGTCGAGTGGCAGAGGACCTTGTATCATGAGGACCTTTGTGGAGCATCATAAAACAGTGATACCTATGCTCACCCACAAAAATTCTGGCTTTACTATATGTATGCGTGTTTCTGTTATCACAACAGCAAAAAATACATTTCTTAGACGTCATTACTCAGGGTTGAAGAGATGGCTCAGTGGTTAAGAGCACTGGTTGTTTATTATTATTCCATAGAAGCCTGATTGTTTCCTAATGAGAGACAGAAAGGTGGGCGGGTTTAATGGGACTGGAGGTGGGGAGAAACTGGAAGTAGAGGGAAGGGAAAACTGTAATTAGGATATATTATGTGAAGAAAAAAATCGGTCTTCAATAAAACAGAAAAGGACTGGCTGGCTGCTTCAAAGGACCTGGGTTCATACTCCCAGCACCCACCTGGGCAGCTCAAAACTGTCTGTAACTCCAGTTCCGAGGGATTCACAAACTCTCACACAGACATACATGGCAGGCAAAACACCAATGCACATACAATAAAAATAAAGAAATCACTTCAAAATAGAAGTCATTTCTTTAATAGCTGCACATTCTCTGCCATCCCCACTTGCTGATTTCTTGTTTGTTCTTTCGACAACATACTAAGAAGGCCCTGTCTCATCTTTGCCTGTTCCTTCCCGCTCCCAGCTCTATCTCCATTTTCCCATTCCCTCACCTTTCTTGACACCAGAATCCTCTGCCTTGTGAGAACTTTCTTAAACAATTCCCTCATCAGAGCCTTTGCACTTATTATCTTCTTCACAGATACCTCCTTTTCAGTTTGTCCAGTTGAAATGTCAATCACTCAATAGGGCTTCCCCTAGCTTTTCCCATCAAATGTTCTCAAGCACATCTCCACATCCCAATCCCTTGACCTTCTGTTCACCGTTTTACCTCTCTAGTCTTCATCACTGACATATAACATGTTACAGATTAATCATATCTACCATTTTTTCTCCTACTAGAATGTATGTTCCATGAGGTTGGGAATGTTTGTCATATTTTTTTGTCTGCTATGCCCCTGCTCACAGTAATAAGATAAATGGTACAGAAAAAAAACAATAGCTCTGAGTTGAATAAATGAAGGAATAGAAGCAAACACCAAAAGTTTAATATTATAATGTTTATGGAAAAATACAATTGAAATAAAACTTTAACACCAGGTCTTATATATCGCAGGCTAGTCTTGAACTTTCTGTATAGCTGAGCATGACCTAGAAACTCTCGATCCTCCTGTACTATTACCCATAAACCAGGATTTAGGCAGGTATCACCATACCCTGCTATAATTTAATTTTTTAAACTACTCCATCCTCAAACTGCAAAGACCTCCATAATTTGCTGTGAGCAGCTGACATTTCAGGCCACAACAGGAAGTTCCAAGGATCTTCAGAACGGGAACTTGGGGGAGGGCTGGGTTTTAGACGCCTTTTATCCCTTTTAGTGATATGTATGCTATGACTTAAATGGGCTAATCCTGCCGGGCTATCTTCCCAGTTGCTAATCCATACTTCTGGCTGGGAACATCCACAGATACCTCAGAACATAGAGTCCTCTGGAGATAAAAGCAACCACAAAGAATGTCTCCTGAATGCCAGGCCCTGAGCTTGAAGACATTTCTGGCATTATCAGTGAAGTTCACAACCACCCCATAAGATGAGGAGCATTTTATATTTTTATTACATTTTTTAACTTTTATTTGGTGTGCAATTGGGAGGGGACACATGCCTGTGGACATCAAAGGACAACTTGTGAGAGTTGGTTTTGTCCTTTTGACTATGTGGATCCTGTGACTCAAGTTGGATCATTGGACTTTGTAGCAGGCCCCTTTCCCCATGGAGCTATCTTGCTGACCTCATGAATACTATTGTATCCCTGTTTCTCTGGTGAGGAAGTAGAGGCTGAAGGAGGTTAAGCCCTTAGCCAAGTGCACACAACTAGAAACGTTAAGGCTAGACAAAAGCTAGACTTTAAATCTGGGTCACAAACAAGCTCTAGCTCCTTCTCTTCCCCCTGTTGTGTGCTGCATTTCTGGCTGTAGCCCTGTTTGCCCCTCCCCCTGAGCCTGGAAAGTTGTGTTGGGAAATCAAAACATGTAAATGTTACCACAATAATGAGGATATATTCCCACTTGTAAGCAGCAAAAAATTGATGAGCCTGGTGCAAATGAAGAAAAGCTGGGCAGAAAAGACTATTTTTAAAACTTAGGCTTAGAATTAGCTCAGTTATTAAAGTGCTTTGCCTAGCACACATGAAGCCTCGGGCTTCATCTCCAGTACTACATCCTCCAGACTTGGTGGACTTGCCTGTACCAGCAGCACTCCAGGGGGATGCAGGAGGATGAGGGGCTCACAGCTATTCTTAGCTACATACAGAGTTCAAAGCCATCCTGGAAAACATGGTATCTTCTCCGGAAAAATCTGTAACCCTGGCACTCAAGGGGCTGAGAAAAATGATCATGTGTTTGAGTCACTGAATGAGATGCTACTCCTTGCTTTTCTTCCCTTCAGAAAGGACAAAATAAATGACTTGGTTCAAATTCTGCCTCAGTCTGCCTAGCAAATACAAGTACCTGGAGTCAGTCCTACTATCATCATCTCTCACACACAAATTATTAAAATAAACATCAGGAGTCTATCAATGGACTGTGGCGAGTTACAGGATGAGAATATAAGTTTTCTCAAGTGTAAAAACAGGAATCCTTGACTTCATAGCTTTGTCATGAGGATGATATTTAGGAATGAATCAGGCTCAGCACCTGGCACCAAACAAAGCTTATTTATTAAAAGCTCACTTCTCTTCTGCCTTTTCAGACTCCTATATGAGCGTCTTCTTTGTAGTTGCTTCCAACCTCCAGGACCCTGCTTTGTGAGTGGCAAGGGAGGAGGCTTTAACCACCTTCAGGGACAATTTGGGTTTCCTCTGCATTCACTGCTTCCCTTGTCATTTTTATTGGCCTTGTATTAGAGGTATGGAATTGTAAAAAGTGGAGATGACCTAAAAACTTAGGATCTTCTTAAAAGGAAGAAATCTGGAAACTCAGTATGTTATAATGAAGAATGGTTAGCATTTCCCTTCTTTTTCATAACTTGTCAATATTGATGCGTATCGATCCTGGATGAGAGGAACAAATAAACATTAACATTGTCAAAAACAACTCACATCACTTGAGGATAAAAGTAGGAAGTCCAATAAAGACTCTTTCCTGTGAAAGGTACGTCTCCAAATACTCTGTTGCCATAGTGCCAGCATTTCCAATTCTTTTCAGGTAGCTTGCGATACTGAGTAGGGTCAGAGCCATCCTAGGTTACCCCCACTGTTTCCTCAGGTTTATACGAATATATCATTTTGTAAATGCAAATGAGTATTTGCAGGCAACTAAAGAGAAATCCTGAAATGAAATATTTAGTAAAAATGTCTATCTTTAGATAATGTAATAATAATAACACTGAGTTTTATCAAGTGCCTTCTTTGTTCTGAACAACTCAAGCTCTGAAGCCATTATCACGTTAATGGAATAGCACATTCCTAAGGTCGAATTATCATCCTGTGACAGGTTAGTGGTGTCATCAGTTCCATTCTGGAAACCACATACTGTTTATGAGAGGCAAAATGGAACAAGAAAGAGAAAGAACAAGAGCCTCAAAACGACTTCAATGTGTAAGTCCTAATACAAATAATCATGTCTCTGCAAAGTACTTTTGCAGGATTACATAAACCCTTTCTATATTCCCAATGCAGGTATTAGGAAAGACTACTATAGTTTCCCAACCGCATAATGCCAAGTAGAACGAAAGCAGCCACAAACTGACAACAGACTCAGTTGCTGAGTGGACTCTGCCTTCAACTTTCTGGGTATCCTGCTGTGTGCTAGACCTTTCCCTTTCTGCATCAAACTTTCCTAAGCTGAAGGAAGAGAGCATTGAATGGACAAGTACATTTTATGATGTCCTGACAATAGAACACTGTCCCTCAGAGACTAAGAATCCATACATCACCTGTGGGTCTTCTACATAGATATCTGGAGACATTAATGCACTTTTGCTCCTAATGGCATTATTCTTACGAGACGTATAAATAGCCCAGGTATCCATCAATAGATGAATGCAATAAAAATGGCATATAGACACAGCCATACATTCTTTTTTTTTAATTTTCATTAAGGATCTAAGGATGACCTCGAACTTCTGAATCTCTTAACCTCACCTTCCAAGTGCAGGATTACAGCCACACATGGATCATAGGCCAAGTTTCTGCAGTGCTGGAGATCAAAAACCTTCTTGCATGCTGGGCAAAGCACTCTGCCAACTATGTTGCATTCCCACTCTTGGAATACAGACCAAGAAAGGTGATCTGCATTCTGCACTTAACATTTTGTATCTGACTGTTGCTGTGATTGCCAAGATGGCACTTGAACATTTTCTTTCACAGATTCTGAAAGGTAGGAATATAAATACTGGCTTACAGAAAATTTTCTGCTAGCTCCACCCAACAGCTACTTTGCCACTGCTTCGTCATCACTAATCGCCTTACTTCCTAACCATTGCTAGTGCAAGCAGGGTGTGCAGCATACATCTTTTGCTCTCCTCTCTCTCTCTCTCTCTCTCATCTCTCTCTCTCTCCTCCTTTCCCTCCCCCTCCCATCCCTCCCTCTCTCCTTTTCTCTCTGTTCTCCTCCCTTCCCCCTCCTTCCTCACTTTTCCTCCCTCTTTCCAAGTGTTCTTGGCCAGCCAGTCTCACATATCTCTTCTCTCTTTATGTCCTTCTCTATCTCCCCTTTCTCAGACTCACCCCTTTGCTAGGTGCCTCCCTCCCCTTTCCCCACAATTAATCTTCTTTATACTAGGTCTGTCCAATGGTGTGATTCCTCAGAGGACCCACCAACCATACCTTACTCTAAAAAGCTGCATTATATTTCATAACAGATAATCCTTTCACTTGATAAATGAAATTCTAAGCAGCTAAGTGACTTGCCCAATGCCACACAGCTACAAAGCAGTGAAGCTGGAATTCAGCCTCAAATCCCTCTGGCTCCAGGCTTTAGTGTTTGTTCTCTTCACAAACAAGGCATAGAAACATTTTCTAGGAAAGAGACTTCATTAACTTGTAAGTCCAGAGGGAACAAAGCTACCCAAAATTGCCTATGTTAGACCATGCACACAGAAATGGTATAGATACAGCAGTAATTCTTAAGGTTTCTAAATCAATTACCATGATCTTCCAAAAACACTAAAGTAATGTTCTTAGTGACTGTGGACATGGTTCAGTGAATAAGAGTACTTGTTCTCACAAGAATGAGAACCTGAGTTCAAGTGGGCAGAATCCACAAAAAAAAGAAAGAAAGAAAGAAAGAAAGAAAGAAAGAAAGAAAGAAAGAAAGAAAGAAAAAAGGCCAGGCTGGTTGCATGTGCCTGTAATTACTGGTAGGAGTATCCCTAGAGCATCCTGACCAGACAACCTACTTGCAACCACAAGTTTTGGGTTAGTGGGAGAGTCTATCTCAATATGATAACAGAGAACAATAGAGAATAATACCTGATGTCTTACTAAGATCCCGTCTCCTCAGCTATATACACAACTACACACTCATATGCGTGTGCCCTCACCCACCTACATGTACATTTAGTACATTGGTGAAGCAAGGCATCATGGTGCGTGCTTACAATCCCAGTTGAGGCAGGAGGATCATTATGAGTTCCGGGCCAGCTGGGCTACATGATGAGTTTAAGGTTAGTTTGGGTTACATAACAAGACCTTATCTCAAAGAAAAATGGGGAAAGGTGGGTAATTTGAATCAAAATAGAAATCATTTCTCCCTAGTTAGCTGAATTTGTGAAATGAATTTTAAAGATAATTCCCACTGGTCCTCTTGTTTTCCGAACTTCTACGGCTCACTGAAAATAAAATGTGTCCCTTTAGATAGTCACATATACCAGGACAATTTCTTCATAAGATGCCAGGGCAGCAGCATAAACTGGTAGGTTTTAAAGAGAATGTGTACAATATTGTATGTAATAGGCTCTTGGCGCTATGATAAATGCTCTTTCATGAGGTTTCCTCTTAAATAAAGGAGCCTATCTTTAACCATCAGCCAGATTGAAAATCAGGGGACCATCACTGCTTGTGTTGGGTTTTGGTATTTATATTTGAAAATTCACCTTTATTTCTTGTGGCAAATCAAAGGTTTTCAATAAAAAACCATTGCAGCTTAAATAAAGCCTTAGTTACACATCTTTCTGTTTCTTCTGATTAAGCACCATCTCCCTGTCACCCCTACAGTATCTCAGTTCAAAAGATCCTCTTTCAGGGTCTTGCAGCAAAGTCATTATTGGAAAATAATTTCTTCCCAGCCCTTCGGTTGACACTGTGTGACTCTTACCCCAGCAATCCTTAGACTACTATACAAGATGAGCTTTGGAACAAACTTGGACTGCTTGAACAAACTCTGTTCTTAGGGAGTATCCTTTTCAAGAAGACTCTGCGGTTGAAGGAGAAAGATGTTCTGCACAATTCACGTTTGCAAGAGGGTCACTGAGAAGGTCAAATTTTAACTGGTGCCAATATATCACTCAATGTCCAACGGTGAGCTGATGAAAGCACTAGATTGGCTTCGGCTACATGAACCCAAAAGACAAGAATGTCTGATTGAGATAGAACAATGAGGGACAGCCCCTAAAAGAGTTGTACACCTTAAATACTCTAACATCTGATTAAAGGAACAAGTATTTGTCAAGCGGCGACTCGGCACAGGCCTGCTACAAAGGAATGCCGGGTGTACCATGTAAGCAATTTTAGCTTTTCCCTCTAAGTCTATATGGGAACTGATTCAAATCTATCGAAGCCTGTTCTGTTGACTACACACATTCCCCACTCCTATTACACTGTCTTCCTAACAGACGGCAATATGAGGACATAGACTCCAAAGTGTCAGGGCTGGAAAGGAAATTAGATTTCAAGTTGAACAAACCCTCTTCTGCATTTCTCAGATGAGGAAACAAAAGCCCAAACAAGTAATGCTAGACATTTACTATTTGCCCAGTTTCATCCCGCTTCCACAGGAAGAACACAAAAAAATGTCTGTGTTAATGTTAAAAACAATGCTCTCTGCGCACCTCGTTGTTTTGCTTCCAGAAACTGAGAGAAAGCAGTCTCTTGACTCCTAACTCCTCCCCACCCCCACCATAATCCTTGCTCAGATCAACAGTTCCGGTTCTCTCTCCTTCTGTCCTTCCAGCTTTCTCAGTCCTCCTCCCTCTTTAGGGGCAGGTCCAATTACTCAGCAGCCCACTTAGCATAGCAAAGAGTCGAAGTCCAGAATGTGCTGTAGCAAAAACAGTTTGGCGCTTTGTTCTTCCCAGCTGTGCTTACTTTTCCTAGGCAGAGCTGCGATCTCCACTGCTGTGGCTTCTTTCTGTTAAGTTCAGGCCCCCAGGGATATGATTATTACATAATTTTGCATTGTACCTCAAATATATGTATACACACACACACACACACACACACACACACACACACACACGAAGGAAAAAAACCAGCATCATCCCAGTTGCTCTGTGAGCTGATCCTTGTCCAGGATGACAATGGGCTTTCTGAGGACAAGGCCAGCCCTGTAATGTTTGATTAACACCAACCAGCTCTTTGTAGGACAGTATCAAGCCATACAGTAACAAGAGCACGCCTTTTGATTTGAGTTTGCGCCTCTGTTGATACAATCCATTATCCTGTTTGCCTTTCTTACTACAGCAAGGCATCGCACCAAGGGCTTCAAGGATTTTTTTTTTTTTCCTATAATAACCTCCAAATCCCTTAGCACCTGCTTTCTGCCAAAGAACCTCTCTCTTCACATCACTGCTTTTCTTTTCAAAATGGTCCTTTCAACACCATTTTGAATAGTAGGTAAAGCTATACTCCCATCCCAAGGAAAAAGAAAGCTATGGCCACAACTAGTGGTTCCATATTTTAAAAGAAACCAAATGGGACAGAGAAATTGAGTCACTGTTTGCTTAACCCTTTCGATACTGTTCCTGTCTTTGATTCAAGGTCTCAGCTTTGTAGTCACTTATACATTTTGATGCAGGGAGGAAGACAAGTTCCAGAAGCTCGGTCAGCAACCAGGAGATTTTAACTGATTTGCTTCAAGGCAAGTGCCACAGTGACGTTAACACATGTACACAAACAGCGCCAGGCTGCTTGTCTCAACTTCCCCCAGTTATTCAGTCTAAAGCATACAAATGCACCCCCTCAGAATCTTTCCAAACTCCCCCAAATCTTCATTATGAATCACATGAGATTCATGGAATCTCCAAATCTTAAACATCGGGTTTTAGACCTTCCAGACATTGACAGACAACACGTTCACATTTAAAAGAAATCCATATTTGAAAATATTTTCACGTCCAACACTGTTGATAGAAAAATACCAACAATCTCAATGATGAAACAACACAGACTATTCTGAATGAAGAGTTTCCAGAAAATAATAGGTTCTGTTTCTATGGAGTGGCACACCCCCTTTCAGAGCTCTAACCCCACCCCTTCCCGAGCATCTTATTTATGTTTGTGCAAGATACCCCTGGTTAATTATCAGGCCTTCCCATTTGGCCAGTAAATGGAAGGCAAATTAATAATTTCGGGTAGAAAAAGACCTGGGCGCTTTTCTCCTCCCTCCCTTCCCAGGTCAGCCGGCTCGCTTATGAATTAGTGCTCCAGCGGCCTGAATAGCACAGAATGGATGTTTGGCTAAATCCTCTAAGTATGAAAGCTCTTCACACCATTTGGTCTTGAACTGATCCAATAGCGAGGTGTAACCACTAGTGACAATAAAGCGCCATCTGGCAAAGTGAACTCTGGGACAAACAATGACAAGCACAAGTGAAAAGAATTGCAATGATTTCCACAAACATGTGAAATACTATAAACTGTGGGACTTAGCAGCTTCTCCCGAGGCAAGTAAACAAATGCAACCCTTGGGCTGCGCTTGCAACCGCGGCAGACTGAAGTGGGGGGCTCGGTCTCTGAGAGCCGCCTGGCTCCATTTGCATTTAGCTAGGGAAAAATGTATGCAGATTAGGGAACAAAAAATATATAAGCGCTCGTAGCCAGACGTCACTTTTCCTTCGCTCTTTACTGTCAGGGTGATGTACTGGAAGTCTTTATTTCTTTCAGCTCGGGCCTCTCGGTGTCTCATTCTCCTTCCAGCCTGTTCTCATGCCTTTCTCATCACCTGCTGAGGCCTTGATCACGGACAGAGCAGACGAGCAGCGGGGGGACAATTAGAGAGGAGTTCAGACTTTGATCATTTGACCATATGTGAATACAACAGCTGACCACATGTTTTAAAAGACAACTGACTTAAATGTATTAAAAACACCACAAAGCCAAAGCATAGATACTGAAATTTACATTTTAATTATCTGACACAATGCTGCGTTCAACTTTTTTTTTTTTTTCAAAATATTGAATATGGAAAAAAATACATCTTGTCCCTTCAAAACAGGAAGAGAAAGCACTTTCAGTGCGTTCTCCCTGCCCCCACCTCCACCCCCTGCCAAACGCGTCCCCTTTCAGCACAGCATTTAACCAGTGTGGACGGTGAAGAATCCGGTGCTGGAGGTTTCAAAAGACATATTCACAGCTTCCCAAACTTGAGCATGATTACCAAAGGTAGACTGAGCTTAAAGTGCACTCATTTAAAGAATGATTGTACTCAGAAAAGGTCGGCTCGGTGTGCCTAAGGTAAACTAGCTCAGTGTGATGAGGGTTAGCCTCAGTTCTTGAATTCTTTTAAAATGGCCATTCAAAAAACATGTTTTGTAAAGTTTACCAAATGAAAGAGCTTTGCTGTCAACACTACTCTCCAATGCTTGGTTAGCTAGAAGAGTGTCTTTGCAGCCTCAGGACACAAATGAAAGTTTATTTGTGGTCAGTTCTAGCAAAATGTAGTCCCTTCTTTCTGCTTCTCTTTTTCTGATTTTAACCTAGCTGAGGTGAGGTGTGGCTACTCCTGATCCTGCTAGGACCCTTTTCTCCAGTTTTTGTATGCAGTTGGTGATCTTTCCTCGGCTTCTGGAGACGTGGGGCCTTTCTTATCTTCCCCCACCTACAAGAAAATTTAAACATATTCATGAATGGTTATTTACTCTCAAATAGCGAGATAATAGAAAAATAACACTAATTGTTTTGACAGCAGTTTGCCTAAGAGTTATCTGGAAGAACAAATGTTTCTTTTGTAGTGTTAGGAAGATGAGTGCTTATCTATGTATTAAGATTATTTCTGTTCTTATGGTAGACAGACCAAAGCAATTTGGGGTAAGGGGGAGAAAAGGTCTAGATACAATTTAAGTGAAAATTTCATTTAACATTCCCCCAAATGTTTTGATAAGCCATTTACTCTTTTTTTCAGTGAGAGAGATTAGCAATGCGATTTACATTTTAATGGCTATATATGCTAATATTTTGTTGATAATCTGTGCATCTTACTGTCTTTAAAAATGTAAATTGCCTTTTAATTTAAAAAGAATCCCACCTGTGTAATTTTACTTTGGTATCATCTTAAATGTAATTGATTTATAACCATTATCGTATAAGCCCTTAAAAAAAAAAAAAAGCAAAGGTTGCTTAAAAGACACGTTCCTGTCTTAATTATGAGTGTCCTTGCTGAGGTTTATGTGCCACCTTGAGGCCTTGGGCATGTTTCATCGCCCCTCTGGCCTGTTTCCTTCTCTGTAACACAAGTTAATTAAAGGAGCTGATCTCTAATGACTTTTTCCAGTTCCAGAGAATCTCAGATGCTATAATTGCCCTACCAAAACAAACTTCGCAATGGAATCTTGATAACTTTTATTGCTTTAAAGAAGTTTTTCCCTGCAGCGTGGAGAGAAAGGTTGATGAGTAAATCTCTGCCTCTTGGACCCTATTTGGTCTCTCTGTTTTCTCTCTGCTCAGCATCAAAAAACTCAGGGCCTCAAGCGTGCCATTCAAGGGCTCTAACCACTGAGAACTAGCACAGCCCCGAGTTAATGAGTGTTTGTATTAACCTGTTATAAGCCCACAGTGCTAGCATTTTACAGACATCCTTTTAGTCCTTACAACCCTCTTGCAAAAAAGCATTATTATCCCCTTCATTCATAGGTGAAACTAAGGTCCACGAGGCAAAGGCTCTGGTAGCAAATCTCCTGGCTAGCCTTTGGTAGAACCAGAGCTTGATATCAGATAGGAATTTTCACGCCATCCAACATCCCTCACAGAAAGATAATGTATATCAGAAGAGTGAGCTACTTATCAGTGATTTCCTGGGACAAATCCTCTACCTCAATTTCCTTAACCCACATAGGAATTGTATCTCCAGGAATCTATCACCTACCTCAAGAATAAAGACAAAATTAGAAAAATAGTAAACTAAAAGTAAACAATGGGTTCCTCTGAGATGCCAAAAGAGATGAGCACAGATTGGCCCTCTCCAGAACACACATACTGGCCTTTGATGATTGAGCTAATAAGCTAGATATATTTTCAACTATGGGAGTCTTCTCTAATGCCATTCCTAAGGCTAAAGGAAGTGTCTCACAAAGATGGAAATTTCTAGAAAGCATTGTCCAATATCCTTGTTGAATCAAGATACAAATCACTGAGAAAATTGTACAAAATGAAAGAAATTGAAAAGTCTGCCCTGCAAATACACTTCATTTTCATCTCAAGTAGAGTTAACATTTTAAAAGTAAGCAGAAAATCAGTCCAATTTGAAGCCAACAAAGAGGTCTTTGGAACCACTGACAAACGGGGAGTGGCTTCACTAAATGCTACTTCCTTTTTTTTTTTTTTTTAAATTTCAACTTTTCTTTCTTTAATATATGAGATTGGAGGGGGGATGGTAGGTATCTTGTTTCATATTTTCTTTTTTTTTTTTTAAATTGGAACTTTTATTTACATTTCAGGTGTTTTCCCCTTACCCCCCTTTCCCCCCTCCCTCCCAGGAACTCCCTATCCCTTCCCCCATCCTCCTGCTCTATGATGGTGTACCCACACCCACCCTCCCCAGAACCTCACCTCCCACCCTCGAATACCACCCCCCACGATGTCCAGCCTTCATGGGACCAAGAATCTCTTCTCCCACTTATATATAGCTCCCTTGCATATATAGCTGGGGCCATGGGTCCCTCCCTAAGCGCTCCCAGGCTGGTGGTTTAGACCCTGGGGGCTCTGGTTGGTTGGTATTGTTGTTCTCCTCATGGGGTCCCGTCCCCTTTCTACTCCTTCAGTCTTCACTCTATCTTCTCTGTTGGAATCCCATGATCAGTTTAATGGTTAGCTGTGAGCATCTGCCTTCTGAATATGTCAGACTCTTGCAGACCTCTAAGGAGACAGTTATGTTTAGGCTCCTGTCAGCATGCACCTCCTGACACCCATGTCATCATCTACTTTGGTGACTGCACATGGGATGGCTTCCTAATTTCAAAAAGAAATGGTTTTGTTTAAGAAAAACAAACAAACTTTAAGGCATATGGAGATATGAGATATTGTAAGATATAAAATTCAAAAAAATGATTTGAAATTTAAAGATAAGACTTAAGTCTTCTTGAAGGGAAATGGAAGAAGAGACTCTGTGATAGGCAGATTGGGGTAGGCACCATTCGGATGTAGATAAATAAACCAGGGAAAAAAACCTTAAGTCTTCTGGGCTGGTGGTTTTAGGGCCCCAAGAACCCCATGCCATCAAACCAGAGTGGCAGAGTGCCTGAGGGGCGGGTACTTTCTTAAAGTAAAGTGCTTAAATGGTCTTTCTAAAGGGGAGTAGGCTTTGAGAAAGCGATTAGGTTAAGCTCAGCCGTGAGAAGTAGGGGTAGCCTGCTCCATGGAGCTCATTCAGATTTTCCCATAAAGGAGCTTTTTATATTCTGTGCCAGAAAGCAAGAGCACCCCAAAGGAAGGAAAGAGGGAGATGCTGAGATTTGAGGGTGCTTGATGAGAAGCTTGGTGAGGCCACGTTCAGAAATGGGGGGTGTTTTATGCAATCCCTGTTATTTTGTAACTTTCCTAAATTTGGATTTTTGTCATTCCTGCTTTTATTTAGTGA
The DNA here is from genome assembly GCA_021653895.1 of Mastomys natalensis. NCBI lineage: Eukaryota > Metazoa > Chordata > Mammalia > Rodentia > Muridae > Mastomys > Mastomys natalensis. Next base: position 136,316 of record JAJTUV010002543.1, on the reverse strand, counting down.
GTTGCTGCCAAATCCTTCTAGCTTTTTTTTTGGAGATCGGGCAATCTGTAGAGGAACAAACAAACAAACAAAAAGTTACTGAAGGTTCTCCTTCCATTTCTCTTTTATACGCCTGGAGAATGCACAGAAAGACACACAAGCAATTCATCGGTCATATCTGGTATCTAAAAAAAGCCAAGGTTAAAGATATCTTAGGTGTTTGTACATAAATAATGCCCAGCTAGGAAAACAAGGCTCTATTTTCAATTATAAGGTTAACAATAAGTATTGAAACACACCCTGAGTGTGGTGGCACAGGCCTTAAATCCCAGCAGACATCTACAGAGAGTTTCAGGACAGCCAGGGCTACACAGAAAAACCTTGTTCAATAAAACCAAATCAATCAATCAATCAATCAATTCAATCAACTAATTAATCAAACAAACAAAAACACTTAAAACTGCTCCTTCTGGGGAAAAGCAAGTTCACATATCCCTGGGTGCAACTGCAGATGGTATATGGGTGAGAAAGCATCATGGGTTTTTCATCTGCAGAATTCTCAAGGTAGAAATAATGGGTAGAAGAGGTTGAATCTCATTCTATGCTGGTGGTGATTGACAGTGTTTGTTTCCTTTTTTAAACAAAAACCCCATCTCCTCTCCCTGGAGTAATTATGAGGATTATTTGAGGTGGTGAGTCGGGGTGTTAAGTTGGAGCAGGTTGTCTTGAAATTCCAAGGAAAAGAGTTTCGTTGCATAAGTTACCTAAATGGACTTCTACATAAGGTAATTCGCAAGATATGAGAGTCTGCTAGAGGAAAGAGCACCTGGGGTAGGGGCGGTCCTGGAGGTTACTTTTCTATGACAAACTTCTCGTCAGTGCTGGATTTTCGGTATTTCTTATTTAGGTTTTGTTGGGGAGAGTGTTGTTCTTGTTGTTTTGTTTTATTTTGCTTTTTCTTTTACACAGGGGTCACACTGTGTAGCCCAGGCTGGCCTAAAAACCTGGTCTCAACAGAGGTTCCTAATATTTTGAAAATCTAATGAAGTCTAAAGACCATTCTCTAGAAAATGCACATATTCGTCGAATTTTGCATGTTTTTAGGAGTCTCTTGGACCCCTTAAAGAGAATTAATATACAGTGGGCTAAGACTTCTTGGGCTTTAAAGCTCTGTTGATTCACAACCATAGGGGAAAGAATTTCTGCTGAAGCAGCGCATCCCATATCTAGCAATAACAGCACATCCCAATCTAACAATGGTGATTCCTAGAAAATTCCTGATCAAGGAAACTGCCAGCAGTGCAGACAGGCTCATCTGTGTCTCTCTAGAATTCGCTTTCTTGCCAATTGTAAGCACAGCCCTGTGATCCAGCTTACAAGGCCAGACTGAGGTTATACAGTAAGCTCTGTCTCGAACCTTCTCTTATTTTCCAACATACTCCACTTTGAGACTTATTCCCATCTCCCTTTTCCAACCTCTTCCCTTTACCTTCTTTGGCAGTGACCTTGCCACTTAAGCTGTCTGAGAAGAATCTAACTCATAGATAGCATGACTCATCTTCTTTAACAGTACAAACTCGACTCCCTTGCCTTTCATTATAGCCCTCTTCCTAAACCTTAGGGCATATTTTCCTTTAGTTTACAAACCAACTTTGCCTTGTGGTATGGCGGGTGGGGTGGGGTAAGTTGGGGGGTGGGGGTCCTTGCGCCCTGTCTCACCAGCGTGAAAAGTCAAAACAATATAAAATTCTAGAGGCATATGGGGGAAAACTGCAAGATCTGATGTAAGTTTTCATCTCAGTGTTTTTATTTGCTTTATTTTATTATGCAGGATTACACAAGGTCATTTCATATCAAACTTATACTTTTGATATACTCTCCCCATATCACCCAAATGTCCCCTCCTCTGCCATTGAGCCCCCTCTGGTCCTCCGACAATTTTGCTTTCTATGTTCTTGTTGTCTGTACACATGATTTATACGTATCTGTGCACTCTGAGATCCACAAAAAGAGAAAGCATGTGACTTTACCTCAAGTTACATCCATTTTCTACAAACAATATAACTTCAGTCTTCACAGCTTAAAAAAAATCTGTTGTCTATATTAAAGCTACATTGTCTTTAACCAGTTCCTCTGTTATTGGACACCAAGTTTGGTTTCTCAACTTACCCATTGTGATTAAGGCCGCAATACACATGCAATATCCTGTACTGTGTGGATTTGGAGTCCTTAGTGGAAACCTCTAGAAATGGTATAGCTGGGTTATATGGTAGTTTCTTTTCTTTCTTTTGTTCAGTGCGGGGTTTTGAGAATCTAGGACCTAACACATGCTAAACAGTCATTGCTATGCTGGACTATCCTCCGGGCCTATATTCTTATTGCGTGCATAAATTTTGACAAAAAAAAAAAGCTGGAAAACCAAACACTTAATCAGAACTACTCTGGTTTCCAAAATTAAAGTGATGGGCACAAAGTGGCCTCTCCTCCTCAGGACCTCTCACTCAGCTATTTGTTTGTAGGTTTTGTACCTATCTGTGATGAATAGGAGGTGCAGCCTGTCCTTGAAAGGTATTCCAGGGACTTGTTCCTTTCTTTTCCTTCTTTTTAACTATGAGCATTTTCCCTATTTTCCACCATGAGGTTCTGCTTGGCACAGGCTGGAAGGCAACAAGACTCATCTACCACCTTTGAACCTTAAGTCAAAATAAACTTTCTTCTTTGCAGTGTGTTGTTGTTGTTGTTGTTTATTCTCATGTATTTTGTCACAGTTTAGAAAAACCGAGTAGTGAAAGAATGAGGTTAATAAGGCTTTGAAACTCACCCAAACGCTACACAGCATTCTGAACAGAGTAAAACAAGTAGGTAGATCAAACACAATTTCCACCACTCCATCCGAGTAACACTAAAACAATGTCCAATGAGCAAAAGAAGTTCTTTGCTTGGATTTTGTTCCTTTGTTTTATTTTGAACCTGGGTCACTGTTTGTAATACAGGTTGGCCTTTTGAACATCTTGAAATCTTAATTCTTCCTGCTTCAGCCTCATAAGTGTTAAGAATATAGGGCATGATACCTTGCCAGTTTTTTTTAATGTGAGCAAAACTAAAACCATTTTAAAATGAATAGTAAATGAACTAAGTGTTATAAGTTTGTTTGTAGAAGGCGGGGTTTTTTAAAGGAGATTCTAATTTACATTTTGTTTTATTCTCTTCATATATCTTCTATTTAATTATTCATTATTTTTGTAGTACAGAGGATTGAACCCAGGACATAGAAGTGCTAAAAACATGCTTATCACTGAATCATATGCCAAACCACCTTGTTTTACATATACTTTCCACATCTTTTTTATAAAAATGCTGTTTATTGTTGTTGCTTAAAATGCTATTAGTATGTAAAGAGTGGTAATAGAAATGGAATGAGCTGTGCTAGGCTTTGCATCCCAGTTTTAGTTGGCCAACTCTTCTCTGTCTGGATCTTGTATGTCTTGTCATCCAGGTAGGCTCTCAGCACTGGTCAATATTATTAATATGGCCCTGTTTCCCTTTTTTTTTTTTTTTTTTTTTTTGGTGTTTCCGGGGGGGGGGGGGGGGGGGGGGGGGGGGGGGGGGAGGCGGTTGCCTTTTTTCGGCCCGGTTTGGTTTTTGGCCCCCCGCCCCGCCCCCCTTAGAAAGGGAGGGAGTGGCCCCCCTTTTGCCCGTCAAAAATTGGGGGGGGTTTGATGAAAAAGGGGGGGGGAAGGGGGGTTTTTGGGGGCGTTTTTAAATCTGGGGGGGAAGAGCATGGTTTTTTCTTCCCCTCCCCCTTCCAGCCCCCTTTGGGGAGCATGGCTGAAGGGTTTCTCTCTCTCTCTCTTTGGAGAGATTTTTTTTAATTTTCAAAAAAGCAAAAAAAAAAAAAAAAAAAAAAAAAGCCATTTTCGAATTCTTGCCTAAAAACCCAAAGAGTATAAAAAAAAAAAAAAAAAAAAAAAAAACAAAACCCCTTCTTCCTTCTTCCATCACACAGGGACAATGGTACAGCTTGGCATGCAGCCTGCTAGCAGGCAGTTTCCGAACTTTGTTATGAGGATTCCAATTTCCATGGGGTTTAGATGAGACAAAGAAAAACTTCAAGATCTTCCCAAAAACAAGTTAAATTACTGTGGCTGAAACCTCCGGTGGGAACCCCAAATAATATCTCCCCCCCCAAATTCTTCCCTTCTGCCTCTAACTGTGTCTTTTCCTCTCTGTCAGGTATACTATACATGGAAAATATGTTTTACACAAAAAAATTTTTATGAAACATGGCACTCGCTACACCTAGTTTACAAGTCAAATTATTTTTAACTCTGCTTTTCTTTATTTTATTTCCTCATGTCCTCCCCCTAGGGAATTTGATCACAATAAAAGGGAATTTGCAATGATAAGATGTGGGTGAGGGAGAAAAACAATTGTAAACAGGAAGGTTTGAGGCATGAAAAGAAGTTTTTGGTTTTTTTTTTAGTCTTTTTTTTTTTTTTCAAGACAGGGTTTCTTGTGTGCCCTGGCTGTCCTGGAACTCTTCTGTGACCAGAATCCCTGAACTCAGAAATCTGCCTGCCTCGCCCCCCAAGAGCTGGGATTAAAGGCAGTGCTGCCACCCCCTGCTGTTTTTAGTTTTAAAAGGTCTGTTTAGCTTGGCTGTATCCTCAGTCACACATTCAGAAGATATTAGAGGAAAAAAGTTCAATGAGAAGTGGAAAGGACAAAGTGGATCTAACAAATGTGTTGGATTTTTTAGCTTCATCCTCAGTTTCCCCCCATCTTGACAATGTGACCTGAGGTTATTGACATTTTTTTACATTGGTAATGCAGGAATAAATTTTAAAAATGGTCCAAATTGGAATTTCAACTTTTAAATTTAAAAAAAACTTTTTGAATTTCATGTATTCTGTAGCCCCAATTTTGAAAGACAGTTTGACACATGACCAATCAAAAAAAACAATGTGTAGTTCTTCCTTGGGCCTATGAGTTTCCCAAAAGGATGGCCTATGACCTAGTTTCCCATATGGAACGAGGCCTTTCCTCGGGCATGTTTAACCCACTTAGACTGGCTTTTTTGAATGCAACTGGCCATATCTTTAAGTAATCAGTCATTATGTGCATGAGACAGTTCAGACACATTAACTTCATCTTATGATGTCAGTAAAGCTTAATTCTTAATAAAGAAGTACATACATTTAGTTACTGCAAATCTGCCAATAAAAAATATTCTTTCAAGTGATAGTTATTTTTTTCATTTAGATTGTAAGATTAAAGAGATGTTTTAGTTGGAAGGAAAACTGCTATTTTGTTACAATCAAATTGCCTTTTATAGAACAATTCTTCTGAAAAATAACCCCATTTCTACATTAAGCCTGTGTGTGCATGAAGAAAGTTCCAGAAGAAGCCACAACTGACTTTTTAGCGTTGTTTCTAGTAGAAATATTGTTAGCTTAAGGAGAGTACACAGCAGGATATAACGAGGCCTGTTTAGCGGTGGTGAAGATGGTACCCAGTTACTGGTGCATTTAGGTTAAGCACTCATTCCACAAAGCTATAGTCCAATCCTGAAAGAGGATTTTACTCTTTAGATATTCTGTATTCTTTAAACTTTCTTGAGTAGATAAAGTAAGATCTGCCCTAAAAAAAACAATAATTAAACCAATTTGTAGCTATAGTTTTACAGATAATTTAAATTGTGATTAAATTAGTATTACAATTAATATCCCCTTTTCTTGAGACAGGGTTTCACTATGTGGCCCTGGCTGTTTTTGGAACTTGCTATATAGACCAGGCTGGCTTTGAATTCACAGAGATACATCTGCCTCTGCCTCCTGGTATTGGGATTAAAGGCTTGCATCTACAATACCTGATTTACAATTAATATTTTTAAAATAAGATATGGATTTAGAGATGTTGGTAGCATGCTTGCTAGCACACAGGAAGCCTTGGATATGATCACAAGCAGCACATTACACTGGGTTAGAGTGGTAGAATTTAATAATCCCTGTCCTCAGGCTTGGAAGTTACAGGGTTAGGGTTCAAGATCATCTCCTACACGTGAGTTTGAGGTGATGTTTATATTTAATTCACTAATAGACAAATAAATTAGATGAAGGCAAAAAAAAACATGGAGGAAATGAATTCATTAACAGCATCTATAACAAATGGAAACTAATTTACATTTTTCTTTTTTATAAGATATTAATAAAGGAGACAGTATTAAGAATTGGGAGATTCCAATGTGATGTGTTCATGATCCAGTTTGAACAATTATTAACTCCGGCAAGGTTTTTATTCAAATGCTTTCACATGTTAAACATGCACACGGGCTGGAGATGTAACCAGTAATAGGGTGTTTTGCCTAACACAGGCACATGCGTGCAACATGTGCACCACATACATACACAGAAATATTCTCTGTGGCAGTTTGAAGAGAATGACCCCCATAGCTTCATATGTTTGAATGCTTGGTCCCCAGTTGATGGAACTGTTTAGGAAGAATTAGGAGGTGTTGCCTTGTCGGAGGAGAGATGTCATTGGGGAGCCAGCTTTGAGGTTTCCAAAGCCCATGGCTCAACAGTTAGTGCTCTTTCTCTGCCTGGTTGTTGTCTCAACCTGCACACTCTGCTTTTCAGCTACTGCTCAGTGCCATTCCTACCTGCCTGTTGTTCTGTTCCCGCCATGATGGTCATAGAATCAAACCACCCTCTATAACCATGAGCCTCAAATTAAGTGCCTCTTTAAGTTGCCTTAGTCATGAAAGAAAAGTGACTAGTACCCCTCTACTCTACACACCAAGGTTTTACAAAACACAAAAGGAATTTTCTTAGTTGATACTGGCTGTCTTCCTCATATGGAAATGATTCAAAATCTAGTTCACTTAGTCAGTTACTAAAAAAGTATAGCCAAATAGGGCAAACCAAAAGAACAGCAGGTAATTAGAAAAATGAGTTCAAGGAGATGCATGCAATCTCCATCTACCACTTCCCAGCCTTCAAAGTGTGCAAAACTCTATTTCTTTCCAAGCTAGCTTTTCACAATGAGGTTGAAGCATTTGAGGGCAGGAAATAGTTGTTGCAACTTGACAGAATAATGATGAATTATTCATAGAGTCACTGAACTGAAATCTTCAACTTGTGGCTTCCCTGAGTTTCCAGTTGGCAGGTGGATATGTCCCCAAGAGGCTTCACAACTGAAGCATCTTACTTCTTGCATCTATAAAATTATATTGTCTGTATCATCAAGGATAAGTGCCCAGCTGAAAGTTAGAGTGGTTTTTAGGAAACCAGGCCCTCTTCCTACCACTTACTCACATACAGCTGTTTCAATATTAACTATGACCACAGCTGTTGACATTTAAAAGACAAGCTCCTCCCTCTCCCTCTTCCTCTTCCTCTCCCTCTCCCTCTCCCTCTCCCTTCCCTCTCCCTCTCCCTCTCCCTCTCCCTCTCCCTCTCCCTCTCCCTCTCCCTCTCCCTCTCCCTCTCCCTCTCCCCCTCTTTCCCTCTTCCCCTTCCCACAATCCTTCCTCTTAGACATAGGGTCTCTTGTAGCCCATGATGTCTTTGAACTTGCTATGTAGCTTCTTTTAATTTGAACTTCTGATCCCCCTGACTCTCCCCCCTAAGTGTTAAATGCTTGCATTACAGGCTCATGCCACGACACCCAGTTTATTTGGTGCTCAGTGAATAAACATTCCTAACAACTGAACTATTTCTGCAGTTAGAAAGACTAGCGAGTCTCTTCAAACTCTCTCTCTAGGAGTTCTTAGTCTAAGGATAAGTCCCTGGGTCACAATTTCTAAAATATTGCTCAAATATGGAAGTCTTTCAGTTCCAAAATTCCAAAGATTCTTTTGGTACTTTTTCTTAGATTTGTGAAGCTGTCTGCGAAGTAGTTAATGTTACTCTTATCCTTGATATATTCAGAGGCTAGTATTCCAACTCGGAAATTACCGCAAAGTTGTCCTATGTTAAATTAAAGGCCTTTCATCTTACGCACATAAAAATATTTTTTGTCAAAATTAGAATAAATGTTTTCTCCCCCTTTCACAGAATGAGGAAGACCCACAGGCATTGACTAGTCAGAGATCTCAGACCTGTAGAAGATAACAGCTCCAGGTCCATGGCTTCTGATTTCAGATCTAATGGCCTCCATATGAAACCACAGATTGGCAGTCTCCAGACCAAATATAGTCCCATGTACACACTTCCAACTACCCAAGATCAATTAAAAATAGACTTCAGAACTGTCAGTGAGATTTTCTAAATGATAGCTAGTAGCCATGCTCCATTCCTGGCTGGGACTGAGACATTACCGAAGCTGGGACATCTGTCCTCTTTGTTTTGTGTCAGTCTCTACTCAGTCCACTTTTGTCTCTGGTCTTGTCCCCACAGGCCTCTGAAACTAGCTGAAATGATAGGGTTAGAGAGATGGCTCAGCACTTAAGAACGCTGCTTACACTTCCAGAGGACCTGGGTTAAATCCTAGTTATAGTCACAGTCATCTGGGACTCAAGTCATAGGGCCTCTGAGAGGCACACACATGGCACGGACATACACTCAGACAAAACACCCATAAACATAAAATCAACATAAATTTTTAAATTCACACACACACACACACACACACACACACACCACACTGCTCGATCTGCCTTCTTAATGCATAGCATTTAAGTAACCTCCATAGCATATGATTTGGGTTCATAGGCTGCAAGCTCATCCGAAACGCTGTATCACAGCCTTGGCTTCACAGATGACTACACTGATCTCAGTGCTGTGCGTACTTAAAGAATCTCGATTTGTGCTCATAACTCCAGTAAGTGTGTACTCTTATGTGTATAAGATGTGTGGGGCCCTAAGTTCAATTCCCAGCACTACAAAACACTGTTATCCTACATTAAGGTTATGGACCAGTGGCATAATGGTTGATCACTTTGGAGCTTGCCTGAAATGCAGAATCTCAAATTGAACCCCCAACTTATTGAATCAGTATCTAAATTGTAACAAGATCCACACATTTGACTAGATACAACACAACAAATAAATTCAAATGGAAAGATAGGTAAATTCATAAAGGCAAAAAAAGCATGATGGTGTGTGGGGACAGTGGGCAGAATGCAGCATAGAAGGGACAGATTAGTGGATACGGGCCTAAAGTGATAAAAATGATTTGGCATCAGAGAGAAGTGCTTACAGAACACTACGAGATTTTACTTTGAAAGAGTCAAAAGTCGTTGTGATATATATATATATTAAGTTCAAGTCAAGTGTGATGATGATATTATATATAATCCAAGCACTCCAGAGGTTGAGGCAGAGGATCCTGAGTCTGAGACTAACCTGGGCTACATAGAAAGGGGCTAACCTAAAAAAAGCAACCCATTGCAGTCACTGCCTGGTGCCAAAGTTCAATCCTTATATACAGAAAGCTCAGCTGGACTGGTAAAAGCAAGATGAGCATGTGAAATGGACCGCCAAGGCTGTGTGGGGAGACAGGCGAGCTGACTCTGCTCATTTGGCCATTCTAACGTACCTTTCAACGTTGGGGAAGCTGAAGAGGAGGGGCAAAGTACTAATGAAACCTCAGCTCTTTCCAGACACCATTCTGGATGACTAATTGGGCTCTGGAAGGCAGAAAAAAAATGTGTGTATAGGAGCATGAGGTTTTCCTGGCATTTTTTTTCTTGACAGCATGTTTCACAAGAGATTCAAGCTTCAGAGGTTTCTCTCAAACTGTGTGACTTTATTATTATTATTATTATTATTATTATTATTATTATTATTGGATAATTTTCTTTATTTACATTGCAAATCTTATCCCCTTTCCTGGTTCTCCCTCCCCCGAAGACCCCCATCCCAACCCCTCCCCCTGCTTCTATGAGGGTGCTCCCCCACCCACCCACTCCCGTCTCCCTGCCCTGGCATTCCCCTACACTGGGGCATCAAGACTTCACAGGACCCAGGGCCTCTCCTCCCATTGATGCCTGACAAGGCCATCCTATCCTGGCAAATTTTATTCAGCTATTCAGTCTCTAGCTTCATAGATTAGTATAGGGGTCTAACAGTAGCACGACTCACGTGTGCTGTGTGCCCAGTCACTAAGTTCAAGTTAATGAGCAGTAAGAGGAGGCAGACGCCATAGCCATAAAAGCCCTGTAAGCAAGCCTTTAGTGTGCTCTAGATCTGAGTTAGGGAAGCACACTCATGAACTCCACTTCGGCTGGCAACTTGCTTTCTTTCCTCGTCTTTGACAGTGGCACAGGAACATCATTGTCATCCATTGGAGTCACTCTGCGAAGTCTCACTAGCATGTGTACTTCAACCCCACTCAAGTTTTCTTAAGCACATCATTCCCTGCATAAACCTCCTTTTGTTGACTATATCTGGAGTGGCTTAGGTTTTGTTCCCTGACCTCTAGCTGATACAAAAGCTTGGGAGACTCATGTTCTAGCTGCTAAGAGACTCAGAAAGAAAAGCCACACTTAGTCCTGAGGACTCTAAACAGCTTGTTCTATGGAAGCCATGTGACTTGGTGAATTAGCAAGAGGTTGGCTAAGAAGAGGGACAGAGCTTACTTTGCTGAATTAAATTAAAGAAGGAAAACGGAGGCTAAAGCCTGAGGTTACAGGACTTTATAGTTTATCTAGAGATACAGGTCTGAAACTTCTAGAGGATTAGAAATGTTTATTTTGGTTTTATGATTTTGGATTTGTTTTTAGAATTATTTATTTATTTCATGTATATGGCTACACTGTAGCTCTCTTGAAACACACCAGGTCATCAGATTCCATTACGGATGGTTGTGAGCCACCATGTGGTTCCTGGGAATTAGACTCAGAACCCATGGAAGAGCAGTCAGTGCTCTAAACTGCTGAGCCATCCAGGTTTTGAATTTTTTGTTTGTACATTTGTTTTTTGAGACAGGATCTTACATTGACCAGGTTGGCCTTCAACTCACTATACCATCAAAGATGATCTTGAACTTCTGATCCTTCTACCTCTGACCTCCTAAGTGCTGGAAAATTGCAGGCATCAGCCAACACCCTAGCTTGTTCTAGAGATGATCTTAACATCTTTTAATAATTGCTACTTGTCTTGTGCTCCACTATTGGGCTCATCTGCTCATAGCATGGCAGGTGCTGGTTTTACTTGCTCTGGGATATCTCTCTTTGATAGCCCTGTATCAAACAAACAAACAACAAAAGGCAGAGGCAATATCAAGCAAAGTTTAGAAACGGTCAAAGCGGGCGGTGTGCGCACGCTTTAGTCCAACATTGGGAGCAGGCAGGTGGATTTCATTTGAGCCGCCGTCTACAGAGTGAATCAGACGCCAGGCATACAAAACCTGTCTCGAAAAAAAAGAAAGAAACTGGCTCCTGAGAGAGTAAGGCACTGACATATTGGAGATAAGAACAGAATGAGGTCCAAAATAACAAGAATGGCTAGGGAGCACCATTAATAAGTATAGTTATACATGAAGACTGAGCCAAACTGGCACCACCAGCCGTCCCGAGCCCAATCTATGTCTGAAAAAAAACAACAAACAAAAAAACAGAGTAGACCGTGTGGAAAACTTCTAAATGGAACTCTGGCCTCTGTCCACCCATACCCAGTCATGCACCCACACATAAGCATGAAAACACACACTTCTCCAAGCCCCCCCCCCCCCACATACATAATAGGCAACATACAGAAACAGAAGCTGAATCTGTAGGACAAAGCTTGCCAAGTATGTGTGAGGCTCTGGGTTCTATCTCTATCACAAGAGAAAAGAGGTGGGGGACAAAAGGAAAACTATATTGTGGAAATAAACAGTACTATAGAAAAAGGTGTTATAATTGGTTAAAAGATAAGTTTTGTTATTTGTTTGTTTCGCTGTTGTTTTGTTTGAGATGAAACTCATAGAGATCTCCCTGCTTCTGCTGACCAGACATTGCCATTAAAGGTGTGGTGTTAAGGAAGGCACAAAACTAACCGGGCATAGTGGCTCCTACTTTTTTTTTTTTTCTTTTTTGTTTTTGTTTTTAGAGACAGGGTTTTCCTGTATAGCCCTAGCTGTCCTGGAACTCACTCTGTAGACCAGGCTGGCCTCGAACTCAGAAATCCGCCTGCCTCTGCCTCCCAAGTGCTAGGATTAAAGGCGTGTGTCACCACTGCCCAGCTTACTTTTTTCTTTAATAGTTTCTTTTAAGATTTATTTATTTTATGATTGCTCTATCTGCATCTACACCTGCATGCCAGAAGAGGGCACCAGATCCTATCATAGATGTTTGTGAGCCACTATGTGGGTGCTGGGAATTGAACTTGGGGACCTTTAGGAAGAACAGACAGTACTCTTAACTGTTCAGCCATCTCTTCAGCCATGAATTGCCATGTTTTTACTATATTGTACATACAAAGTTTTCTGTTCTTGTAGAAATATAAGAGTTTGATTACAGAAAACAAAGACTGGATCTTTTGCACAACAGGAAGGACCTTAACCACTGAGCAGACTCTCTGCCTGCTGTGATTTAATTCTTTATAAAACAAACACATCCATATCACTAGTATGCAAATAGCTTTGCAGTGATGTAAGAGTTCTGATGCATGTACCATGCCCTGTTCTCCTTCATAGTTGATCTTGATTTTTATTTCAATTTTCCCACTGACAGAACCAAAACCTCCAAATTCTTCTTTTTCACTGTCAAATCTCTGAGTTCCAGGCCAGCCCAGTCTACATAGTGAGTTCTAGGAGAGCCAGGGCTCCACAGAGAAATTTTGTCTTGAAAAATCAAAAAAAAAATAAAAAGAAAGAAAGAAAGAAAGAAAAGGAAAAAAGAAGGAAAGAAAGGAAGGAAGGAAGGAAGAAAGAAAGAAAAGAGAAAGAAAGAGAGAAAGAAGGAAAAAAAGAGTTGTAGCACTCCTTCCAATGGGGAAAATTGGGAAACAACCTAAAATGTTGTTTCTCCATACAATGAACTGCAATATATAAAATTTCAGTATTCAACATATGTTTCATCATGTTGAGTGCAAAATGTAAGTTGTAAAAAAATCATAATATGATTCTATTTACATGTAAAGTGCTAAAGACACTTAGCTGTGGGAAAACATCCAAGAATGAGAATGTTGTCCCCAAGTGGCAACAGTCCCCAGACTGTCTTTGTGCAGCCTGAGAGCCAATAATGGCTTTTACAGGATTGAAGAGTTGTAAAATTTTTTTTACAAAAACTTAAATGCAGAATATTCAACTGAGACCTATAAAACCTAAAATATTTACTATCAAGAATTGTATAAAACATTTCAGTGATGTTTGTGTTCTGTGGAGATACATGCACCTATAGGAAATATATATCTATGCATATATGGAAATATATACACACAGTACATATGTATGTATGTATGTATGTATGTATGTATGTATGTATGTACTGTGTGTATATGTGTGTTATGCAGTTGTGCAAGTTGATGGTTATCTTTACAGAGGCTGAAAAGGAGAAATATTTCTGTGCCATTCTGTCTTCACAAGAAAGAATAGAAGCAAATAGGGCTTTGTCTATTTCTACCTGTGGAGAAGTTTTTTGTTTCTTTGTTTCTGAGTTTTCTTCGTTTACAGAAATTTGACAGTAGTAATTGTTCTCTACTTACCAGGAGGGATACATTTCAGATCAAGACAGTAGCAAGGACGAATTGACTGCAGAGCACTATGTGAGGCTTCAAGAATACTTTTTCTCTTGTTAAATTGATTTTTCCCAGCTACTTGTGGTGAGAGAAAACTGTCTAACACTATTAGAATGGAGGGACAGATTGTTTTTTTTCCCTAAGACTTCCTATGTCATTGACTCTGAGGAGACTATGTCTTTTAGGAGTAGAGTTTAACTAATTTCATATTCTCTGTTCATGACATTACCATTCCAGCATTCACTTTGAAGCTGGGGACGAAAGTACAGTCTTATGGAGCTCAGGAATGTTTGCCCTGCTTTTATTCAAAGGGCCATCTACTACATAAGATCCTCACCTAAAAATCCCTGGAAGTCCCGCCGTACCTTCACTAAGGGCATCTTGTGAGTCCCCAGGCTCTGTTGGGCTGGGGACTGCAGCACTGTGTTATCACCTGTCAGTCTCTTGACAATGGCATCATTTTCAGTTGGCAATTGAAAATCAATGCTGCTGATACAATCTTTCCAAATGAACTATGTCTTTGAGCGATGCTCAGAATTTAGCAAGCACCCTGAAAACAGCACACTCCTCAGATCACTGCAGGAGTCTGGTGTTCATGAGTTCTACATCCTGTGAGGCATGATTTCCTTAAGGAATATTTCACAACACTCTTCAGCACACCTTTCAATGTTTAACACACTTTCTTGTCTAAAAGTCTTTTTTTAATGTACCAACTTGTTTGTATGCTTTCTTCTTTTCTGTTCTTGCAGTTCTGTTCAACTGCCTTTGAATACATCATTAGTCCAAACTGAAAAGACCCACTTAACATTTACTGCCTGTGCTCCGAGACTTACTTGGTTACTTATATTTGCTCAGGGTTTCATCTTTATGCATAATTCACTGCTCTCTCTCTCTCCATATGGAGAGAGAGAGAGAGAGAGAGAGATTTTGTGTGTTTGTGTGTGTATGTGTGTGTGTGTGACCTAGGCACTACTAATATTATATTAGTACAGTCTCTTATATTTTTCAAGTTCCATCCAGCTTTATCCCTCAATCCTTTAGAGGTGGATGGAGCACAGTTTCAGAATCTTTTGTTTAAAGAACAATCTGGTAAGAGGTTCTTTAAAGACGTTGTATAAAGGATAATTCCTTCCATGTACTTTTGCCCTAAGCACTTTAGAATAATAGCTCCTTGAATTTTTGTGATGTTTCTTTGACCTCTATATGCTGTGCAAAGGTATGCTCTAAGATCCATTGTTGTCTTTGATTAACTTCACCTCAGGTTGGCATATTCTAGGTGCATGTAAAATGGAGCTAGTATTAAGAAGTTATCATTTGTTACCAAATTTTTAATCACTATTAATTAAACAGTTTATCCTTGCCTGGCACTCAACTTTCTATGGGAGACATTTAGGAAATAGATAGGATCTGTATTCTTTGACACACAGGCTGTTGCAATGAAGAAAACAAATTTGGAGTCGGGCAGGGTGCTGCACACCTTTAATCTCAGCACTCCTGAGGCTGAGGCAGAGACAGGTGGATCTCTGTAAGTTTGGGACCAACCTGAACTACATAGTGACAGCCAGGACTACATAAAGAGACTCTGTCTCTAAAAAGGAAAAAAGGAGAGTGGGAGGGAGGGAGGGAGGGAGGGAGGGAGGGAGGGAGGGAGGGAGGGAAGGAGGAAGGAGGGGCAGGAAGGAAAGAAAGAAACCAGATTTGGACATACTGGATATCATATTGCACATCTGTAATCCTAACACTCAGTGAGTAGAGACAGCAGAATTGAGCATTCTAAGACAACCTGGGTTGCCTAACAAGATCTATCAAACGTGAAAATAAATAAACAAACAAACAAACAAACTTAAGGCCAGGTGTGGTGGTAATGTAAGTATTCAGAAAACTGAAGCAGAAAAATCTCAAATTCAAAGCCACTGGACTACAAAGAGACTACAAGTCCAGTGTGCCTGGGATACGCAGTAAGACCCTTGTGCAAGACACAAAACAAAACAAACAACACAGAAGTCCTAACCTTGAATTCTAGTCCTACCAATTATTTTATAGGCAGTACAACCTGAGGTAAATAAAGTACTTCACTTTCTGAGTCTTGATTTTCTCATCAGTACAAGGCACAGGTTAATAACAGCACTCTCTTCCCAAAATGTGATAAGAATTCACACAAAATGTGATAAGGAGCTATTATTGTTATCAACTTCCATAACTATCAGTCTTCTCATCTCTAGAAATGGAAACACAGTGTTGGGGACACCTCTTAGTAGCAAAGTGCTTATAATTTGTGAGCCTCTGGATACGATCCCTAGAACAAGAAAAAGACAGAACATGCCAAAATAACCCCCCCAAAGGAAAAACAACAGCAAAAAAACATAATAACCCAATTAAAATATCGAGGATATATTCTCAGAAGAGAAACTCAAATGGTTGAGAAATGAAGAATGTTCATTATCCTTAGCCATCAGGAAAATGCAGATTAAAACTACTTTGAGATTCTAACTTACACCAGAGAGCTTCCTCTTGCAGTAGATAGGAAAGAAATACAGAGACCTACAATGGGACAATGTTCATCTAGTGAGAACACCCAGTCTTTAACAGTATGTCTCCATCAAATCCCTTCCCTCAGAGCTCAGGGAAACCTGTGAAAGAGGAGGCAGAATGAGTCTAAGAGTCACTGTGAATGAAAGACACCAAGGAAACAAGACCTTTCAAATCTTCCAAATACAGCAAAAGTGATGCACATATAAACTCACAGAGAATGTGGCAACATGCACAGGGCCTGCAGGGTCTGTGCCAGATGGGGTCCTAACACTGAGAGGGGACATGGATACAAGCCTCTGTCCCTAACCCAGAAGCTATTTCCAATTGATAACTACAAGCAAATGAAAAATTAGTTTTTCTCCAAAGACACCAAGGAGTCTGACTAGGGAACCAAACCACTCCTGTTTTGTTTGTTTATTTGTTTTGTTTTTTGTTGTTATTGTTGTTGTTTGTTTTTTAAGACAGGGTTTCTCTATGTAGCTCTGGCTGTCCTAGAACTACCTCTGTAGACTAGATTTCTTGAACTCAGAGATGTGCCTCTGCTTCCCAAGCACTGGGATTAAAGGCATGCACCACCATTGCCAAGCTATATCAAGCACACTTAAACACAGACCCTGTGACCAGCCATAGATGGCCAAGACAAAACTAATTCAATTTAAATTTTGGAGCTTCCTTGTCTCATAATGCTGTGTCTTAGCATTTTTTTTTAATTTAACCTTTTTCCTTTATAGGTCTTTTACATACATACTATGGTTTCTGATATTGTGTTTTTGCAGGATCTGCCTGTGTGGATGCATGTCTGCATGTATTTCTTGTATGTTTTCTTTGGCTCTTTTTTGTCTGTTAGTTTGTTTGCTTCATCCTATTCAGGTTTGTTTGTTTGTTTGTTTTTATTTTTATTTTTTTAGAGAAAAAAAGAAAGGATGTGGATTTGGACAGATGAGAAGTTAGGGAGGGGATAGGGAAGGGAAAAATGTAATAAGAATATATTGTATAAAAATTTGTTACAATGGAAAAAAGAGAATGGCTTAATAAAAAAAAGAGACATATCTACTTATTATGATGTCGCCAAATCATCAATATAATTTTTTTGAGCAGGTTCTCAAGTAGCTCATGTTGGCTGAGACTGGCCTTAAATGGTCTCAATGGTGCAGAAACATACTCACAACAAAGAAAACTCCTCAAAGGTGATAGAAAATTGTAATATAATTAATAAATTTAAACATTAAATCTTGATATTTAAAATAAATAAAAATTTATTAGATATCTACTATTCAATAAAATATTTAATAGAAAACAGTAATACTTATTATTATCTAATAAATATTAAATATTTAACATGTAGTAACTGGATGTAGGATTTTTTTTTCTTTCATTGAAATCATCTTGGAGCTAGAGAGATGACTCAACAGTTAAGAGCCCTGGCTGTGGCACATGCCTTTAATCCCATGACTCAGGAGGCAGTGGCAGGAGGCTCTCTGAGGTTGATGCCAGCCTGGTCTACAGAGTGAGTTGCAGGACAGCCAGGGCTACACAGAGAAACCCTGTCTGTAATTCACTCTGTAGACTTGGCTGGCCTTGAACTCACCTCTGCCTCCCAAGTGCTGAGATCAAAAGTGTGCTCTCATTTTTTTGTCTTTCAAAAAATGTTAGAGAGGAGCAAAAAGCTTCAGTGTGCAAAATAGAATAGATGTAGATAATTATAGTGAAATGTGCATTGTAAAGCAAAATGATTCATTTTTCAATGTTTTTATTCCTAAAGAAATGATGTGTTTGAAGAGATAGAGATGTGCTTAACCTGATTTAAACATTCCACAATATGGACATGTATCAAAATATTACAAAATAGCCCATAAATACATACAAACTTGATTATCTTTTATTTCAGTTAAATATAAATGTCTTTGAAAAATCTGCAGTGACAGACAACCCGGTAGGTAATAAATCGAGAAATACATATGTGATGATTTTATGGGTTCATTTTGTATGGAAATCTTGATGAACCACTATTTATTTGAGTATATCTGGACATGGAGTCAGTATTTGTGGAGTACTTCATATAACAAATATTTTTAAAAATAAATAAAGGGCTTGAGAATGAAGATGTGTGAATTGTTTTGCCTCATGTTCTGCTGTTGTTTCCCCTGTGGATTTCTGAGCAATCTGTGGGAGAAGACAGAGGCAAACATGACTTCTTTGGAAAGACCAAAACTAAAATCACTTTGGGATTTGTCCCCAATATCATCAGAAGTATGTTTTGATTGCAATGATTTGTAGTTCTCCTATTCCATATTACCACCAGCTTTCCTCCTACCTCTGCAATCTTAGAATAGCACAGAATTGTTGGCTTTCATTTTTATCTATTGGAGCTGCAAATAACTAGACATGGCTGTCCTTTTAGTGCAAATTACTATTTGGAGAGTCATATGGTAATATTTGTATTAACAAGGAAGACAAGTGCCAACCCCACATTTTGCTGCCAGAAACCTCATTACCAAAGGTAGATATAAATACCCAAGATGAGAAAATGAATTTTGAATGTGACTTTCCTCCCTGTGGTATCCTTACAAGCCATTCACACTTCCTATCTAATCTCAAGCCTCATAATGAGCAGGAGGCTCCAAGGCATGGTGTTACATGCTTTTAATCCCAGTACTCGGAACCAGAGGCAGGCCTGGTCTACACAGACAATTCCAGGCCACCAAGGGCTACACAGTGAGATCCTTTCTCAAACAAAAACAATGAAAAAAAAAAAAAAAACAAAATATATGTCTTAAGAAGAAATACTATTTCTCCACCACCACCCCTACTACTCTGTCCTAATCATCATTGGTTGGGATTTCTTCCAATATGCCGCATACCCAAGAAGTATATATAAAAATATGCTTCACTTGTCCATTCTCTCAACCAACAAACTTTTTTAAATTTTGTTTTATTTTATGTGTATGAGTATTTTCACTACATGTATATTCTGTGCATCACATGCATGCATGGTGTCCACAGAAGCCAGAAGAGGGGCTAGATCATCTGGGACTGGAGCTACAATGGTTGTGAGCAA
Organism: Mastomys natalensis; assembly: GCA_021653895.1. Lineage (NCBI taxonomy): Eukaryota > Metazoa > Chordata > Mammalia > Rodentia > Muridae > Mastomys > Mastomys natalensis. The sequence goes on along the minus strand of JAJTUV010002543.1, from coordinate 117,083 downwards.
CAATGTAGGTGCTAAGAAATCGAACCTGAACCTTGGTCATCTGGGAAAAGAGTCTTCTTAACAGTTACACTATCCACTCCAGCCTCTAATATTTTATTGGACACCCACCAAATACCTTCTTGCCACTCTTGAGTCATGTTTCCTGAGTATTTATGCAGTTTATGGGACTATCTTTAAGAAAAATCCATGAGGGCACTAGAAAGATGCCTCAGTGGTTAAGAGGACTTGATGTTCTTCCTGAGGTCCTGAGTTCAATTCCCAGCAATCACAACCATCTATCTGAAGAAGGGATCTGATCCCTTCTTCTGGCATGCACAACATAAACATAAATAAATAAAACTCAGAAAAAGAAAAATCCATGAAATCTCGGCAATATAGTTACTTAAACAAGACCTAAAAAATGACAATATCAGTTAACACTCAAACATGGATGGGGAAAATGTAACAAGGCCCCACCCCTCAATGAAGAATTACAGGTAATTAATGACTGCTGAGAAAAGGAGGAGCAGCTGGTTCCAGGGTTAAGCTTCCTGATACGTTATCCAGTCCCAAAGCATCTTCCCTAAACATGTACACATGTGAGCAACACTAAAGGAACTCAGCAGGTTATATTTATAAATTTATATGTATATATGGAACCATGATAGTTAAAGAATAAGAGGCTATGAGTTCAAGAAGGGGAAGGGTGACCTCAGAAGGATTTGAAAGGAGGAGAAGGATGGGAAAATAATATAAATACAGTACTATATTTGAAGTTCTTGAGAACTAAAATAAAAAAAAAAGAAAAGCAATATGAAAATCATTTACTTAGAATTTAGAGATCACAGTAAAGCAAAGACCAAGTCTAGTCCTCTATGTTTCACCTTTGCTCCTCTTCCATTCTCCACATGCTTATATGATGCGCACCAAGAGACACATTCATACCAAGGTAGAAACTATAGGCTTGACCTTTCAGACAAAGATGTAAGTGATATGGCAAATGGTAGAATATTGCCGTAAGCCATTGCCCCACTGGATTAATACTAATAACAGCAATTATACATTCTAGTGACTGCCAAAACCACAAATATAGACCACTAAACCCAAGTGAATTGTATTCTCACCTCATCTTTCCTTTAGCCTGAGCCACAAAATGCCTGTAGCCTCATGGGCATCATTCTGTGAGATAGGGATGGTGATGCAAAGGGAGTCAAAATGGAGACATCAATCTTAACAGTGAAAAGTTTGCCAAGGTCCCCCCAAGGTCCAGAGGGGTCTGTGGAAGATAAGCCCCGGAAAATAAATAACAAATAAAAGATAAACTCCAAAGAGGACACTTCAGTTACTTTATGGTAAATTTGCTACTGCTTATTGTATAACTTTGGACAAGTTCTTAATTTCTTTCCACACTAACAGCTTGCTTGTATATCATTTAATGCTACTAAATCTTCCGTTAAGCAAATATACTTGTTTCTTAGTTACTATTAGGGATTAGTTTCAGGATCCCTGCCAACAACGAAATCTGTGGGTGTTCATGTCTCTTATACAAAGTGCTGAGTTATTCACATAAAAAAACTATGCACATCTTCTTGTAGAGTTTAAAACATCTCTGGATTGGGTACGACATCTAATACAATGTAAATGCTATATGGACAATGGTGTTGTTATAATGTTTTGGGGTGATAACAGGAAAAACATCTGTATGTATGCAATACAGTCACATTTTCTTTTTTGAGAATGTATATATATATATATATATATATATATATATATATATATATTCATTCTACAGTTGCTTGAATTTATGAATGCAGAACCCATGAATACAAAAGGGTCAATTGTATATGTCCTAATTGTGTGCTCGTCTCTGCTAGATATTAGTTTCTGTATACTGTGTACTAGGGATGCAACTACAAACAATATTATAATACTGTTCTTATGAAAGACTTTAAAGTCCTGGGTATCAGATAAGCAAATTAACAGATACAATACATACAGCAAGCATCATGCTTAGAGAACTACACTTTACTATGACATGCTAGAAATGAATCGTGTATAACCAGACTTCAAGTTGAACAACTGAACAAATGCTTGCATCAGTCTCTGCAATTGAAATGACTAGATGGAGTGCTGTTTGCAGGCCAATACAATTAAGTTTAGAGCAGTGGTTCTCAACCTTCTTAATTCTGTGACCCTTTAATACAGTTCCTCATGTTGTGGTGACACCCCCCAACCATAAAATTATTTTAATTGCTACTTCATAACTGCAATTTTGCTACTGCTGTGAATCATAATGTAAATATCTCAACCCTATGGTTGAGAACTGCTGGTTTAGAGCATCTTGACTTTAAATGCCATCCTGGTTAGTTTCATTATCAACTTGAAATAACCTAGAGTCACCTGAGAAGAGGGGACCTCAATTGAAAAATTGGTTTTACCAGATTGTCCTGTGAGCATGTCAGCAAGGTACTGTGCTGACTGATGATATGGGAAGGTCTACCCCACTGTGGATAGCACCATCCCTAACATGAAGTCCTAGATGGTATTAGAAAGCAGGATAAGCATGACCCCAAAGAGCAAGCCAATAAACAGCATTTCTCCACAGTTTCCACTTCAGTTCCTGTCCTGACTTCAGTTGATGATGGAACCTGTAAGCTGAAAGAAACCCTTTCTTACTGCAATTGTTTTTGTTCATGGTATTTATCACAGTCAGAGAAAGCAAACTAGAACAGATGCTTACAGACCATTCATCAAAGCATAGTAGACTGTGTAGCTGTTGACAAACTACCAATGAAAATAGCTCTGTGTCCATGTAAGGGTCCATGATTCACTGAAGAATGATACCCTGGAATCAAATAGTGTATGTAAACACAAAGAGTGTTTCATTCAGCAGAAGTCCAGCATTCTGGGGTCTCCCCATTATCAAGATAGAGAGACACCCAAGTGAGCTTGCAGGCCTGATTTAAAGCACATTAAGGAACTCCAGGATAGGTGACCTCTATGTTAATCTGTTGAGTCCATCTCTACTGACATTCCATTACCTGGGTTTTGGAACTGAAAACTTGCTAGGGATGTCTGGCAATTGTTGCCTGAGGAAGTAGCTGAGGAAGTCTGGAAACTGCTGCTGACTCATTGTCCTTGCCTCAGGCCTGGCGGTGGGAAAGCTTCTGTGACCTTGAATTGGCCAGCTCTTGGAAACATAGATTTAGGCCTAGTCTCCTTAACTAACAATTTGAAGCCTGTCATGAAATCAGCCTAGCCTTCTCATCTGTAGAGGAGCATTTACCTGGTCTTCTCATCTATAGATGAGCATTTACCTGGACTGTCACTCCAATATCCTCAGCTATAAAACAGAAGTAGCAATAGCATCTATTACACAATCTTCAGCTCTAAAGAAAACCCAGTCTTCCGAGAACTGTCAAGAAATAGGTGGTAGATGAAGTCATGAAAGTAGACAGTAGGGGACTGTAGAGATGATTCACTGGTTAAGAGCACTGACTGCTCTTACAGAGGTTCTGAGTTCAATTCCCAGCAAACCAAATGGTGGCTTCCAACCATCTATAATGGGATCTGATGCCCTCTTCTGGTGTGTCTGAAGACAACAACAGTGTAGTCACATACATAAATATAAATAAATAAATTTTAAAAAAATAAGAAAATAGACAGTCAATTTGAATAGAATATTATAAGGAAATATTGGATAAATGTCAGTTTCCTAATTTTAACCCCAGTACAATAGTAATACATGAGAATATTTTTGCCTTATAGAAAACACATACTGACTCAGGTGCCACAATCATCATGTTTGTAACTTATTGTCCATTGGTTCAGAAAAACGCTAACATATGTACTTATTTAATAAGAATTACGAAGAAATTATGAATACTTGAGAAATCTACATGAAAAATATATGAGAACTCTGTACTTTTTTACGACTTTAATGTAAGTTTGAAATTATTTCAAAATAAGAAAATTTAAAAAGGAAACAGTTGGAGGCACATACTAAAATACTACATTAAAGAGTGAATTATCCACTTAATCAAAGAAGTCTACTTTAAACATGACTACATTTAGCTCATTAACTACTTTGAGTGGTGAGAGAATAAGAAAACCTATTCAAGAACATAAAGGATCTTAATATAATTGTAAGAGTCACTTTAAAAACTATTGTTCGCCTCTTGACTAATTCTTTTCTAGCCCCATCCCCCACCCCTACCCTACACCAGCTCCTTAGAGACAGAGTCTAACTGAAGCCAAGGCAGGCCTGAAGTCACGACATAGCTCATGATGGCTTCTGAAATTCTCTATCTAGTCTCTTGCTTCAGTCTCCTGAGTACTGGGATTAGGGGCGTGTGTCGTGACATACAGCCTTTGATCAATTTTGAACTCTATAGAACTTTTCTATGAACACTTTCAGAAGGTAAAGTAAACTACACATAGTTCTACAGATCAGCTGTGTCAATTACCCCTGAACTGGCTTTCTTAAGGAATGAATGGGAGTAAAGAAAAGATACTTAGAATAATAGAAGTGATCTTTTCAATTTTTTATTTAACTTCTTTTCATACAATAGTTTGGTCATATCCTTTCCCTTTCTGAGATTGTGATCTTAACTGTAAGTAGCATTGGCATCCAATTGCACTGCTCCTTGACACAGAGTCTTAAAAAGAATGGTGTCAACATAGCACTGCTCAGTACACACACACACACACACACACACAACACACACACCACACACACACATGCACACACGCACACACACACACTTCTAAAATACAACTGAGAATTTTCAAGAGTCTAGAACAGAAGGGCTACAGAATGCTAACTCGTGGTCTTGTGGTCTTGTTACTATAGTCTTTTTGGGGGGGGGGGGGGTTGAGACAGGCTTTCTTTGTGTAGCCCTGGCTGTCCTGGAACTCATTCTGTAGACCAGGCTAGCCTCAAACTCAGAAATCTGTCTGTCTCCCAAGAGCTGGGATTAAAGGCATGCGCCACTACTGTCCAGCTTACTACAGTCTTTATATGCATTTGCGAATTTTCTTATCATTACCTCTGCAGTCTATTCAAGTGGAACATTGCAAAGGTGAGCATGACAATTCTGTGTCGGGATTTTTTTCTTTTCGTTCTGGAAGCAAAAATCTAGGATGGCTGAACAATTTTAACAGAAGAACAACAGTAATACATGAGAGTATTTTTCCCTTATAGAAAATACATACGTAAAAGACTTAGGTGTGACAGACATCATGTTTACAACTTATTATCCATTGGTTCAGAAAAATTCTGAAATATGTCCTTTTTAAGACTCCGTGTCAAAGAACAAAGCAACTGGATGTCAATGCTACAGCAAGATCACCTTCTCAGCAAAGGAAACAATACCATCAACGTATATTGTATAGAAAAAAATTATGTTCATGAATAGGTTTTCTTATTCTCTCGCCACTCAATGTAATTAATGAGCTAACTGTAGCTATGTCAGCCCACTGGCACACTGATGATGTCATGGGTAGGAGTGGCCCACCTAAAAGATTACATCTGTTACAAGACTTTAATTTAGCAGAAACTTCATAGTGGCTAAGGTAGGGCTTAAAACAATGTCGGCCAACCTCAGTCCAATTACAACCTTCTTTCTCCTCTGATTTTTTTGATATAAAGAAATAATTTTTCAGAAATAAAATATTCCTTTTAGAATGCTGTGGCAGCTACAGGAGAAAAAAACTCCCAAATTCCCATGTAGAAGATGGGGCTCACACTGAGACGTAACAGCTGTTTTGTTAGGGAAGTGTTTGAGCCACTTCTTCCCCCTCCTCCCTGAATGTGTTTACTCCTTGAAATAAATCTCAAATAAAACAAAACTAAACTGATCAACCACTCATTTCCAGAATTCAAGTTGGAAGGACAACAAATAAACACAATAAAACAAAACAAAAAACAAAAAACAAAACAAAAAAAAACAATGAGCAACATCAACAGAACCTCAGAGATGCTCTGCGAACACATCACTCAAGCGAGCCGTATTGCAACGGAAATTTGAGGCTTTTTGTATAGGAGAAAAATCTCTGTGAGAAATATGCAGAGGAATCATTTCATTTCTTTGCATCTGCCCTCCTGGTGGGAGGTATCAGGCCTTGGGTAGCCCATGAAGCTATAGGAAGCATATTACAGAGAGTTTAATTTATTCAAAGAAAATCAGAATCAACTAATCAGAAGGAAGGGGAAAACGCATTAATTAAACAGCTTTACTCATGCAGAAAAGCTGCCAGCATGAGCATTTCAAATTACCTGGGCACACCTAATGCATTTGCATTTCCTCGGTAGAAATGTGCTCTGCCCTACAAAGCCACGAACATTTCATAATTCCATTTGAGCGCATAACAAAGGGGAATTGACAGCTAAGAACCACCTTCCACACTTGGGGGCTATAGCCTTTTCCTAGGAATTTTTAGCTCTTGAAGAAATTCGCTTCTTGACTAGACGTGGAGAGAGGAAGTTTAAAGTCTTCTCTAAAGGAAAAGGCTAAAAAAGAATCCCCCTCCTCTTCACACACCCCCAACAAAGGAGGTGGGACCTTTACTGGCAGGAGGCTAACAGTGTTCTTTTGTTAGATATTAACATAAAATAAGGTCGTAGAAATGGGTGTCCATCAACAGAATTAGAAAGAGCTAAGTAAGTTTTAAGAACAAAAGGTTTACTTATTTAAATTACAGGAGTTGAGAAACAGCTGGGAATGCAATTTCTTTCCCAGAGTGGGAACAAAACAAAACAAAGCCCTTCAAAACAGTTAAATGCAATTATGTTGCAATAAAACTTTATCATTTCAAAGTAGACGTATAATTCTAACTGAAACAACCCCACTGGTAATACTTAAGCATAGGTATTTACCTTAACATTTTTCAATTCAGCTTATTCATCAAGGAGCCCAGCATCTTATTTTGGTATTTGTTCCTAAGAAAGTTTTCCACTGTGACATTTAAACACACCTTATTATCCAATCAGAACTGCCTGAGAATATTGTAAACATTCATACGCTTTTTATTGCTTATGTTTTTTAAAGACACATTCTTAAATTGTTTTTTATACCAGAAAATATGCTCCATTAATTACTCTGAAATTGTTTAGGTGGAAAGAAGGTGAGGAAAGGACTATTAGACAAGTTCTCACAAGTTTCCTTTCTACTTCAAAAAGGAAAAGAACTCTGAAAACAGAGACTTACCCAACTTCTGATTTGAAAATGTGTATTTTCTTACTCTCAAAACAGGAAACATTCATTTCGTTAAACTACATTATCTGTCACATAGCAACATCTAAATAAAATAGTCTCTACTTTTGCCTCAAACATCTTTTCTGAGAATTTGAGACTGGACTTTCTAGCAGACTAGATATCTTTGACTTACTTGTAGAAAATGCTATATAAAAGTTTACTACACTGGACAAGATTGCAATGATACAATCAGTGGTTACCTGCTAACCCATCTATAAGACATTTCCACTGCATGAAAGACGCTAATACAGAGAAGTTAGGTGGGAGGTGAGTCCACATTGTAAAGGCCTGACCCAACCCCCTCCCTCCCTCACCTAGATTAGGGAGGGTTTTTGGAATCTCAGTGGCTGGCTTTCTCTTCAAACTGTCTTTTATGCAGCTCTTCAATTGTTTGTTTGTTTTTACTTTCCTGACTACAGCAATCCTACTACGCTGTGGAATACCGGTCCCTGAATCCCTTTTATGCTGCCATCTTTTGTGATAGAACACAGGCAAGGATTTGCAGCACAAGTTCCAGGCGCTAACTTCAGTGAGTGCAAACACCTCCTCACAAACAGCTTAGCAGCACTATTTATCAGCACCTCCAGGTTTCCATGCCTAAGTATCCCACAAGGAATACACTAGAAATAAAGTGATTGGCGAGCTGGACATAGGAAATATGAATGATGGTTTGAATAGTCACTTTGAAATATCCTGATAAAAGTAACTGCAAAGGCATGTCATTGATCTGATAGTTGTTTGCATAATCTGTAAAGCTATGCATGAAACATAATAGGATTTTTATGGAGCAACACAACAAAAGACGCAAACTTCCCTTTCAATTGCAAACATAAATTCATTTATTCCATTGGTTAAAAAAGCTATATATATATATTTTGTTGATGTTAACTGGCACCAAATATTTCTTACAAAACTTTAAAAAAAAAAATGAGACAAGATTAAATAACATTCGTGGTAAAGTCATACTTCATTCCCTGAGGTTGAAAAAAAAACAGTAAAGGACTTTCACCAAGTCATCCTTGTCGATTGGAACATGACATTTAGACGAATTCAAGTGCTTGAGGTATTTTAACACCCCTCCAGGAATGTATAATGCAGTAAAAGTAACACTAAGCATTTAAGAGTCTCACAGGACTTTCTGTAAAGCCCTGACACACAAATAGAAATCAAATGATAGCCTTATTTTTATTTAATTTCATGATAAATATTTAATTTAACAAATAAGATGTTTTGCCCACTCTTTTACTTATTTCCAAAGGACAAAGCAGGTAAAGACACTCAGTAACTGGGCTGAGTAAATTTAATCACTAGGCCAGTGGTGATCGAAAGAAGAAGAGAGGGGACTACCCAGTTTGGGAAGCGGAAAAAGTAGAGAAAAGGCAGAGAAGAGGAGGAAGAGAAAAATTGGAACTACATATTTGATTATCTTAGTCAACTCATTTAGAAGAATCAACTGGAAAAAATAACTTCTGAATTAATGTAGATTATCTTTATTGTTGTTGTTGTTATTTGAGTCAGGGTCTCAATGTGTATCCTCAGCTGGCCTGGAACTCATCTGGTTGAAGAAGCTGGCCTTGAACTCACAGAGATCCATCTGCCACCTTCAAGTTGAGATTAAAGGCATACAGAACCAAGACTGACGAGGTATTGTATCTTTTTTTTTTTTTTTTTAACAAGACAAGGTTTCTCTGTGTAGTCCTGGCTGTCTTCGAACTTGCTCTGTAGACCTCAAATTTATAGGGATCTGCTTTCTTCTGTCTCTTGAATGCTGGGATTAAACGTGTGTGCCACTACTGCCTGGCTAGGTTGAGTACCTTAATGATGAGTTCGTGAAAGAAGTCAGGTGACCGAGTACTTGTCTTGACCACTAATGTGGAATTCTTTTTCTTTTTTCTTTTCTTTATTCTTTTCTTTTTCTGGTTGTTTGGTTTTATGAGATAGGGTTTCTCTGTGTAGCCTTGGCTGCTTGGCTGTCCTAAAACTCTCTCTGTAGACCAGGCTGGCTTTGAACTCAAAGATTCACCTCTGCATCCCAAGTTCTACCACTGCCTAGCCCAAGGTGGGACCTCTGGATACAGTTTGTTATCACAAAACAACAATCATTGTTCATAGACAAACTTACTTACTAGTTACCAAACTTGATTCTGGTGTGCTTTTTTTTCTATGTGTTAAATTTTTTTTTAATGTTTTGAGATTACAAATATACAATATTAACTACATCATCTTCCCTCCATTTTCTCCCTCCATTTTCTCCCTCCAAACCCTCCCATGTACCCCCTTATTTTCTTTCGAATTCATAAAATTTTTCTTTTATTGTTGTCATATCCATAATGTGTGTGTGTGTGTGTGTGTTTGTTGTGTTCTCTTACACCAAGAGGACAACATTAGAAATGGAAGTAAACACATGCAACATAACAAATGAAAGGCACACCATGTTGCTGTGACTTCATGAATATACCCTTTCATATTTCTATGTCTACATACATATTCCTAAATATATAAATACAACCTGCTCAGTCTGTATGTTACTTGTATGTATGTTTTCAAGGCTGATCATTTGGTACTGGACAATCCATTGGGACCTCTTCCCTGGGGAAGACTTTTTTTTTCCACTTTCAACATCTCTTAGTTGGCTATGTATATCTAGGGTTGAGCCCTCATGGGCTTTCTCCCATCCACACTGGCATGTCTATTATTGTTGTCTTTGGATCAGATTCATGCAGATAGTGACAGCATGAGTCCTGGAGGAGAACCTACAGGCAGCCGCTTTATTAAACCAGCATAATCCTACATTCTAAATATTTATCCTTGTACCTACAGATAAATGTATTCCTCATTCTTCACCAAGGCAATTTCTTTTAGCAACAAACAGAGACCACTTCAGAAAAGCACAACTGACAAACATGCAGAGTTGTGGAGTCCTGTACCAGCAAGCACAACTACGAAACAACTCCTCTACCTAACGCTCAGAGATCACTGACAAAGACGAGCGGAAAGATTCCTTCAAGGAAATTTGCTCTGCGGTTTTGTTTCCTAGATATGTCAGAAGTAACCATCCATGAAGGCACAGCAACATGGTGTACATTTCATTTGTCATAGCGGCATGTACTCACTTCCGTTTCTGAAGTTGTTCTCTCTCAGCCTATGAGAACAGAACAGGTGGTGAGACTGTTGATATAGGCAGCCTGGCCCTTGGTTTTGGCAGCTATAAGGTGTGCTCTTGTCACCTAGACAAGTTAGTCCAAAATTCTGCTCTATTTTAATCTTGCCGTAGTTTTTTGAAGTAGGCAACAGAATTCGAGGAGCATTCTGAGGCATTATGGACTGGCTGGGAAGGCAGCTCAAATGACATAGTGATCTGGTGACTGAGGTCATGCAGAGAGACCAGGAGAGGCCTGGTAAAGGGGCAGAGTTCATAATGCTGGGACAGAGGGATGACTACCAAGGACAAAGCCTACTGCGTGCTGACAAGCTGTGTGCTAAAGCTAGCAGAACCAGAGAAGTGGCACTGCCAAAAACCTTTGGAGGTCACGTGACCTCCAAGGCTTGGAAGTGAAACCCAAATGACAGGGCTAAAAGAGTTCATAGGAATGAAACAGGGTTGAAAAAAAGTCCATAGTGGTGAATTAAAAGGATGAAAACTTGGGACCAGCAACCTGCAGCCATGTCTGGTTTTAAATAGGAAAGAGGAACAAGAGAGGAATAGTTTTCTGTGTTTTGTTTTGGAGAGAAGAATTTCGAAAACAAAAAACAAAGCTCTGGATCCATAGAAATGTCTACCTCCGTGCTGTTAGTTTCAAGGTCTAGTAATTGGCCTTGGGAATCTTGACATTAAGGTCACTTATGGTGGTTGTGGTGCTAAACACCTATGATCTTAACAGTAAGAAAACTGAAGCATAAGGTTCATGAGTTTGAAGTCAGTATACATATACTACAAGAAAACTCTAGGACAGTTTCAGAATCATATAAGGTCTTGTCTCGGAAAACAAACATACAAAACAATTATAGATGACAGGGCCTTCCTGTTGCCCAGTGATTGAAGATAATGGATCTATTTTAGCATGGATTGAAAGAATCCAGGAAGGTGTTTTTAAGAGTAGTGCAGCTGGGCGGTGGTGGCGCACGCCTTTAATCCCAGCACTTGGGAGGCAGAGGCAGGCGGATTTCTGAGTTCAAGGCCAGCCTGGTCTACAGAGTGAGTTCCAGGACAGCCCAGGCTACACAGAGAAAACCCTGTCTCCAAAAACCAAAAACCAAAAATCAAAAAAAAAAAAAAAAAAAAAGAGTAGTGCAGGTGGTCATCAAGACTTCCTAATATTCTTTTCAGAGAGGTGACAACACATATTTTCATTTAGAAACATAAAAACCTTGACACATACCTGAATCATGGTTGAAAGGGATAGTAAACCTTATCCACCAATACAGGCAATGGTATATAATAAAGTGCTATTTCTTGTATATAGCTAGTTATACTATCTAATCATTTGCTTAATCAGTGCAGGCATGAGTTCAGAGTTACCAGGACATAAAGGATCTGAAAACTATTTCAAAGGCAGTGGATCCATTCTGACAAGGACGGAGGTAAAGTGTCTGGCCATTTGACTTTTGTTTCTTCAAAGTCTTTTTATATGTGTAGAGTTTTGTGCCCCACTTTCCTGAACATTGGGACGGGCATGGGATATAAAGCTTTAATGAGTACCCAAGAGACTCTATGATGAAGTGGTTTCCTTCTGGCTTCTGCAGTAAAATTAATTCCTTGGTCTGACTCAGTCAATAAATGAATGTCAAACCAAAGAGTAATCTCAGTTACTAATCTTTTTATTTATATATATATATATTTAGGTAACAGGACTTAGATCAAACCAAAGACCTCACACATGCTGGGCAAGAACTTAACCACTGAGCTGCTGACCTCAGCTATAAGCACATCTACTCAAGTATGTATTCAGTCTAGTCATTCAACTTGAAAGCAATAACCAATGACTAAATTGCTTACAAGCCAGGTGAATGTATAATATCAATTTGAAGTTCTGCAAGGGCAATATGGACTCGATGAACTTCCTGAGCTAGCAAAGAACCAATTGTCATTTAGTTATTTAGTATTTTCTCATTTTTACATATATGTCCTGTGTGGTGAGGTGTAACTGCAAGTCAAAGGCTCAGTAGGAATTGCACATTTGACCCAATGTACAATCTATCTGATACTTCCTTGGTGTTCTTTTATATCTGATTCTCTTGTTCAGATTCCCGGGCAGATGTCTCACTGAGTCAGGGAGAAAGGTAACATTAGAAACTGGTGGGAGCCGGGCGGTGGTGGCGCACGCCTTTAATCCCAGCACTTGGGAGGCAGAGGCAGGCGGATTTCTGAGTTCGAGGCCAGCCTGGTCTACAGAGTGAGTTCCAGGACAGCCCGAGCTACACAGAGAAACCCTGTCTCGAAAAACCAAAAAAAAAAAAAAAAAAAAAAAAAAGAAACTGGTGGGAACAAAGTACAGTGATAGCTTTTCATCTGCATTTTTAGCCCTTTTCTCAGCACTACCCTGTTATAGTAACACGCCAGAACATAGACGAGGACAATTCTGTTGTAGCAAGATGGATAGCCTGCAATGGGGCATCAATTATCTGCCCATTGGCAGAAAGAATACTTGCAGATGTTAAACTCCATGGGACTTTCAGATTGTACCAAATTATAGGAGGTTCCAAAGATCTATTTGGATTCAATGTAAGTAGTGGCACCTTGGGCTGATTTCACAGTGGGCAACTTGTTCCTCACGTGTTTCATATGAGCAAAGCATGGCATAGTTATTGAGTTTCCTTGAAAATTCCCTCATAAGAGCTGCCAGAGAGAGAAGAGGGGGCAGAGGAAGAGGAAGAAGAGGAGAAGGAGGAAGAAGAAGAGCAGTAAGTCTGGATTGTCTCATGGTTATGAACCCATTTTTCTCTGTTTTATTTTGGTAACTTTATTTTATTACTTATTGGTTTATTAACATTTTTTAGACAGGAGCTTACTCTGTCGACAAGGCTGGCCTGGTGTTCTCTGCATAGCTCAGAATAGACTTGACTTCACAGAAATCTTTCTGCCTCGACTTCCTAAGTCCTGGGCTGATGGGCATGAGCCATCATGCTTAGGTATTGAAAAGATTTCTGGTTTCTGATGTAAGATAATAGTCGAATGGATCTGTCTTCAGGAGGAAGAAGAGGGGAATAGGTAGATTTTAAGTGTTGCAACGATTCATAGTGATAGAAAAAATTGATTTAAAAAGGCTTGTTCAGATGTAGTCTATCTCTACAGCATTTTAGGGTGGTACTATCTTAGGCATTTGTTAAAGAACAGATACAGGATAAGAAACACAGAGGTAAGCAGGGGAACTTAATTCAAGAGTACTGGCATTCTCAATCAAAGTGGCAGCTGCATATAAAGGCATGTATTTGAGTCAACAGGGTCCAACTGACATGAACATTTAAGAGGCCAAACACCCAGCACATGGGAGAAAGAGGCAGATGGCTCTCTGTGAGTTCAAATCCAATCCGGTCTATGTGGTGAGTTCCAGGCTGCTCAGGAATACTAAGTGAGATGGTGAGTTCCAGGCTGCTCAGGAATACTAAGTGAGACTCTGTCTCAGAAAGAGAAAGGCAGAAAGAAGAGAGACAGAGAGACAGAGAAAACATTGTGATAAGGTACATGCAGCGACCCCATGACACTGGATCAGAAGGTTAATCAAAAATAGGTAACCCTAGGCTGGAGTGGTAGATAGTGTTTATTTCAAGCCCTAAGAAGACTTTAGTGTTTCTTGCAGACAGAAAGTGAGCATTTAGAGATCATGCACATGCAGTAAAATCAGGAACTGGAGAGGTAAGGTTTCTCAGCAGTTAGGAATACCTGTTAGAGCTGGGGTGCGGCGGCACGCCCCTTTCATCCTAGCATTCAGGAGGGCAGAGGCAGGCCAGTCTCTGAGTTTGAAGCCAGCCTGGTCTACAGAGTGAGTTCCATGACAGCCAGGGCTATACAGAGAAACCTTGTCTCAGAAAAACAAAGAAAGAGGAGGAGGAGAGGAAGGAGAAGAAGGAGAAGAAGGAGAAGAAGGAGGAGAGAAGGAGAGGAAGGAGAAGACAGAGAGGAAGGAGATACTCTTGCAGAGGATTTGATTCCCAGCACCTGCAAGGTAACTCACAAATGTCTGTAACACCAGGTACCAGAGGATTTAAGGCCCTCTCATGGCCTTTTTGGACACTAAGCATGCAAATGGGGCACACACATACATGCAGGCAAAACATCCACACTGGAATGAGAAAAAAAGACCAGTTAATTAAAAGTCTGGCTGGTTGTGATACTTTACACTTGTGAGACTGAAGAAAGAGGATTTCTGTGAGTGGGATACCAGCCTGTGACATAATAAGTTTCAGGCCAGTTTGGGTGACAGAGTGCCATCATATTTTAAAAGTTTGGATGTTGGTTAAGATAAGCAAATGTGCTGTTTAGTTTTATGTCAGCTTTCCATAAGCCAGAGTCATCAGAGAGGAAAGACCCTCAATTGAGAATGCCTCCATAAGATCCCACTGTAGGTAAGCCTGAAAGGTATTTTCTTAATTACTGATTGATATGTGAAGGCCCAGCCCATTGTTGGGGAAGCCACCCCTGGGCAGGTGGTCCTTGGTTCTATGAGAAAGCAAGCTGAGCAAGCCATTGGAGAACAAGCCAGTAAGCAGGATCCTTCCATGGCCTCTGTATCAGCTCCTGCCTCCAAGTTCCTGCTCTGTGTTATTTCTTGTCCTGACTTCTTTGATGATAAACTGTGATATGGAACTGTGAGTGAAATAAACCCTTTCCTCTACAGGTTGTTTCAGTCATAGTGTTTCATCACGGTAATTGTAATCCTAACTAGGACAATAACCATCTGCTCTCCAAAATTATGTAATTAATGGGGGAGTAAACACAATGTATCACTTAGGCTAAGCAAGAAGTGGTCTATCACTTGGTTATATCCCCAAACTATCATTTATTCTGGGGGAGAAAAACAGACAATACTACTTTGGGGATAATCTTTTGAGTGCCTTCTGGTATCTTATACTAATGTCTGCTTATCTCACCTTTATATTTTCATCATTTCATTTCATATTCTCATATCTCATAGCCACCACATCAAGGCACCATACTTGAGGATATTATGTTTGAGCTTCAACAGTGGCCACTAGCTGTGTTTGGTAGACCAAATTGAGGTACACTCCAAGTGTAAAATACATACCAGATATTGAAAGTATAGGATACAAAAATAAAGTAAATAAATTGTATTAGTATTAATTTTACCTATTTCCTTTTACTCCTAAAAAGAAAATTTGCAATTGCATCCATCACTTAACTTATGTTGCAACTAGACACAGTTGGTCTAGAAATCTCAACAAAGGACTTTATATCCCCAGTGTTCCTTTTTTTTTTTTTTTTTTTTTTGGTTTTTTCGAGACAGGGTTTCTCTGTGTAGCCTGTGCTGTCCTGGAACTCACTCTGTAGACCAGGCTGACCTCGAACTCAGAAATCCGCCTGTCTCTGCCTCCCAAGTGCTGGGATTAAAGGCGTGCACCACCAGTGCCCGGCTATCCCCAGTGTTCTTGACAGATTGTTCATGATGTTTATTTGTTGAAACATATTTTTACATTCTACGTGCCTCAGTGATTGGAGATAGGGTGCTCTTTTTCAAAAACAAACAATATGAGATTGACTTTGGGGGAAAGATAATTTGTCTGTGGACTGGGGAGGGATCTGGAGAAAGAGCTAAAGTAATTTGTAGCATATCATAGTATTCCAGGGGAAAGTGATATGCTTCTTGACTAAGGTTGTAGCTGTGGGGATGGAGAAGACAGATATCTCAATTTTATGGCTATTAGAAACAGTAAAGAAAACAGAATGTGAAAAGAGTATGTGAGTTTTCAACAATGGCAGAGGATGGTTGTCTCTCTGAGACAAATCGGTAATAGCCAATTTAAGGAGTAATAATGAATTAGTGTTTTACTGTTTCACTTTGAAATAATTAGAT
Organism: Mastomys natalensis; assembly: GCA_021653895.1. NCBI lineage: Eukaryota > Metazoa > Chordata > Mammalia > Rodentia > Muridae > Mastomys > Mastomys natalensis. The sequence continues at coordinate 100,819 of JAJTUV010002543.1, read as the reverse complement.
TTGCATAAATATCACAAATTGTTCACTGAATAACACACACTCTTTACCCACTTTCCTTACATCTTATAATATTTTAATTTTTTTAAAAACAAAATTATTCATGTGAGGTGAAAGGACATTTTGGGAGACTTGGTTATCCTGTTCTACCAGGAGTCTCCAGGGATCAAACTCAGGTTATCAGGCTTTGCAGCAAGTACTTTATCCACTGAGCCTTCTGACTGAACCCATGTTGACATCTTAAATTTCAAAAAAAGGTGTAGAAAAGAAATTTACTAGTACACAAAGTACTATATATATATATATATATATATATATATATATATATATATATTATATAATCAATATATTTCTTGTGATTTCAAAAAGTATATTTAGTGTGTGAACATTTAACATACACATACACACAAAACTGGCATCAGTGCACACTATTTGCACTGTTGTGACTATTCCATATCCCTCACAAGTGAATTACATGGCACAGTGTGCATGACTTGGAAAAAGCTTGTCACCAAACACGGGCATTATCTGTCAAGTTCAAGCTATATCAAGGTTTATAGGGTTTTATATATAATGATTTAGGATGAAATCAGCTTCATTTTCTTATCAGAAAATACACACTATTATTTATCACCTAATTACCTTTCTATGATAGTCCATTCAATTAAGACTTTTTACTTGCATATTAATTCCATAGGAGCTGAAATTTATCTCTGTTTTCTTGACTACTATATTGTCAAGGAACTGTCTAGATTTTATGAAATAAGACCAAGTGATATATTTTGAATACTAGTTTCATACTTATTACCTTCCTGTCATAATTTTATTTAATAATATTGAAAATGAGTCTGAGGTAGGAATTTCTGGTTTCTTTGGCGACTCGGTTGTGTCATGTGATTTTTTTTGGAAGATGTCTTATGAGAAGATGTTTTGTTGAAGCAGACAAGTGAGAGGTTGTTTTGCTGAGAACAGACACATGGTGATTTTCTTGAAGCTGTCTGGTGAAAGGGCATGTGATGTTTTGCTGGAAGGGACATTTGGAGGGACAGGTGATGTTTGAAAAGAGTATAAGTATAACCCAACAGACAGTGGACGATGCTTCAGCATTGGTTCACTTTGCTGGGTTTTTTAGGCTTTGCTGATACTGGTCTTCACTGATAATGCTCTGATATTGATTTGCCTCACTTTCTTCACCTATCTTCACTTGTTGTGACTTCATAGAAAGAAACACACCAAAAACTCCTGCCGATCAGCAGAGCCTCATGGTTTCTTATGAACTGAGCCACTGCTACTGATTCATGTTTAGTGTTTGCTAGTGGACTGGACTGCTGCTGCTGAAGATTGGAATCATCCCCAAAAACTATTTCTAAACAGCTCCATTGTCCCTCTTTGTCCTATTAGCCATCTTCCTTCTGTACCTTTGGTCAGTGGCTGTAAGGGAGGTTAAAGCATTCAAGAACCCTTATTAAAAGTAGGTTTTGAAAAATATAAACCTACATGAGACTATAAATGTATATTTTGCCAAAAAATTACCAAACTGCCCAAGTTAGGACTCTATACTGGAGACTTTCTCATGAACAATGGACTCTGTACAGCAGCCATAGATCATTCAGAACTTTTTCTAGAACTTTCTTAGTACTTTTATGACAGAAGGTCCAATCAATGCAGAATCAGGTCCAGACTCTTTTCTTTCATCTGACACACTTCTACATGCTTTATCTATCTCTTTGAGTAGTAAACTAGTAAATAGAAGAAATATCTGATATTATCTTTAATATAGTACATTATTATATGCAGAAGAATGCTAAACATACAGAAATAGAATATGTAGTAAAACCCATAGAATTCAAGTATTGTGTGTAATATATATATATATAATATATATATATATATATATTAATAAATGCTTTCTCTTTTCTTTTTAAAAAGATACCTGATGATCTAAGTGTGATCAGTCTCATATAGCGTTTGTGGTAAGCTAAAAGCATCAATTAGAACAAAGGTAAGAATATTCAATAAAAAATATGGTCCTTAGGATGAGAACTTGGAACTTGGAGATAGTGGAGGGGTGGGGGCTGGATAGATAGGAAGATCAATTTTGCACGTGGTTCATAAACCACATTCTGCATCTCTTCTGCATCTCTCCTAACAACACGTAATAAAGGGAAAGTAACACATGTTGTTATTGTTTAGAAATGAATGAAATGTTCAATCTGTTTCAAATGAACAATTTCTCCCCTTCCATTAGTATTCTGGGGACTACAAGGCCTTCTCTTTTGTCTCTTCTGGTTGCTTTAAATGGTGATCAGCAATGCATGATCAGCCAAGTGGCATTAGTTCTAATGCTGTCATCATATGCCGGCCAGAGGAGATAGTAAAAGGGGAAATGGGCTTTGCACCTACCCGCGCCATCTCGATTAATAAATATCTGAGACACACCGGAACAAAACAAAATGTCTTTCTCCTCCTGCATGCACCGTGCTTTTCAGTGTTGATGCCTATATAATAAACCCTCTTTTTGAGCTTGTTGTGTTTTCAAGCATCTACAGACAGATCAAACTTCCTCCAAAGGGTCATGTTAATCACTGTTTCATATACCGATATACGAAATGCATTCTAACATGCCTTTGCAAAGGTATAATTCAAATGATTACCTCATGTGCTTCAAAGGGGAGCTGGTGGTGTCCTCTTTCCATAGCACTCAATTTCACAACACTTTGCAAAACTGCTCTGTATGATGTCTCTTCCAAGAGTGCAATATCATAGCCATAACTTTCTAAATTTGGTCTACAGTAATGATAGAGTTGAATGAATGCTTTCCTATGCTATGGGGAAGAAGCAGGAGTTCAGCGAACTTTTCCGCTTTAGGCTAAGTCCTTCAAGCCACTTGTCCTTTTACTGTGAAAATGGCTACCTTCAGCTGCACAGGAGCTTCCCACTGGCGTTGTTGAATATTTTTACAACAATCATTTTCATCACTGAAAAAGACGGCTAGCATTATGTTTTGAGAATATACCCTTATATGTATCCGTTATTACTTCCCTTTGTTCTATCTGTCTCAAGGAGGCAAGATGACAGCAGAGAGTGGGTATTCAAATTCAAGGTCCTCCAGAAGCTATCATCCTGACTTTTGTCACTCTCCACTAAACACTCCACACATAAATTTACTGATCTGAAAGACATTTAGTATTATATATTTACAGTTAGAAATTATTTTTTAATTTTGTTTGTTTGAGCGATTGATTGTTTCGAGAAACGGTTTCTCTATGTAGCCCTGGCTGTCCTGGAACTCCCTCTGTAAACCAGGCTGGCCTCGAACTCAGAAATCTGCCTGTCTCTGCCTCCTGAGTGCTTAGAGTAAAGGAGTGTGCCACCATCGCCTGGTTTAGAAATTTTAATTTTTGTGTTACGTTGAATGGATTACAATTTGTCTTAGCAATCAATTTATTATATTTCTCTGTGGGAAGTAGCTATCCTTTGGCTACAGTGAGAACTTGCTGCACTTAGCTGTTGTTTTTGTTTTGTGATCTATTAATCTTCTCAGAAAAGATCTCAAGTATCTCAGGCAATGTAGCTGACAATGACATTGAATGCTTTGGGCTTTAAGGTTTCAAATGCTCAAGCAAGGCCAAATGTCACTTGCTATCTGAGGACCCAGGTACAGAACTCCTAGTTCCTTCTCCAGCACCATGTCTCTCTGCCTTCACGATGTCATTCTTCTCGCCATGAACACAATGTACTAAACCTCTGAACTATAAGCCAGCCCCAATTCAATGTTTTCCTATATAAGAGTTGCTGTGGTTGTTGTAAGTGTCTGTTCACAGCAGTATAATACTGACCAAAATGGGTTCCCACTATCTGGAAGCACTTTCTCCTTCTATCAAAAGCAACCATCAACAGCTGTCTTGAATGTTTCCCATCACTTACCAAGAACTGGCGTCTGGATCTTTGGACATTCTTGATCTGAATTCATAGAGCATGAGTTGGCAAAGTGACCCCACATCTTACTAGCTGCATTCCTTGGGTCTCTCAACTCTCACAGTCACGTTCTAGACAGCACTGTCTTCTAGAACAAGCCTAACATTGGAATCATAACTTGTAACTTTCTGATAGATACACTACCTATGCTTCTAGCCTAGCCATTCTCCCTTGCCAAGTCTTATAGATTTCCATGTTGTCTTGCTCCATGACTATAGCTTATCCTTTGCAAGGTCATTTTAAAGCATTGTATGAATACATCTGTGTTCCAGAAATATCTTGAAAGCAAATGCTTTCCTCATCCCAAGCAAAACCACTGTCTGGCACGCACAAGATATTCAAGTCTAAATGGATAATCTTGAGAAATGGTGGATAGGAAAACCCTGTACTGTGTATTTGAGGACCATGTAAAATTGAATAACAATAGGTTCTGATTCAAGGAAGGCTGGAGACCAGTAGAAAGGTAAGACAAATGAATTGCAAACTCAATTTCAAAACGATAAGTAAGAGGGATGGGATAAATAGATAGTCTAGTTGGTATATTTGCCTAACTTACATGAATCCCTGGGTACCATCACCGCCAGAATGGGGCATGCCTGTTATCCAAACACTGGCAGGAGAGTGCAAATAGGAGAAACAGATGTTCAAGTTCATCCTTGGCTACAAAACAAGTTTGAATTTTTTGAGTTACAGTGTATGTTTAATTAAAATATAAGTTTAAAAAATATGCAGGGCCTCAAACTTCTGCTTTGTCCATTTAATAATACAGTAAAATCCTATGGGATTGTGGGAATGACTAGTCAGAGAAAGGCACAGTTTCTGTGAGGTATCAGAGTAGCTTTGCAGAGGCTGTGAGCCCTGTCCTCACCTAGAAGAAGGTGGAGATCTGGATGTAGAAGTAAACGGGGATCAAGGAGCAGGGACCATAAGGAAGACCATGCAAAGCTGAGTTTGCAGGACAGGAATCATTGCTTTTGTAAGAGCTACAGAGACATAAGAGAAAATATCAACTGAGTGAACTTCATTTTAGAGCAACAGAATTGTCAATTTGGATGTTATTTTTGTAGAGAGTACAGAGAGGTACAGTTCCTTGGCAACTAATTTATCAATTAATCCTCAAGACACATGCCTTTCTTCAAAAGAATATTTCAAGGACCAAAAAAAAACCCACTTTTTAAAAAACAAAGCCTTTTCATCCACGATGATAGTTATTTATTATTTCTACTTAAGCTTACCTTATTTTTTTTTGTGTCAACATGGTCATTGTTTCCTATGACAAAGTGATAAACAGGTTTGTTTGTTTTTCAAAGGAAAGTAAGGCCAAACAACAAAGATGGGAAATTGTTTTCAATTCTTTAAGTCCTTTAGATGATATTGTATTTCCATGAACATATTTTCCTGTTATTGTAAATTTATACTAAGTAAATAATGATGGCATTAGCTGGCATTCTTCGTGTGCGTTTGATCATCATTTTCAAAAAGCAACTGCCAGGACAATTTCCTACCAGACATCACTTAACTGAGAGGCTGCAGGTGTTAAAGGCAATTAAACCATCATTATTTAAGAAGCACAATGAAAATTACCCACTTTTTTGTTGATAAATGTATAGCATACACAGAGTACACATTTTCTTGAGATACAGTATATCGTATAGCATTTTTTATTTTTTTAAGATTATAATCACATCATTTTCCTCTTCGTTTTCCTTCCTGTAAACCCCCCATATACTCTGTTTTCTCTCAAATCTACTAATTGGGTATCTTGGAACTATATTGTCTGTGTGCACACAACACACACACATACACACACACGGGGCGAGAGAGAGAGAGAGAGAGAGAGACATTTTAAATCCTGAACTGGGTGTTTATCCTCATATGTATGGACTCCAATCTCATTAAAAGCCCCTGGGGCAGAAATTTACTCCAGAATTGTGACTTTATCATTTACTATCTGTGTGAGCTTGGGCAAGTTACTTTTCTTAACCACTCTGAAGCTGTTTCTACAGCAATAAAAGGTAGCTAATAACATTTAGTTCACAGGATTGATATGAGTGTTAAATAGGCAGAATATACAAAGAGCTTAGCATAATGCCTAGAACATAAAGCCTGCTCGATAACTGATAGCTACATTTTTTATTGTAGACAAAAATACATTTTGTAGTAATTCTATTTTATGTTTTAGAGTTGTATTTACATGGAACACACATTTTTTAGATATAGTTACATACATATAAATATGAAATTGAATGGTCTGGCTGGTTGTAGCTCTGTTAGTACATATTTTTCTAGCATATAAAACACTCTGCTCAGGACTTTATTCGTACTACTGAGAAAACCAGGCATAGTGCTACTTACCTTTCATCCCAACACCAGTGCAAGAGGCAAACTGATCAGAGGTTTAAGGTCATCCTTAGATACATAGCAAATTCAAGGATTCAAGGCTCATCTGGAATCAACCAGACTGAAAAATGATAATAAACAGTTTTTAAAGATGAAGTTGAATTGTTTTAGTCGTTTGTTTTATTTTGTTTTGTTTTTGTTTTTTAAAACAGGGTTTCTCTGTGTAGTCTTGGCTGTCATAGAGTTTGCTCTGTAGACCAGGCTGGCTGGCCTTGAAGTCAAAGATCCACCTGCCTCTTTGTCCTAAATGCTAAGATTAAAGACTTGTACCACCAGCACCTGGCTTCATTGTTACTCTTAAATTCCTGTGTGCTCCTGGTCACTTTCTATCACTATACAAGTAAACTGTTGCCAGATTTGGGACAATTGCTCACTCTGGGATACTTGTAAGGCCAGCCTGGAGCTATTAGATGTTTTCTATTAATGGTGGATCAAGCTGGAACTTTTCCAACACATTCTTTTTTTTAATCTCCTGAAGCAGGCTCATCTTCCCACCTCATTGCAATTCAGTGTCAAAACAAAGTGGCATTTACTAGCCCCTGATCTGATCCACATGCCGGACTGGACAGTCCCAATCTAAGTACACAGGCAAAAACTGTGAGATCCTTGCAGCCATTGGCATGGGTCCCAATTCCCAGTGAGGGTATACAATTCTCCCTCCCTCCTGAACAGAGAGCTGTGTTAGCATGCTGGGGAGACTGGCAAAGCATAAATTATTGACCCTCCTGCCCCTGCCTTTGCTTTTAAGATACCATACATATTTTTATGACCTAAATACATTACTAAATGAAGCGAAAGGGACAAATGTTGGGGAGAATTCATGTTTTCCTTCCTGTCTCAGTCATGAGCCCTCAAAAGCTTATGACAGTTCCATTCTTCCCAACTCAAATATAAATCATGGATACTGCTTGGCCAAACTTTGTCCCTTATAGAAAATCATGTAAACATTTTGAGAAGCCCTGTCCCACTGAAATGGGAAAAATCAGAAAATATCTCTGGTTTTCAAAGCAGAGTTAAACTTAGCTAAGCATTTGCTGAGCACCAAGGCTGTGAGACTATTCTCTGCTTCATAATGAGGGCAATGTAAGATGAAGATATGATCGATCAAGAAGCATGGCAAACAGATTTTGGGTCTAAACTGGAATGCATTGCTCCTGTCTAGATTAGATAATGTTCGCTTCAGTCCTGAATCGCCTCTGTCGTGGGATTTTAATAATGAAAGGAAAATGGAATTTAGACCACGAGAGAGAGGAAAAACTGAGAAGAGAACAGATCTACCTTAATTAATCAAATCATGGCAGACGTGAGGTCAGTTCAGGCAACACGACGATTAAGAACAGAAGCTTGAGGTCAGGCATTGATAACACTAAATGTATATGTGCATATACATATAATACCTTGAAAATATGGTAACTACTGTGAGCCTGGTAGCTTTCTATAAAATGCGATTGTCGTGAGGCTGAAATGAACTCATGCAGGCAAACTGCAGTGCTTAGCACATAATAAGCATGTGAGAGTCTTAACTATTAATGGTATTATTAGAAACGCTGGAAGCCTTTCTAGAGAAATAGATATAGTGTTTCAAAGCTCCTTCAAGAGGCACCATGGTAGCACATATGTCTAATCCAAGCTCTCTGGAGGTAGTGCCAGGTACATAAAAAATTCTGGGTCAACTTTGGTTATATAAAGAGTGTAAAACCAGCATGGGCTACATGAGACTTGAAAGAAAGAAAGAAGAAAGAAAAGGAAGGAAGAAAGAGAGAGAGAAAGAAAGAAAGAAAGAAAGAAAGAAAGAAAGAAAGAAAGAAAGAAAGGTTTAGAAAGCATGATAGAAGTCCTCTTCATTAAAAGTTGCTTCTTTCTAAAGTATTCCAAATACAAGTAGCTGGTCCCCAAAATTAAGGTCAGGGTCAGAAAACACAAACAGAAACACTGAATTTCCACACGTTAAATAAAGGTATACAGCCGGGCGGTGGCGGCGCACGCCTTTAATCCCAGCACTTGGGAGGCAGAGGCAGGCAGATTTCTGAGTTCGAGGCCAGCCTGGTCTACAGAGTGAGTTCCAGGACAGCCAGAGCTATACAGAGAAACTCTGTCTCGAAAAAAACCAAATAAATAAATAAATAAATAAAGATATACATAGGTTCTTGCCTAGATTAATGCATCCTCATTAATCATTAATTAGTCATCACAACACAGTGATTTCTAAAGACCTTTAGTGCTTTGTCCAGGCACTGTCCCTAAATAACCTACTTATGGGTTCTGCTATCAGTAAATTGTATTTCCATCTGTGTTTCTAGGTTGGCACCAGATCTCAGTATGTACCTGTCCTTTTCCTCTTCTTTATCATGTCTCCCTCTCTCCCTTCTTCCCTTCTCTCCTTTCTCCCTTTTCTCCCTCCTCACTCTCTCCTTTGTCTCCCCTCTCTCCCTTCTTCTCCATCTCTCCATCCCTTCCCCCCTCTCCCCTCTATCGCTTACCTTCCACCTCTCTCCCCTCTCTCCCTTCTTCTCCATGTCTCCCCTATCTTCCCCCTCTCTCCCCTTTCCTCTACCCCATCTCCTCTTGCTTCACATACTTTGTATTTAAATACCCAGTCCCAGTCCCAGTCCCAGTCCCTGATTCCTGTACATCTTGGGAGACAGGACCATAGTTTACAAGAAGGCAGTGTACACTATCCACTGGATGTTAGTGAGCAGCATAGAAATCTGGTTCACAGAGCTCCAGAGGAAACTGAGGTCGAAGTGGTTCCTGTATGTAAGGTCTCCAGATGTTACCCACTCATGCAGATCACAACCTGAAGTCTTTACTATGCTTTACAAGACCTTTGAGTTAGCTGCTCCTTCCTAGCTCTACAGCATTATCTTCCAAGATTCCCTAGTCCAGCCACAAAAGTACCCTTCCTTTCTTTCCAACAGGCCAAGCATGCTATACCTAGGGGCCTTTGTAGTGGCTATTCTTTCTCTTTGGACATTCCCCCAATCTTTGCATGGCTGACTCCTTGTCTCTGTTTAGGCTTCCATTCAATGTCTCCTCGTCACAGAGGCCTTCCCTGACCCCGTATTTAAAGAATCTGCCCCTGTGCACCTTCCTGTCACTTCCTATCACATCGCCTTCTTGTATTGTCTTCATAGCTGGCTATTCTCCGTCCATTTTTCCTTCCAGCTTTTGGGCCTTTGCTTACACTAATTGCAGTCTCTAGAATGTTTCCCCCTTCCCTTCAGGTCGCTCTTTTCTCAATGGTCAGGTCTCACCTGGGCTCACCCCCTAAAAGAGACTTCCTTGATTACTAGATAGAACAGAAGCATGACAGCAGCATCTGCTCTACCACCATCAGACCTGCTACCGTCTTGTTACTTTCCTTCAGAACAGGTCAGCAGGCTCCACCATTAATGTGTGTCTTCTCTTTTTCTCCTCAGCCCAGACTGAAAGCACCATGAGACCAGTCACTTCTCTCCACTTTGTTCAGCAACACCCCCCCCCCAGGAACCCCAGGATTGTAAAAAAAAAAAAAAAAAAGCCTTCGTAAGTTGAGATTTTAATAACAACACAGAGTCCAGATACTTCTTTCTCGTGTTTGAAGTCTTCTATAATCTAAACCCACTTTTATCTGGCCAATCCTCCCCCTCTTCCTCTTCCTCCCCCTCTTCCTCCTCCTCCTCATGCACTCACTCACTCACTCACGCACACACTCACTCACCTTTCCCAGTCAGGATCACATCAGATCTATGACCCCACACGCTTATATGCAAGGTCTTCCATGTTCACTTAGCACAATCTTTTAACTGCCACAATATAGTTAGCATCAGTGCTGTTCATTTAACAAACATGGATACTGAAGCTAACAGATATTGAGCATTTTCCTCAACACAGCACGGCTAGTAGAAGCTTGAGTGTGACTGCCCTCCAAGCCTTTTTCTACTCCACAACCTACAACCTTAAGTACCACATGCTTCCAGCAACATAGCAGAAAAGGCGACATGTAAGAGGCTAGACTGGCATAGGAAGGAGAGCTTAAAAGGCCATCAACTAATTTTTAATCCATGTTTATAGTCTCAGTAGGGGATAGTACCTAGGCAGGTTGGTTTGGGTAATCTTGGTTTCCCAGTCTAATTATCAGCCATGTACCATTTCACTTACAAACCGGGAATGAATAAATTAGTAGAGTTCAAATACAGCAATCTTTGATCAAAAGAGTAAGAAAGTATTAACCAAGCGTGGTGGAACAACTGTCATTTCAGCACTTGGAGGCAGGAAGATCAACAGTAAACAAGAAACAAACAAACAAACAAATTCAAATGGTAAGTAACAAGGCTCACTAGGTAAAGCCACTTGCCTCTAAGCCTAAGGGTGGAAGGGAAGGGAAGAACAGATCCTTCCAAGTTGTCCTCTGTAATCTCCAAGTAAATGCTGTGGTGGGCATGCACATGCACACATAAACAATAAATAAATAATTTTAATAAAATTTTACAAAGAGAAGAAAAAAGGAAACACAGTGCCTGGAGGAATTTATAGAACAACGACAACACACGCAGTCATTGAGGATGGAAAAGAAAAGATTGGGAAAAGCTTTAAGGACGAGGAAGAAATAAGATAGTACAACAGATAAACCACACCCCCCATGCAAACCTGGGAGCCTGAGTTCAATACTCAGAACCCACATGCATGTGCACACAATAATAAACAAAATGAAATAAAATACATTTAAAATGTATTACAAAAAATCCTTTAAGGAACAGATGGATATTGGTTAGAAAAATGACATAAAAAAGCATTTCTGACCTGGATGTGGTAGTAGACACACAGGATGTGAGGGAATAGGATTACTGTGGGTTCGAGGTCAGCCTAGATTGTATAGTGAATTCAGAAGATGGACTGCAAAGGGAGACTGTGTCTCAAAAAAGAGAGCTGATTTATGAAGGGAGTGGAAGGGAGAACAGAGGAGGAGAGAAGAGGAGGAGACAGGAGGGGAGGAAATGCATTTCTGCTTGAACGAGTTTGAGCTCTTGACTGTCTGTCTTCTTTCCAAAGTTAATGCAGATGATGGCTGACATTATAATCTCTGCCATAGTTTAAATAGAAAGTTATGGGGCTGGAGAGATGGCTCAGTAATTAAGAGCACTGACTGCTTTTCCAGAAGTCCTAAGTTCAATTCCCAGTACCCACATGGTGGCTCACAACCATCTGTAATGGGATCTGATGCCCTCTTCTAGTGTGAAGGCATATATGCAGGCAGGCAGAACATTGCATAATAGATAGATAGATAGATAGATAGATAGATAGATAGATAGATAGATAGATAGATAGATAAATCTTAGAAAGTTGTGATGTAATAAAAAGCAAAGAGCAGAGTCACAATCTGTCAAAGACGTGCCATGTCATTGTCAGGTCTGAGACATCCCTTCTCTGTGGCTCAGGTTCCTCAGATGGAAAAGATTGGAAAACATGCACCTCACTCGAAGATGTGTTGGGATGTACACACTCAGAAATTGATCGCTGCAGTATCATTTCTATTCTGTTTGTTTCCTAGTTCTAAAAATGAATCTATTCAGAAAGCCTTTAAGTGTAGCCAAGCAAACCTAACAGATGTGTGTATGAACCTGGCCAGGCCCCCAAGCTAGAATATAAAATTTTGCAGAAAACTTTGTATGTCCCTTTTAAGGTGTATTTTGATAAAGTCTACTAGATTTGGGACATGTGAGCTGGCTCACATTGAGAATCTTAGCACTTTGAGAGTGAAAGCAGAGAAATCCTGATATACAGGCCAACTGGGCTACCAAGCAACAGTCTCTCTCCTCCTAGTCTCCATCTCTGTCAGTCTCTTGTCTGTTGTCTCTGTCTCTCTGTCTCTGTCTCTGTTTCTCTATCTCTCTCTCTCTCTCTCTCTCTCTCACACACACACACACACACACACACACACACACAAATCTGAGACATATACTTCTTTAGGCATAAAACACAGTGAATTTTAATAAAAATCAGACTAGTAGTTAATTTTATCAGATTTTAGGCTTATTTAGAAACTATATAGGCTGGAGTTGTAGCTCTGTTAGGCTCGTGGAGTACCTAGCGTGCACAAGGCTCTGGATTCCTCCCCAGCACTGCTTATAAATGGACATGATGGCCCAGGCCTGTCTTCCTGGCACTTGGGAAATAGAGGTAGGAGAATAATAAGTTCAAACCCAATTTTGGCTAAAGAGCAAGTTCCAAGCTACCCTGATCAACAGGAGATCCTGTCTAAGTCAATCAGTCAATACATGGAAACTTTGCCAGGCTAAATATGGTGGTGTACTCTCAGCCCTCAGGAAATGGAGGTAAGAATATCAGGGATAGTGTGTGTGTGTGTGTGTGTGTGTGTGTGTGTGTGTGTGTGTGTGTGTGTGTGTATGAGAGAGAGAGAGAGAGAGAGAGAGAGAGAGAGAAGGCTGTCTGAAGTACTAGTCTGGCTTGTTGCGTGTATGAGAGAGAGAGAGAGAGAGAGAGAGAGAGAGAGAGAGAGAGAGAGAGAAGGCTGTCTGAAGTACTAGTCTGGCTTGCTGCTAGCTGCACACCTGCCCTACTGAGTGAGAAAATACCAAGAGCAGTGTCTTACTGCAAGAGACAAGGAGCCAGACCTAGAAGGCAACGATGACAGAAGGAACCAATGGGGACTTTTGGCCTGCTCAATCTTTTTTAGATCCAACATTTTTGAGTGGGAAAGTAAATAAAGCTATAGGCTATCTCAGACTAAAAGGAGGGAACTTCCAGAGCCATGATGATATATTAAATTCCATCCCAGGCTCAATAAACTATGACTTATAAGGCTTGTAAAATCTTTACAGGGCTCCTGACAGCTCCACATGTGCCGATGGCCAGAAGAATGGAACCTTTTGAAAACATCTGTTAAACCGTGCATCTTGGCTTGAACTGCTCTGTGTGCCCATGACAACAAAGGCCAAGGCAAAGAGAGTACCTTGAGACTTGAGGAGGGAGTGGGTTCAGGGATCAGCATAGTGTAGGGGCTGCTTATTTAAAGTGGCATCTTGTCAGGGCTTCATCTTTAAGATGTGTTTCTGACAGTCATCTGTATTGGATGAAAGTGGCCTAATTTTAACCATGCCTGAGCAGTATGAGTCACGGCTCTGTTCATCACACATTAACTTATGCTGCAGGCCTACTAGACAACATAAACTTTGTAACTTCTGACATGAACATATTTCACTGGCCAGGCTCAAAGATTTTTAAAACTTTAAAACGGAGCTTGTGAACAAATGGAGAAAAATGAAGTTTCATGGACAAGCGAATGATTCTCCAGTCACAGATTAGAACACCATTGGAATTTTTAAGAAATATACTGAACTGTGTTTTAGAAAGTGTTTGTGGGGCATAAATATCATCAGAAAGCAGGTTGGTAAAAGGCACTTTCCTGTTCGCTCTCCCTTTCTCTCTCTCCTCTGGCCCCTACCTGCCCCCTGACAGTGTTTCATTTGTCCCAGGCTGGCATCTGATTCATAGTGTAGCCAAGGACAACCTTAGTTGCCTCCACGTGGGCTTGCATGCAGTGCTGGGGAATGCCAGGGCTCCATGCTTGCTAGGTAGCCCCTCTACTGAGTAAGCTCCATCTCTTGCCCTTGCTTTCACCTTCGCAGTGCTATATATCTATGGTTGTGAGGATGGAATTTGAGTAAGGAAATAAATGGAATTGGAATGGCATTTTTTTTGCCACTCTACTCCCAGATTTTATTGGCAGGTTCACTTTCTAGCATCAAAGAACTACATCACATAGGGAAAAGAAACATGCCCAGCTGGGGGCCCTGGAACCAAAGTCAAAACCTTCCATTCAATTAATTTCTAGCCAAACCCTCAGAATTGTGATGGCCAAGAAACAATGGCACCACCTTCCCAACCATTCACTAGATTTGACTACTTTCTAAAAATACTGAGGCAGGAAAAATTTCTTTTTGCTATGTCTGATGGCAGCTGCTGGTAGGAGATGTACCAGCCCCCTATCCCAGATGACTTGAGACAAATGGGAAATAACCAAATCTCTGTGTTCCTTTGAGAGCCACACATCATGGCCGGCATAAGCTGGGAGTCTAAGGGTGAAGTGCCTGTTCTCACAGAGTTCAGTAGAGCAAATAGGCAGCAACCAGTCAAGGGCAGAGAGATAAAAGTTATAGTTTAAAGTGCAAAAGGGGAAGCAGATAGAATCTGTGCTTAGGGCTTAGTAGAAGAAAAACACCAGCAAGCCAACAAATCTAACACAGACTGATGGAGTCTGTGGGAGGAAAATAGTATGGGGCCTAAACAAAGAAGTTCACGTATATCTTCACCTGGGAAAGATGGGAAAGATGCCCTTTAAGCGTACTCTAATGGACTCAATGACAGGGGAAATAACAGATAGTCCAAGATTCCAATATACCTGCAATAACAACTATCACCTTCAGGTGACCAAGATCGTGTGTGTGTGTGTGTGTGTGTGTGTGTGTGTGTGTGTGTGTGTGTTGACATGTGGATCTTTGTGTGGTATGTGGAGGAGGGCATGGACATGTAGGTATGGGTATGCATGTACACATATATATGTGTGTGTAGACCATGGTCAACTTCAGATGGTGATGTCAGGTGCCATCCACTTTTTGGTACGGGGGTCGGGGGTGGGCTGCATGTTGTGGTGACTGAGTCTCTTGATACTTGGAACTTGTCAAATAGGCTAGGCTGGATGATCGGTGAACCTGTTCTTCACAGGCTCCTTCCTCAGCATTAGATTATAAGTGTGCACCACCATGCTCTACATTTTTCTTCTTCTTTTTACTTCACTGTTGCTAAAGATTGAGCCTAGCTCCTCCAGCTTGCTAGACAACTACTTCACTGATTAAGCCATCTCCCTACTTGATGCAGTTGTCGCACTGTGAGCAGTAAAGGGTTAAACCTTGTTTCTGCCAGTCCTTTTAAGGTTCTTAAAATCCCAGGGGAGGAAGAACTCTAATCCTGCATCATAGCAGTGGTCGGAATGCTTTAAAGGGAGGAAACTAGGAAACATCAAAGACTGGGTGTGTTTCTGGGTGAGTGGACCGAGGCGAGGCAGGAGTTGGAGATCAAGCTTCACCACTAACCCATCACACAACTATAGAATTAAGTCTGTGGTCATCAGGATAGTTGAACTTTCCCTCAGACTCAGTTTCATGATCTGTAAAATGGTAATCATGTGCCTTACAGTGTGTTTTCAAGGACTGATTGGAGCAACTCAGGATGGGGTTTTGCAATCTCTGAAGCCCCCAGATACAAGTGGCAGCTATTGTTTCCTGGAAAGGGAGGGCTGGCAGGAGGTCAGGGGAGCAATCAGGCTTTATTCCTTGTGTCCTTTGCTGAGAAGGCAGTCATTTTCCTGATAAAACAAGTGTGGGCTGCACAGCCTATTCCACAGTCCATGCAGAGAGTAAAGGCAAAGCAGTTCCTTGTGTGCTCAGGCAGTCATGAATGCCCATGGATGGCGAGTTCTGATCTCTTGGTCTGGAGGAGAGCACAGTACACAGGAAAACATATCTAGACTTGGAAACACTAAGAGCCCAGTAAGAGCAATTGTCAAACGAAGGTGTAGTACATGGGAGAGCAGCTGCAGACTGGTATAGAGAAGGCATAAAGGGCTTTATGGAGAGTGGAAAGGAAAGCACAGTCCTACCAGAGGGGAGAGGCAGCACCACCAAATGAGGCAAACACAGTGGTTTGGGAGCAAGAAACCTTGAACCTCCAGTCATATCATATACTCTTCCAAGTGACAAAGTGCTAGCTATCAGTGACCTATTTCCCCTGGAACATGGCTTCCCTTCCTGCCTCATTCACTTTGAACTTGAAAGTGTCACATCTGCTTAGGCAAATGGGATATAAGTGTATGGCATATACTTCATACAAACACAAGTAAGTTTTACAGGCCTGCATATTCTTGTCGCATCTCCTCTTAAATTCATATGCAGAAACCTGGAGATGTTAGCCTTAGGAGGTAGATTCTTTGAGAGCTGGTGAGGTCATGAAGATACACCCTCACCAATGGGATTTGGGGCAGAGGCCAGAGCAAGTTCATCCATTCTGTGCGAGGACACTGTGGAAAGACACCCTTCATGAGCCAGAAGGCAGCCTTCCCCAGATACTGAATATGCACTACTGGGATATTAGACTTCCCAGCTTCTCAATATGAGGAACAAGGTTTTGTTTTTATAAGCCCAGGGGAATCTTGCTTTAGGAAGACAGTTGAACTTATTCCTTTCTTGTGAAAATAGTATGCTCCATACTGTGGCTACTCTTTCAAGATGGATTCCAGAATCATGGGCACGAGTCTAGATTCTGGGATACATAGAACACAACAGATTCAGAACAGAACTTCTGCCTTCATGTAACCCAGACAGGAAATTAGTAGGTGTTATTGGTGTTTGTGTCTGTGGAAGAAACTGCCTTCTACATGCTGCGTACATTATCTACCACAGAGGCCTGCCTTCTATGAGCCCCTAAACGGGTGTTTAGTATGGCCATCAGCACTTTTGTGTGACCTTTATACAATGTTTCAAAAATTTTACGTTATCAGAAAACACATCAAAAGAAAAATATTATATCATGGCCCACAATAACTATATGAGATACGTATTTTCATGTCTAGCAATAAATTTTATTGGACCATTGCCAGGTGGGTTTTTTGTTGTTGTTGTTCATTTTGGAGACAGGGTCTTATTATGTATCTCAGGCTGCCTTTGAATTCATCTTCTTCTGCCTCAGCCTCTCAAGTACTAGGATTACAGCTATATGCCACCACACCCAAGTTTGCAGTCGTGGATGTATATGTATATAATGTATATGATGAAGGTAGAGTGACAAAGCTTGTGTATGATACAAAATTGAAAAATACTCTGTTGCCCTTTAAGGGGAAAATTGCCAGATAGTTTTTAAGACCAAAAATATTAGGGTTGTTTGGTATCTCAGCAAAAGGTAACTGATGTAGTCAGGTGCTTAAATTCTCGAGCCTCTGTTTCCAGGTCTGTTCAATGGGTAAAACAGTAAGAAGAGCCTCATTGGGATTTTAGAATATTAAATCCGAGCATATGGAAAGAATTTCTGATACGGCCCAGCACATAGGAAATACTCGTGATAATGGTTAAGGATTGCCAGCTTCATTCAGCAAACACCGAAAGAAGGCAGACAAACTGAGGAAATGAAAACAAGATAAAGCCAAGGCAGACTACAAGAGAACAACAGAATGGAGATACTGTCCCTAATTCGCTCCTGCTAGACAATGACCTGGATAAGGTACTTACACAAAGGTCGCTCTGGCACAACAGAAGGTTTTTACTGCTTGATAAATCTGTTCCTAAATCACCTGGGAGGGTTAGTTTGACCATCCGATCTCAATATCCACCTCCCCCACCTTGGCTCAAATCACAGAAAGAGACATTGTCATTAGAACCACTAAAGAGACATTGTCAATATCAAAAATCCCCTCACTGACCATCCATCTGGGCCATCTGCACTATGAGTCAGGTGGTAATCCATTTGGGCCTCTCCTATTTGATGATCAGATTTGGTGAGTGCACAAGATAGCTAATACAACCAAAGGGGAATGGTCCCACCAAACCTCCATCCCCATTGATTGAAGATTGGTAGTTTACCTAAGCTTAGTACTTAGAATACTGTATATAAACGATTCCAGTTCAGTGCTGTTCCTTAATCTCATGCCCATATGCTTCCACATGGAGTTGTTAGAATGAACCACCCATGCCCTTAGCTTGTTCTCCTGCAACGCCCAGAGGGAGAGAGCGACATAGAAGTTTAAATGGCAATAGAAAATGTCCTCAACCTAGAACTGACCTTAATACTTGCATGCAATTAAAATGGTATAAAAGCAAAAAGGAGGAGGGAGGATGGGATAGGGGGTTTCTAGGGAGGGGAAATGGGGAAAGGGGATGACATCTGAAATGTAAATAAATAAAATATCCAAGAAAAAAAGGAAAAGAAAAACGAAAATGTCTTCAGAGCCCTTTGGATGCTGGACAGAGAAAAAGAAATGAAAATTTTTCAGAAAAGAATAAAAACACTACTCTACTTCTGAAGTCCTAAGAGGCCTTCCCTAAAAATCAAATTAATTCTTTGTCTGCTTCTCTGTCTACCTCTCTGTCTCTTTCTAACTCTCTCTCTTTCTCTCTCCCTCCTTCTCCTCTCTCTCTCCCCTCCCTCTCCTTCCCTTCCCCCCTCTTTCTCTCTCTCTCTCTCCCTCCTCTCTCCATTCCTCTTTCCCTCCACTCCTCCTCCTATCTCCAGTGGCAAGCATGTGCAGTCAAACCACCTGACTCAACTTCACATTTTCCCTGGCGTAATCTATACTAGGAAGAATATTGAAAAGTATTCCCAAAGTAGTCAAGTTTGAGTTAATTACTTACTTTATTCAACTTCCACGGCTCTAAAACTGAAGTGTCTCATAGGTGATCTGTTGAAAGCTAGATAATGTGGAAATACTTTAGTCACTGGTCAAATATTTTGTTCTTTGCTGCCTTTCCATATGTGAAAGCCATTAGTTGCTACGGCTGCCGCTGTGTTGCTGTAAAGTGGGAAGCAGAGTGCACTTCTCAGAAATATTAGATACTCCAAAGTTTCTTTGGAAGCTCACCATTCAGAGCATGTGTAACACAAGGCTGGAAACTCAGAGGTACCTCTCCCTTGACACTTGCTGTGAGGAATTTATCAGGCTCTTCTGAATCTGCTAAATCATCTTGACGGCTCTCTGCAGCCTTTTCAAAGTCACGTGCACCATTTTGTCATGGAGATCACCTTCTTTCATTTTTGTAAAGCATCTAAACAAGACAAAAAAAAAAAGAAGCTTCCAAGCAATTTGGGACTAAGGAGAAACACATTTTCAACAAGTCTCCTTTCCCTCTCTGTGGACGTTATAGGACTGGCTCCCTGGGACGGCAGGCAGCAGGCTCCCTTGCACTAGCTGCAGGCTCCCTCCTACTCAGAAACTTCATCTGTCTGTTGAACCCAGATATTCCAATTATCCATTTCTTTTTCTGTCAGCAATAACTTAGGTAGAGCCCCCAACATTTTTACAATTTCTTTTCTACTTTTTTCCTGGATAGATCATTTCAAAATGTAACACCTTTCCTGCTTTGTATTTTGTTTTTTTTTTTTCGGAGATGGATTTTTGAAACAGAGTTTCTCTGTGTGTAGCCCTGGCTGTCCAGGAACTCATTTTGTAGATCAGGCTGACCTCAAAATCACAGAGATCCTCCTGAGTGCTGATATTAAGGGAGTGTGCCACCACCATCAGACTCCTCGGTTCTTATCATCCCCCTCTTCATTTGGCTGGCATTCAGGCAAGGCAGAGAGTTCTCACTCTCCTTGGCTGAATCCAGCACTCTTCCTGGCTTCCTCATTGGAATGCTCAAAGCCCTTTACCTCCTTGTTCTCACCAGAGATCAGAGCTCTCCCTTTGTTACTGATGTTGTCACCATTTATTCCTGTCTCTGCCTCAGTTCGATAGGAGTCCCTTAAGAACCCCCTCACTCCTCTCTGTAGTCCCAGGACATCAGATTGCCTGGTATGTGGCAGATGCCATGTACATATTTGAGAAATGAAAGAATAAATTCAGATATTCACAAAGTATACTGAAATTCCTCTGTCAGCTCTCTGGAACCCCTGAAAGAAGTGGGTGGCTCAATGTCAACCAAAGGCAATTGCTGTCGTTTCCTGTGGGTCTCAAAAAGCTCTCTTGCAAAATTCCTAGTTAGCTGCGATGACCTTGACAAGAAGGGTTGTTAAGCAGTGGGTTAGCGGGGTTGTTGGTACAGAAACCGCTATATCACTTGCTTGGTAATTGCAGTTCTTTCACAGACAGACAGACACACAGACAGACAGACACACAGACACACATGCACACACACACACACACACACACACACACACATACTAGTGTCTTCCTGTGTTCTGTATCTGGAGACATATAGGAAATATGTTTGTATTCCTGCTGGGATTAGGACTGTGGAGGTTCTATCTTCCTGTCTTTCAGATTATGCTTTATATATTCTGGCCCTGAACCTATGACCGTTGTCCACCTACTGTCTATGTCACTAGCAGTCCTAGTCATATCACTTCCTTGATCTCCTTTTCATGTCTTTCATGTCCTTGCCTTTGTCTGTATCAGAAGGAGCTAATGATCTTCCTGGTAGCAGAGATGGTAGTACACCGGTGGTGTCAAAGTGGGAGCTCTCAGTAGTCTCAACTGATTATCCTGGTGGGAATTTAACATTCTCAATTTCTACCCAGCTCTTAGAATACGGAACTACAATAAAGCCGCCCTTCCCTTTGTTGGGGAAAATCTCTTTTCCTTATGGTCTCATTTCTACCTATGCATTACATTGGGATCTTACACAATGTAATGTGTAAGCTCTACATGTGTATTATTCAAACAATTGATAACCTATAAAAGGTTTGAAATGGCTGGGTTGCAGGCTGTTCTCCTAACCTACCCACCCTCAAACACCACACACACACAAACACACAAACACACAAACACACACACACACACACACACACACACACACACACACACACACCTTACCTGTTTTCTCTTAATTGGTGTGACCTTAAACAATATGCAAACTAATTTTATGATTAAGTTAAGAAAAAAAAGTAATTGGATGTCAATTCTATTGCCCAAAACTTGCATAACCCAATCAAACATTTGGTTGGGACTTGTTCTGCTTATATATGAGGTGGTGAAAACAAAATGAGGGTGTGAGGCACTTTGGGAGTTGTTTGAAATGTCTGAGGCCAATAAGGTACCACTGTGTAAATTACTCCTGCAGTATGCCTCACAGAGTCCTGGAAGCCTTAATGAAAAAAAATTTTTTTACTGAGACTGCCAGTTTACTCAGGGGAATAACTTCCCCAGGTTAACAACAATTAGCATGCAATCACTTTTACAGAGAGGGAATATTTTATCCTATATTATGTCTATTGTTTAATTGCCTGGATACTACAGTGAAGCCACTGAAATGAATACATTTGCAATTCATATTAACCATCTAGAGTAAGAACCTAGGATCAATATAGGAGATGAGATTCGATGTTTGAGAAGGACGTTTCTTTATTTAGAGGACAGGATGCCTTCAAGTGATCCATCAGAGTGGATAATATGAACTCATTCCAGATTCAAATGAATGATTTGAGCACGCCCACCATATCAGCTAGGAAAGTATTTACATACAGTACAATAATATTAAAATGAATCACCTCCTGTGTGTGATTCTTATCTGTCTGTTGAATCTCATCTTAAATGGGATCATAAAGGAACAAACTGAGTGGACAAAAGCTAAATACCAGAAAAGAGTTCAGTTTGGTTTAGGAGCTAAAAAGGGGTCAATATTGCCAGAAAATGGAGAACAAGCTAAAACAGCAAATGTGGCCGGGTGGTATTTGAGGCTATTTTTTCTTGTTAGAATATTAGAAACTACTCTACAGGCTGTAGATATCAGTTTCTCAAAGAACATTCCTGCTCTCCTTTGGAGCCCAGATTAGAAGGGATGAGAATGTAAACATGGAATTTAGAGTATAACCCAGTGGGAAAGTGTGTTTAGCATATGCGAGACTCTGGAATCCACCACCAATAACAACAACAAAAACCCAGGAAGAAACAAGCTTATCAGTTGTCTAAGTGACAGATTATGGTAGCTTAGGCTAGTGATAATGAAGTAGAAATGATAAAAAGTAAATGGATTCATTAAACTTCTGAGATGAAGTATCATTGCAAAGTGGAATGCAAAGAGTAAAGTCTGAGAACTATGGAGGCTGCTTCTAAGAAACTGGCTTAGAAGCTAATCCGTTGCTCATTGTATTCAGCCAGGGAACCCTAGAGATCCAAAACACCAAAACAGCATTTGGCGATAGTTTTCAAATGGAAAATGTAACTACTAAGTCTCATCTCAGTCCCTAAGAATCTAAGGTTAATTTCAAGAATGTGGTTCACTGTTCTTGATCAAGGTTTAATCAGGAAATCCATTAAAGGCCTATTGCACGACCAATAGAATGGAAGAAAAGAGGAACAGACACAGGTCTAGACAAGTAACTTGAAACTTTTCTAAAGGGCAGTTTAGTAACTTACACCTTATTGAAATTGGAAGAAAAACCCATTCTACAGTTACAAATAACATTGGTGCATTAAGCACGGTTCTTGCAGGCTGCTGGTGGTGCATGCCTTTAATCCTAGCACTGAGGAGGCAGAAGCAATAGGATCTCTGACTTTAAGGCCAGACTGGACTACAGAGTAAGTTCCAAGACAGCCAGGGGGACTATACAGAGAAACCTTGTCTTGAAAAAACACAAAAATATAACATAGTTCTTGATAATAAAAAAAATCAAGTAAATTAGAAAAATAGTTTGATAGAAGCCTAAATTGGATCATGAGTTGACTGTCAAGAATCAGGAAAATGATAAAATAACATGATATGTGAAATAGATAAGTTGTAGCCAGATATAAATTCATGTCTATAATCTCCAGGCTTAGAAACTAATTATAAGGATTAACATGAATTTGTGGCCAGCCTGAGTTCTAGTGATGAGTTTGAGGCTATCCTGGAATACAGAGTGAGAGCCTGTCTCAAAAATTAAAACAAAACAAAACATTACATTATAGATGAATTATGTTTCAAGTTCAAAACTTACCATCACTTTCAGGGTTTCTTTTCCCAACTAATTCATTTTTTAATATTAGGCAAGTGGTTCCTTCTTTTCTAGGTCATAGTTCTCTTCTTTGTACTGGGAAGGGGTTCAATTTAATGATATCAATGATTTTTTGCAACTCCGTTATGTTTTGGGTATATAGATAAGAAAAAGTTTAACTGGTAATCGA
The DNA here is from genome assembly GCA_021653895.1 of Mastomys natalensis. Taxonomy (NCBI): domain Eukaryota; kingdom Metazoa; phylum Chordata; class Mammalia; order Rodentia; family Muridae; genus Mastomys; species Mastomys natalensis. Next base: position 77,580 of record JAJTUV010002543.1, on the reverse strand, counting down.
GGGTAGGAACACACATAGGTTACAATAACAATCTTTCCCTGAAACAATAAGATGCCATATAATCATCATAAAATGCTTACTTTAAATCACAAATTGCATAAGTCAAAGACAAAGAATTCTTAACATTTGTTTTTATGTGCATTGGTGTTTTGTCTGCATGTGTGTCTGTTTGAGGATGCCAGATCCCCTGGAACTGGATTTCCAGATAATTGTGAGCTGCCTTGCGGGTGCTGGAAATCAAACCCACGTCCTCTGCAAGAGCAGCCAGTGCTCTTAACCACTAAGCCATCTTTCCAGCCCTATGACAAAGAAATGTAAAGTTATAGTATCTACATGTAATCCAGAGGGGAAGAAATCCATAATCAGAGAGTAAGCATTTTTCAGGGTTCCTACAATGTAGTCAGAAGAGAGTCTAGATAGCAAAGCACCAAAGTAAAGAATAGAAGATCTTTAGGGCCCAGAGCTTGTTGGAAATATCCTAGAAATCCAGTTTCTCTTCCTCTTCGATGTGATTTCTGCTCAAGAAGCTTCCAAGTGGTGGGTTACATTACCAAGTGGGGTGCCTATCAGACAGCTGGTCTCATTTATCAGCCCAAGGGCCACTCTCACCGTAAACTAATTAACCACCTTTCTGATTTACATCCAATCTCTTGTGAGCTTTGTAAGAGTGAATTCTTTTGCAGGAACAAGAGCATCCCTTTATGATGAGAAGAAGCCGTACACAAGGTACAGAACCTGGAAGCCAAAGTAGTCTCAAGGCCATAGAAACCATCCAGTCCCCAAAAGGAAATAAATATACCACGTGAGTCAGAGTTCTTTTCTATTTGGTTAAGATGTAGCATGTCATAGTAGTGATTGTCATTTTTACTACATAGTGACAGACTTTGGCTTACATAATTCTTCAGACATTCATGCCCAGCAAACCAATGTCATGAAAGAGCTAATCTCAACCCATTTCCCTGCACTCTAGTCTGCAGATTCCTATGGCGCCAAGGTTATAGTGCCAGTCAACCTGTGAGAATAGCACACTGTAATGATAGAAAATCAAACAGACAATTTTATCCTCAAATGGAAAAGAATATGGCAGACATCATTCATTCATCCTCACCACATTGCTATGAGCTAAAAATCATCCTCATGGTCTCAATGAGAAGCCGGCTTGTCCTACGACTTTCCTAGTAGGAAAGTATGTGTTCATGAACTTGAACTCAACAGTCTGACTCTTTTTTATTAAATCCCGTTTTTTGAAAGCAAAAGAATTATCTCATGCTTTTATGTGGCTTCCATGTACGAAGTGTCAAATAAGCAGGGTGATTACGAAACAATGCAATCCAAGAATTTTATTTGTATCTCTGGAGTTTACAATTCTATCCTACTCAGGGAGTAGCCATGAGAATCATACTATGCCACCAGCAAACTGAAGGTATTAAGAAAAGTGAGACTCAGAATTACTTCTTGACAAAATGTTTTACTCTCAGCAGTCAAAGCACTTGGTTCAGTTACAGCAAAAAGTGACAAAAAGGAAAGCCAATTAAATAACAAGGGGGAGGAGCTTCTGAAAACATCTTGTTTAAATTGTGCAGGAAACATGTGGTTTCTAATTCTCTTACTTACTGGGGTTTCCTTTGGAAGAGCGAGAACCCAGTTCCCCCAGTTCCCGGCACCATTACATGACATTTGTTCCATTTTTGGACTCAACTGGAACCTAGATATTTTTTTTTCTTTACAGAAAGATGAAAATAAAATGCCAGAAAGAGCAAGTTCTTTGGATTTGCTTAGCCTTTCTTTCTGTCTGTCCTTTTTTTTTTTTTCTGTCTTTCTGTCTGTCTCCCTTCTTTCCTTCTCTCCTTCCTCCATCCTTTCTTAATCTGAATGTAGAAAAATATACAGAAAGGAAAAATAAACTGATAATTTGATGTCTGGGTTCTGGGTTAGTAAACCTGAAAGTTCACAGACTAATGAAATGTGCAGCCAAGCCCAGAAAAAGCCAAATCGCCAGTTGAGCCATGGGGAGTAATTAAAATAGGAAAAGACCAACAATAATGTCTCTTAGTAAGAAATGAGACCACAAAAGCATGATGTTGCTCCAAACAGCCTGAGCACCTACCACCAGGACAGAAGGCTTTCCACGAACATTCACTCTATGCTTTTTCGTACAATTTTCTCAGCTCTTTTTTTTTTTTTAAGAGAAAAAGTTCAAAGTCTCCATTCTCCTGCTTCTCAGATAGGCTTCTCACACCTTGAAGGGAGGGAGTTCAAATTTGGTTTTTGAAGTGTCCACTTTCGTCTCTTCCTTTTAACAATTAGCTACTTATTTAGGAGTGGATAGAAAAAGGAGAACAGGTCCCACCCATCGCCCAGAAAATAAAATTGTGCGTCCAATTTTGAAGCTTTTAAGCTACATGGTCTCAACTTCAATAAGCTCATCAAAAGACCTATTTGAAAGAACAGATTTTCTCTGCCTTAGGCCAAATCCATTTTAAAAAAATACAATTGATCCATCTTCAGGAATTCTTCTAAACCCTTCAGTAAAGAAAGCCAATTCAACTTTAGCAATTAGGTATATTCTGAATCAGAAATGTACAATATGGAGATATATTTTTATATACTTAAATTATATCATTAGAACTAATCCCCAATTGACCTTTGGCTGTTCCATTTGCAGGATTTCTTAATGGTTTTTAGACTTGATTTCATCACAATAAATTTCCAGATAATGAGGGAGAGAGAGAGAGAGAGAGAGAAAGAGAGAGAGAGAGAACAGAGCAGAACAGTTACAGATTTAGTCATTAACTACAGAAGTTTAGTACATTGTGGCCAGATATAGAACCTTAAGTTTTCAAGGAAACAGTGGCTTTATATGTGTAGCAGGCTTCTCTTTTTCTTCTGCTTTCACACTTCCCAATGTCCTAGATCATATGAATGCTTGTTCAGAAGTACACTGAAAGGAGAAGAGATTCTCAGATACCAAGAAATAGAAAGGGAATATGAAATTAAGTATTCAGAGATGTGCACACATGCACGTACATGCGTGCACACATACTTCAGTCAGATTTTTTTTAAAATTACATTCTCATTAAACCAAGAGTCACTTCAATTTCATTCTTGGAAGGAAGAATATCAAAATTTAAATATATGAAAATTTCAAATGTTTTCCTTTCATTTTTTAAGAATCTACTCTTGGGGAGGGGGGAGTAAAATATCCAAATCCCTTTTTCTAATAATGACAAAGTTACCTATTTAATTAAAAGCTGAGTCATGAACTAAGTTATGGTGGCTAAACAAGCTGTGGGATATACATAAACCAGAAGGCTACTGAGCAATACAAAGATAGAAAACTGTATGGAACTTGAAACATCATACTAAGTAAAAGCAGCTAATCTTCAATGACTCTACAGTCTACAGTTTATTTATTATTACTATTAGGTTTTCTTTTGTTTTTGTTGTTATTCTTTCAATTTGTTTTGTTTTGTTGGTTTTTTTTTTTTTTTTTTTTTTTTTTTTTTGAGAAAGGGTTTCTCTATATAACAGTTCTGGCTGCCCTGGAACTCACTCTGTAGACCAGGCTGGCCTCAAACTCCAAGATTTACCTGCCTCTGCCTCCTGAGTGCTTGGATTAAAGGTGTGGGCCACCACACCAAGCTTTAAAATTCAGTCTATATCAATATCTGAGAAAAGGCAACACGAAGGTATAGAAAGCAAAAGAATGGTTAGCAGTGGCTGATAGAGGAGTAGTAATGGACTACATAAAGAAACTAGATAATTCTGGGACAGCATAGAAATCCATTATTATGCTTTGGGTGATAGCCAATTGTCAAACCTCATAGAACTACAATGGCAAAGTGTCATATATCCTCAGCTACTCTGAAGGCTGAGGCTGGAGTTCCTTAAAGGCAGGAGTCTACGCCTATTGCAGCTACCATAATATTAAAAACTCTCTTTCAGAAACAGAACTCTCAAAAAAACTGTATAATAGAACCAACATGCACAAAGTTTGCCCAGGTCTACATATATGTATTATGGCTTCCAGTTTAGTGTTTAATGAAATTCCTGAACGTAAAGTCTGTCTCTGATTCTTGTGCCATCTCTTCGGCTCTTTTTCTGCTGTTGGTTTGTCCTGTCCAACTTCAATGTGTTTTTGTTTTATCTTAGTATATTTTATTCTGTTATATTTTATTATCTCTTAGAAGGCTGTTCTTTTCTAATCAGAGACAGAAAGGGAGTGGATCTGGATGGGAGGGGAGGTGGGGAGGACTACAAAAAATCGATTTAAGGAACCTGTAATCAGGATATATTATGTCAGAAAAGAATCTATTTTCAATATATATTTACAGTTTTTACTATCATGAAATATAAAATATATCTATGCAATGAAAGTATATCTGCCAAGCTTAGAGTTTATGTAAATTTTATTGGCTGCCTATCTAAGAAATGGAAATCAGCATTTACTTTTAGAAATTAATATTGTGTTCTTACTGCAAAGTGTGTCAGACAAGTGGAAAATGTTTGGATGGGCAGGATAAAGCAGGGAGAAGAAACTGCAATCAGAATAGATTATAGGAAAAGTATATTTTCAATAAAAGAAAAACTATATAATAAAAAGAGTACATTTTACTGTGAATGGATTATAGCAAAATTTGGAAAATGGAGGCATAAAGGTCATAAGTTCAAGGTAAGCAGCTATAGAGCAAATTTAAGTTCAGCATAGAAGATAGATGATAGATAGATAGATAGATAGATAGATAGATAGATAGATAGATAGATAAAAAATTACTTGTTATTTCCCTCTGAAACAGCAGGCACAAAAATGAGATTAAAATTTTAATCTAGAGTTGGAAATTTTATGTGCTATTTTATATGAAATTTTACATGATATATATCATATGTGTGTATATACAACTTTCACATATATGTGTATATGTGCCCAATTATTTTATAAACAACCTCTTTATTATTTACATTGAAGCAATATTCAATTGCTTTTTCCTTAAAACATACAGTGGGGCTTTTAAAATATATTACTTCCACTGAGACTATCAAGCATTTTTTGGTGAGAACTATGATTACAAAGATTATTATGTTGAGGTTTTTTTTTTTTACAGAGTATTGGGATAATGCCAACATATGCATTCTTAGTAATTATAGGTGTGAGTTGCTACATGAAAGTGTAAATGTATACACTAACCCAAATTTTCCACCAGTAAGGTAGTAGTATGGTCTCATTTTTGTGCCTGCTGTTACAACCATTATAAGGTGTCAGGCAATGATGGTGCACACCTTTAATCCAAGTATTAGGGAGGCAGAGGCAGGTGAATCTCTGAGTTTGGGTTCAGCTTGGTCTATAGAGTGAGTTCCAGGACGCCAGGGCTACAGAGTTTTGTCTCAAAAAATCCCCACAAAAATGTAATAAAGTGTCATAAGGTAATATTTAGAAACATTTTGTTTTGACAATGAAGTAATATATTTTACCTGTTTTTATTAATATTCTGGTTATTACCTTGAAATTTGTATTGATTGGGATAGATGTGATAGCACTTACCTGTCATTCCAGCAGTTGGGAGGTAGAGGCAAGAGGATCAACAGTGGGAGTCAAGGCCATTCTTAGAACTTGTTAGATCTATAGCAAGTTCAAGACCAGGCTGGGCCACAAAGACCATGTCTCAAAACAGTACAAAACCCAAAAAGCCCACAAGAAATAACTAGTAAAATCACACTAAGTCATAAAATTAGTATAAGAGAAATTTTTAATGGACATCTACCAGGCTTCAGGCACTGTGTTAGCTCTTTGTCATTGAATTCCATCTTTAAAACAGCCTTGTGAAGAATCTCAACCATCTTCATTTAATAGATAAGGAAAGAAAGGCTACAGGAGATTAAGTGCCTTGTCCCAATTCACTCGTCCAGTTTATGTTGTCATATGGATTGAAATTCAGGTTTAAACAGACCATCAAGCTGTCCTCTGAGAGGCTCTAACCAGCAGCTGACTCAGACAGATACAAACATCCAGAGCCAAACAGTGGATGGAGCTTGAGGACTCTTAAAGAAGAATAGGTGGAAGGATTGTGGGCCCTAAGGAGATAGGAACTGCACAGGAAGATCAACAGAGTAAACGATCCTGAACCCTTGGAGCTCTCAGAGACTGAATCACCAACCGTGGAGCATACCTAGTCTACACAGATCTACCTCCATGGGCTGAACCTAGGCCTCCCTGCATATATGTTGTAAATGTGCAGCTTGGTTTTCATGCAGGTCTCAAACATCTGGAGTGGGGGCTATCCCAAAACATGCAGCCTGTATATGGAGTACGGTCTTCTAAAAAAAAAAAAAACAGTTGTTCAGTTATTCATGGAATATTATTTTTTTATATCTCTTGTATTCAATTTGCAACTACTTCATTGAGAATTTTTGTATGTATATTCATGAGGGATACTGGACTATAATTTATATATTTTTGTTGGGTTTACACTTGATCTCACTATTTCAATATTATTTGCTTTGTGAAGGAGCTTATTGTGGTTCTGAATTTTTTTAAACATAACTCAAAAAGTGTTGCTTGTTTGAAGGCTCTATAGAATTCTTGTATAAGTATATCTGAAAAAAAAAAAAAAAAAAAAAAGAAATTCAGGTTTAGCTAGTACTTTGAAGTGACTGAGCAAAGAGTAGGTTTGTGGAATCTGGGCTGGGTGATAAAATAGTGCCAGAACCATTAAGGGTTTACACACTGAAATTCAAATACCAGTGTTTGATTCCAATTGTAGCCATGGTGATTTTCATTTGCTTACAACATATTTTAGGTTGTCAGTCATTTTTGTTTTAATTTGTATGTGTGTGTGTGTGTGTGTGTTCGAGTGTGTAAAACTATGTGTAGATAGTCACACAGGAGGGTAATGGAGGTGTGATGGGACTCCCTGGAATTCAAGTTACATGCAGTTGAGAACTGCCCAGCATAGCTGTAACCAAACTGCTCCTCTGCAAAAGCAGCATGCACTGTTGTTGAACCAGGTCGCCAGCCCTTATAACAATTCCCTAACTTCACTCATTTCTCCACCCCAACCCACCCCAGGCATCTCTAATTGATTCCTTGCATTTCACACAATTTTAGCAAAGATCTTTAGTCTTTCAAGCCTGCAGAGTCAATCAAGCGCTGCTATTACTTAAGGTTACACTCAGTGTGACATTCCAAGCAAGAAGTCACAAAGTGGTGAGAAGACAGCATTCATGCAAAGTTCCAGACATGTGTTGCTACACACAACTCACATGTGATAGCATGAACCGTGCTACACCATCTCAAAGCGATGCTTTACTTCCCCTCAAATGAGAAAAGGCACTGACTAATAAGGCAGCTTCTTTCTTACTAAATATGCTTTAGCAGAGAACCATACCTCAGTTACCTTTTAAAACTCTCCACCAGTTTTTCACTTGTAAATATTTGAGAGTTGCTGGGCTTGGAAGTCGGGGCCTCCTGAATGAGAGGCCAGTACTCTACTACTGAGAGATATTGCCAGCTCTATCCAGTGGTCATAAGCCATGGAATCCTGCCATGGTTTCCGTGTCAAAGGTTTTTCATGTCATCTGTTTACTCCTGGAATTTAGAGGTATTTTCTCTGTATTATGAAAACCTGTAAACAAGACAGCTCAGCTCAGTTGGGATGGAAGTGCTTTTCAAGCAAGCCTATAACCTGTGTTGACCCCCAGGACCAGGACATGCTTACAATGGTATGAGCACACTTCCACTACCTCTCTCTCCCTCTCTCCCTTCCTCTCACTCACCTTTTCCCTCTCCCTGTCTGTCTCATGCACACACACACACACACACACACACACACACACACACACACAAAGGAGAAGGAGAAGAAAAGTGTTTTAACCAGGTTTAATTCAAATTCCCAAATTTTGCAGTTAAAGGAGTAACTATTTTCCCAAATTCAAGCATATCACAGTAGACAGTTGCCTGCTGTTTGGACAGAAGCTCTTCATATTCTTGTTTCATAATACAAACCTTAAGTCACTAGATAAACATTTATGTAAGGTTAATCAGTACTGATTACTCTTCTCTTGGTGAAATTATAACAAAAAAAAAATGAAAAAAATTTGAAGTTCAGTTTCTCTGAAGTTAACCCAGGGTTCTGAAGATAGTCACTCAGACTTTCGCTTTTAATGCCAGGGTCTATAGGAACAGAACAGCATCTTGCTTTGTAAACACATTCAGTACATAGACCACTTTAAGCAATTCCTCTTCAGTCTATACTATTTACACAGCAGTTTGCAAATCATTTTATGCTGCTGCTAAAACCTCTGAGGTAAGAAGACACTAGCTACCTTCTCACGCCATCTTGAAACATCCTGAACTGTACGTGGTTCAGATGCCCCTTTAACATTTTCTAAGTGGTTTTTATTAAGTTTGCCCAAATACATTGGTTTTTCTTTCTGATTTGAACACACACAAAAAAAGTGAAGGTCAGTTGGCTGTGTTGTCCATCTCCCAGGCTATTTAAACTAAGGAAAATTAGAAAGTTGAAAGAAAAAACCTAAACTTTTATTTTCCCAAACTTAGGACAACCCTTAAGCATTTGATATCTTTTATTTTTGTTTGAGATATTCATGCCAAGTATTTGCCATGCTTCCCATTGCCTTCTACTGTTGAGATAAGAAGCACCCCCTAGGAGAGGGAGTATTTCTGAGTGTGTGTGGACTACTAGTGTATATTTAAGTTAAGAGACAATCACCTTCTTCTTGTACACAACCAACCTAGTACACAAGCAATGCACTTAGATTGATTCCATGTTAAATTACTATGGTGGCTCTTTTCAGCACGTGTATTTTAAAGGACTTAATGTTAATGTTCATTTCCTTTAGAATATTTTTGTACACTCTAACTTGTTCTGGCAGCCAGATGTCATATTCTATTCTTCCAAAAATCTCATTAGGTGGCCTTCTCCTCCTCTCCATTGCTCTGATTTCATTGGATGTTTAAGGGAGCACCATATGCTGAGCAAAGATCCAAGAGATGAGGTAATAAGATTGGTTTCTTATCAAACATTGTTGGAAAGTTAGTTTACCACAACCAAAATGGGGCCTAAAAATATATACGTTGACCAGGTGGGGCCGTGTAAATCTGTAGTGCCAGTACTTGGGAGGCTAAGGCAAGGGAAGCATGAGTTAAACACACACACACACACACACACACACACACACACAGAGAGAGAGAGAGAGAGAGAGAGAGAGAGAGAAGAGAGAGAGGAGAGAGAGAGAGAGAGAGAGGAGAGACAGAGGCAGGCATGCATGCACACACATGCACAGGCATACAAGAGTAGATATCTTCAAGTCCCACCCCTAGCTCAGGAGCTGTTAGCAGTTGATGACTGCTGAGGGAGGAAGAGTCAGTCTTCTTCAAGGATGTGGTCCTGAAGAGGAGTACAAAAGGAGTACAAAAGTACAAAAAGATAGGGGGGGATAGTGGAGGGGATAAGGGAAGAATTGTAAGAAAGGGATTGAGATGTGGTAGATTTGTTCAAAAATACTATGCGTATGCATGAATATTTCAAACAAAAATAAAATAGATAGCAAATGCTTAAGGGTTGTCCTAAGTTTGGGAAAATAAAAGTTGGGTTTTTTTCTTTCAACTTTTCTAATTTTCCTTAATGAGTACGTGTTTTCTTTAAGTGGAAAACAACTCTCTAAAAAGGTAGTTCCTTTATGTCATACAGAAAACAGCTGTGTGCTGAGGAGCCAAGTCGCTTTCTAATGATTGCTCTAAGTGCCTAGATAGACACTCGGTTTGATAGGTACTATTGATTTATAACTTCATGTTTTCTCAAAAATTGTAAGCCTGTTCATTCCATAACTATAGTTCATTGCTTACGGCAATCTCAAGCCTATACATTTCATTGTTAATAGAGAAAGAATAATAGTCTCCATCACTAACAACACATTTTCACAAGAGGCCTTTAAGGGAAAGATCAGTTTCTATGGATCTATTATTTATTAAGATTGTTTGGCATTTAACATTATTAGTGACTTAAACTTGACTATTTTGATGAATGTCCCCTCAACACACATCAACCGAATACTAAACTCCCAAGAGAACAGCAATTTTTGTTCTCCAAAACTTCTCATGACTATGCCATTGAAACTAAACTCATTCCACACGTTCGTGTATGGAAGTCTTAGTCTCTGTCTGATGAATTTATTGGGGAATAGAAACATTAGGAAGTAAGGCTTAGTTGGATGAAGTTAGGTCACTGGGGGGATGCTTTAAATCAGGAACCTGGTTTTGTGTGTGTGTGTGTGTTCATAGGTACCATAAGATGAACACTTTTCCTCCAACACGTATTTCTTTTTTAAAACTTAATTTGTTCCCACCGGCTTGCGGTGGCACATCGCTGTAGTGCTCGCGCTCTGTCGCTAGGGCGCTACGTCCGTCCCGTGTTCGATCCTTCCCGCTGTCCTTCAGTGGGAAAAAAAAAAAAAAAACAAAGTTAATTTGTTTACTTTCCATCCCATTTGTAGCTTCCCTTCCCTCCTCTTCTCCTAGTTTCTCCTCTCACCTGACCTCCCCCTCATCCTCCCTCCCTCCCTTTCTCTTCAGAAAGGTCTCAGAAAAGAGGAGACCTCCCATGAATATCACCCCTCCTTGACATATCAAGTTGCAGCACATGAAGATTCAGGCACATCTTCTCCTATTTTGTCTAGGCAAGGCAGCCCAGTTAGGGAATAGGGATCCAAAGGCCGGCAACAGAGTCAGATAAAGCTTCTGCTCTCCCTGTTTGGGGTCCCACATGAAGACTGAGCTGTGTGATAGTTACACATGTGTAAGGGGCCTAGGACAGTTCCTCATATGCTCCTTGATTGGTCACTGAATCTCTCTGAGCTGCTATGGGTCCAATAGTTGATTCTGTATGTTTCTTTGTCCCACATATTTCTATTATATTCTCTTGCTTCACAACAAACCCAAAAGCAATCTGGAAGTAACCATGGGCCTTTTAAGTGACCTCAGGCATTTTGTCACAGTGACAGAAACCTAACAAACTGGCCTTGAGTCACCTCTTTTTTTTTTTTTAATTTTATTTTTTTTATTAGTAACTTTTTAAAAAATGTTAATCAAAGGCTTTATAAGTTTGGTAATGCTCAATAACAAGACGCCCATACAATCAGAAGTGTAACCCAATACCCAACCTAGATATACCAACTATCTTTGACTGGCAGAGACACACGAACATCCACCTCCATGTTCCCTACTCCTCCCCCTCCTCATCTCCTAGCTCCTCCTCTCCTCCTCTCCTTACTCCTCTTCTTCCTCTCCTTACTCCTCCCACCTTAGCTCCTCCTACATATCACCTTTCCTGTTAAGATAAAACTTTTTGAGTCACCTCTTAGGTTTGAGAAAGATGAAAACTTTTATTTGAGCATATGGCAAAGTGAACATCAGAGCCCAAGGGCTCCATTAACAAAGGGTTGAGTGTGTGGGAATGATTGCCTGATAGCAGTAGCAAATGATGTGCTTAGTGTGGTCTTGAAGGTTTGAATATTGGAAGTTGGTTGTTAAAACGTAGAAATCTAGATTAGAAAAAAAAAAAAAAAAAAGAACAACCATAACCGGAAAGAAACCATCCAGCCCTATATGTGGAAAACATCAAATCCATAAATCCATATCGATACCCATTGTGGACACTGACAAGCCATGTACAGGGGTACACACTTGTAATTCAAGCTACTTTAGAGACCTAGATGGGAGCATCCTTTCAGCCCAGGAATTGGAGGCAAGGCTGGGCAACTGAGCAGAACTTCTCTCAAAAAGAAAAATGAAAATCAAGAGATACTAAGAATAAAGTCAGTTATATACCTTGTATGATTCAATTTGTACTGTGCTATTATAAAATGCCTGTCAGAAATGTATTTGTTTGTGTCAGCTATTTCATTTTTCATAGGGAGGAGATACAAGCAACAGGATAAGAAAAAAGATTATTGCTTAAATTTGACAATTATAATTTGACAAACCCAAGAATATAAATTTACTCATCTTACAGACTAAATTGGTGTGTTGCAGTACAATCTAGTCTATTTTAAAATAGAGACTGGGTTTTATTATGATTTTTTCCCTTAGGGTTTATATACATGGTCTTTGATGGGGGAAAGTGATTTTGTTTTATTCCCTTGCTTAATTTTGGTTTTGTGAGACAAGGTTTCATGTAACTAAGACTGACCTTGAATTCATGATCCTTTTGCCCCAACTCACAAGCCCTGGGATTACAGGTGTGCCATTTTACTCGATTCCTACATAGGTCCTTATACATTATAAATTCTGAATAAATATCTCAGAGATGAATACATGAGCAAATGAATTGTTGAAAGAAGGAAATGCATATGCTCCCTTCATTTCCTACAGTGTTCATGGTAAAGATAGATCCAATAGATAAGTAACAGAAAAGAATACAACTGTACTTCATAACACAGACACAATTCAAAGTAAAGAAAAAAGGTCTTTTGTCCTTGGGTTTGATACAGAGGGGATGGTCATGTAAAAATGTAATAAGATAAGATCCATCTTCTTAATACAACAAGGCCTGTTGATTCCAATTCTTCCTTCTTTCCCTGTGCTTTCAAAAACAGGGGCATCACTCTCCTCCATGTACAAGGAAGATACATGTGTTGTCTAATCTGCCTTGGGGGTCACTAGTATTAAACTTAGCGGTTATAGTGAAATTTAATATTCTTTGTTCATCACTTTTTGACACAATGAAAACAACTATGAGCTGGGGGTGTAGCTCAGTAGTAGAGCATTTGCGTAACACATTCAAGACCCAAAATTTCATCCTCAGCATAGGAAGAAGAAAGCAAAATTCAGGGGTAGGGTGGAGAGCAGTCATGGTGGCCCATGTCTGTAATCCCAGCATTCAACAGGCTAAGTCAGAATGATCATGCCCCAAGGCAGCCTGAACTAAAAAAGGACCACATATATCCAAACAAATAAGTTACAAATTCAGGAAAGATATGCTATTATATATTTCAGATTATAGCCAATGTGAAGTCGGACCAACACCAAACATTTCTTCCACTCCCAGAACAGGGAAAGAATGAAGAAAATATCAGTTGGAAAGGCATACAGTTCAAGAAACCAGATTGTGACCTGAGCATGGTGCCACACCCCTTTAATTACAGCTCTCTAGAGGCAGAGGTAGGTAGAGTTCTATGAGTTAATGACCAGTCTGGTGTATAGATTTGTTCCTGGTTAGTCAGGGATGCATAGTCAGATCAGTCCCTCAAACAAAACAGTTTTGTATACAGAAGGGCTTTTCTCCATCTGCTTTGAAATATTCTAAAATGAGAGTGTATCTCCCACTCTTCACGTTGGATAAACAAAACAATAACAACAGAAGGCTAACTAATCAACCACCAGTGAGCAGCTCCTTCACAGAAAAGCCTCCCTCTCACACAAATGAGCCTTATATTACACCTCAGCAGGTTTGAAAGGGCAAAGAAAGAGAGAGAAAGGGGATTAAGGAAATTTTAACAGACTAGATTCACAAGAAGGTAATACTGGCAAGAAATTTTACTGAAAAACATCAATTGTCCAGAAGGTAAAGCCTGGGCACTCTCCTGAAATCTCTAGCACTATTTTACAGGACAGAGAAAAGCAATTGAAAATGTTCATGCAGCAGTGTGAATTCTCAGAGGGAAAAATGATGAAACATTTTTCTTTGAGGAAACCACACGTTTCCCTGAAATTGACACTAAACAGAATCAAGATGTCTGATAACAATGTGTAGATTACCAAACAAACAAACAAACAAACAGCCTACTGTCATTCTCAAAGTAGCATCAAATAAAATTGTAGTGCTGTGTTCAATGGGGACAATGGCAGTAGATATGACATGACTGGAAGTTTCCCTTAAGTCATGTTTATATATGCTTCTTGAGCCTTTTTGATCTTGGTCTGTCTAATAAATTCTTAAGAGGAATTCAATGTCTGGCATCTACAAGGTAGCAAAGGAAAGATGGTAGGCATGTTATCAATTGATCACGGAATCAATTCATTTGACAAACCTGGAAAGTTTTACCTATGTATAAATGAGAAAGAAGAAACATACCAATAAGGTTGAAGAAGGATAAATGAAACAGTCTCAATGTAAGTTTTAAAAATCAAAAATTAATTAATTAATTAAAGAATTCTAGAACTGCAGGGATGGTTAACGAATGTAGCAGGAAGAAGCAGGATTCCACAGGCACACTACCCAAGTTAAGTTCACCTTGTATCACCAACATTTACAACATATTTAAGTTCTTTAAACCCTGAGACCCAATGTGTTCATCCTTCAGATAGATATAGAGAAAAAATTAAGATCCTGATTTTTAAAAAAGGTACTATTTTAGATTTTGCTCCCTACAATGAAACAAACAATACCCTCAATGTAGAACAGTCATGTTACAGGGAAGTAGGTAGGCTAACTACAGATGTTTACTCCTCTCTTCTCTCTGCCAAATCCAATCCCCCCTCCCACCGTTCTCAAAACCAGCTAAATAGCAGACTACCTGCTGTGACCCTTTGGCCCCATCTCCAGCCCCTCACACAGATCTTCCTCTCTAGCCTTCCTTCCAGCTCATCTTATTATCCCAGCACCCAGCTCCAGCAGGCATTCATTGGGCACCTGCTAGCCAAGCCTGCCAGAGAATCTCACGTAGGCCAGCAACACAGATAGGCAATCTTCTTCATTCTCCTTTCTCTCCTCCAAATCTAATCCCCCATTCTCATCCCCAGCTCTTTAGTAGACTACCTGTTGTGGCCTATTCTTACTCTCTGCTCCCATTCCTAGGGGATTAAGCAGAGCTGGGTGGAACATCCTGTTTTCTTCCATCCTATGGAACCTCTGGGCACCCCAACCCCCCAGCTCATTACTGGTCCTAAACATCAGTTCCCAACACATATGACCAATCAATCACATTTTACCATGATCTCCCTGTGTGGCCATACCTAGCAGAATCCAGAATTAATTTCTCAGCAGGCAACACACAGACACAATACCCTCCTAAGAACCAGAGAAGGCAACAGAAACCAAGGAAGAAAACATCCACCCAATGAACACAAGATTACATATCAGCACCTAGAATCACAATCTTCCCAAACCCAACATGCAATCAGAAACAAAAAGGGGGGGACATAATAACAGGCACTGAGGATATCCAGAGAATCATTAGGATATACTTTAAAAATTTGTATCTACCAAGTTAAAAAGTCTTTTAAAAAAATGATAAACTTTCTTGATACATAACACTTCCCAAAGTTAAATCAAGATCAGATAAGCAATTTAAGCAGACCTCTAACAGTCATTAGAAGTAACTCCCCCCAACCCCAAAAAAAGGAAAGAAAAAGCCCAGGGCCAGATGGTTTTAGTGCAGAATTCTACCATACTTTTAAAGGGTCAACACCAATATTCCTCAAATTAATCCACAAAGAAGAAGCAGAAGGAGCACTGCCCAATTCATTTTATGAGGCCACAGTTACCCTGATACCCAAATCTCAGAAAGACTCAACAAAGAAAGAGAATTACAGATTAATATCTCTTATAACATACATGTAAAAATTCTCAATAAAAAATTGCCAACCAAACCCAAAAATATATCAAAAAGATCACCCATAATGATCAAGTAAGTTTCATCCCAGAGATGCAGGTATGGTTCAACATATGTAAATTTATTAGTTAGATCCACAATACAAACAGACTGACAGAAAAAGACCACATGATCATCATCTCACTGGATGCAGAAAAGGCCTTTGAAAAACATAACACCCTTTCATGATGAAAGTCATGGAAAGATTAGGACTACAAGGGACATACCTAAACTAATAAAGGCAATTTACAGCAAGCCCTGGGGAAGTCAACAATTCTACTAAAGTCAGGAACAAAAAAGGTTGTCCACTCTCTCCACAACTATTCAAATTACTTAGCTAGGGCAATAAGACAACTGAAGAAGATCAAGGGGATACAAATTGGAAAGGAAGAAGTCAAATTATCCTTATTTGAGGTTATATGATATTACACAAATGTGACCCTAAAATTTCCATTGGGAAACTCCTACAGCAGGTAAACACTTTCAGCAAAGTATAAGTATGCAAAATTAACTCAAAAAAATCAGTAACATTACTATAGACAAAGGACAAACTGAGAAATGGAAACACCACCTTTCACAATAGCCTCAAATAATATAAACTGTGTTGAGGGAAACTCTAACCAAGAAAGTGAAAGACTTACATAATAAAAACTTTAAGAGATTGAAGAAAGAAATTGAAGAAGATGCTCGTGGATTGATAGAATATAGTAAAAATGATCATCCTACCAACAGCAATGTACAGATTCAATTTGTCTCCAACAAATCCCTCCCATCAGGGCTCTGGGAACCCTGTAGAAGAGAACGCTGAAAAAGTGTAAGAGCCAGGGCGGATAGAGGACAACAAGGAAGCAAGGTCCTCTGAATCAACAGCATCCATCCACATATGAACTCACAGAGATCGAGGCAGTGTGCACAGGGCCAACATGGGCCCTTCGGGTATATATTATGACTTTCAGTTTTGCTGTTTTAGTGGGTTTCCTGAGTGTCTGAATAAGTGGGTCTTTCTGTCTATATTTGCTTCTTTTGCCTTTTCTTAGACTCTTTTCCTTCTGTTAGTTTTGTGCTGTTCTGATGTGTTGGATTTTTATTTTGTGTTATTTTATTATTATCCCTTAGGAGCCTGTTTTCTAATGAGAGACGGGAAGGGAATAGATGCCGATGGGAAGGGAGGTGGGAAAGAACTGAGAGGAGTAGATGGAGGGATATACTATGTGAGAAGGCAAATCTATTTTCAGTAAAAGAGGAAAAGCCCCATTGGAAGAACAACATAGGCTGGCCTGACCACCCAGTTCTCCCACAGTCTAGACCACCAATCAAGGAGTGTACCTGGAGGGATCCATGGCTCCAGATACATATGTAGCAGAGGATGGCCTTGCCTGGCAGCAATGAGAGGGGAGGCTCTTGGTCCCCATGAAGTTTGATGCCCCAGCATAGAGGGATGTTAGAGCTGTGGGGCATGAGAGGATGGGAGGGTGGAGAAGCACCCTCATACAGGCAAAGAGGAGGGGGAGAGGGCAGATATGGGATGAGAGATTGGTGGAGGGGTAACCGGGAAGTGGGATATCATTTGAGATGTAAACGAATGGAATGATTAATAAAAAAAAATAGTCATTTGAGAGTAGGCTGGGAGGCAACTCAGTCAGTAAAGTGCTCGCTACACAAGTGTGAGGACCTGAGCTAGATTCCAAATACCCATGTAAACATGCCAAGCACAGTGTTAAGTACCAGGAGTCCCAGTGCTGAGGAGGCAGAGGTAGGTAGGTAGGTCCCTGGGGTTCACAGGTGAGTCTCTAATTCTAGTAAAAGATCTAGTAAAAGGCAATATGAATGGCTCCTGATGAAACTGCTGAATGGTACCTTACCTCTGGCCTCCACATGCACACAGGTACACACATACACAGATGCACCCCATTACACATAAAAAGCATGGGAGTATCCATACCCAGGATGGAAAAAAAAAAGAAACTTAATTGGAGGACTAAGTTTCTTCTTTCATAGTAGCAACACCATGTCCTGAAACTCAACACGATTCCTTCTGCTGTGATAAGTCCTACTGTGCTAGCTTGAAAATCATTTCTATACGTCCTTCTTAATCCTAACTTTCTCCACCTCCCCAGCATTGTCCCTGTCTTTTTCCTTTAGCTTGTGTTATCAAAAAATGTTCTATTTAAATAGATATCTGCAGTCAGCAGCTCTTTCCTTCTATCATGTGTCTCAACGCCAAGTTAACCTCTGGACTCTTATAATCGTTCTTCATTAGTGCATGCATTAGTTCATGACACGCAGGCCATCCACTAATCCACAGAGACGGAAAGGGAAAGTGAAGGTTCCTAATTTCAAAGCACTCCCCAAGGTGATTTGAGGAAAATTTTGGTTAGAGTCTCAGAATCATAATAAAAGTATTTGATACAAAACATCAAAGTAAAGGAGCATCTTAACCACCAACTGTCATGTGTATAAACATATGAGCTGTAACTGAGATATGAGGTTATGGAAGAAATGATGTTCAAGTTCAAGAAAAGTCGCAATGCTGGAAAATTTCTTTGGTGAGACCCACCAAAGTCTAGGATCTCATATAAATATTTTTTAAATGCCTATATCTCTCTCTCTCTTTCTCTCTCTCTCTCTCCCTCCCCCTCCCTCTCCTTCTCCCTCCCTCTGTATCGTGTGTGTGTGTGTGTGTGTGTGTGTGCATGTGTGTGCTGTTCTCATCTTGTATCTCTTACTGACTCAGAACTCACTATTTAGACCAGGTTAGCCTCAAACTCACAGAGATAGGTGTGCCTTTGCCTCCCAAGTGCTGGGGTTAAAGGTAAGTGCTACCATACCCAGGAATTTTAGATACTTGAGATACTATCTGTTAAGTATTGTGGTATGAGGAATGATCTGTACAAATGATTAAAAATCTCTTGCAGAATGTTATGGTTCTAGGACTCCCATTGCAAAGCAGTGGCAAACAAAGACTGTTTTGCAGTACCATCAATTATTCTTTAAACAACTTGGAAACTTTCAAGGTATAGACAGGGTACCAGACTGTATCTCTGAGCAAACTGCAGAAACCCCATGATATAGAATATAGCTCATTTCTAAAATGATGCCCTTACCATAGTCATGAGCATGATCATTAAGTAGTACTCTCTCTCTTTTCAAATGGTTTGTATTTATTATATTTGTATGAATGTTTGTCTGCATGTGTGTCTGTGTACCTATGTGCATGCCTCATGCCCTCAGAAGTGATAACACAGCTTTAGATCCCCTGCAACTGGAGATAGAGATGGTTGAACTGCTATATGGGTACTGGGAATTGAACCTGAATTATCTGGAAAAATAAGCAGCATCTCTCCAGCCTCCTAGATACCATCACACTTAAAGAAACCTTCATGTGTAAAAAATATCAGCATAAAACCAGATAAATATTAAGAGAGAAAAAAATTACAGTGGGTGTTAAGATCCTTCTAGGTCAACAATTCCTTCCAGGGCAGCAATGAAATGATATGCTGACCTGCTTTCCATTGTAAGTACTTCATTTCACTTTTCTTTTATGGTCACGTGCTTATGTGTCCTAAAGACATATGCTCAAATCCAAATCCTAATAGAAGCAGAGCTTATATTCTTCCTAAAACACCTCCAGAACCTCATTATACAGCCAGTTCCAACTTGATATTCAAGCCCTGTACAATGTGGACGCATGAAGGAAATGAGAACAGTTGATCCCTGGCAATGAAAGGAGAATTTTGAGAATGGGATGTGAAAATTCTGTGGCACGAGAATAAGCCAAGTGTGTTAACTAGACGAGATTTTTGCGACATCCAATATTTCTAGAAATAAATGGATCACTGGCTGAGTTGTAGACATTTTAAACATGTCTCATTAAATGAAGACTTTCACAGGAGAAGCGCTTTTGTAAGAGAATGTAATGCCAAGACTAAAATGGGTACATGCCCAATCAAACACTAAAAGTTGACATATTTCGCACCATTTTTCTTACTTGAATCACTCGATAAGATAAGAATATCTTTGTTTCCATATGCCTGAAATATGTTAGAATTTTGTAGCTTAAGAAAACTGCAAATGCATAGCAGCTGCCCGGAGTTAATTATAGTGGTGTTTCTTAAACGCAGTGAAGACGACTGACTCTACAGCTTCTTTTCCAAGGTTAAGATTTGGATGTACACAGTTGTTACACTCAAAAACTTAACTTTTCACATGAGATTTCAGCTTCAGGAGACTTTTGTCTATATGTATGTTAATTTTAAAAAGAAATTACTGTGTATAATTTTAGACTAGAGCCCCCTAAAAGTTTAAATTCTTTTTTTTAATGGCTCAAATTTACAGAAGGGTGGAACACAGAATTTGCACTGTACCTGTGAAGTACTGCATTCTCATAATCTTATGATCAGTCAGCTTCCAGTCCTATTTTTTTAAGCTTTCTTTCAACTTGACTTTTTTATTCTTTTTTTTTTAATGTGATGTAGTCTTACTCTGTACCCCAGACTCGCCTAG
The DNA here is from genome assembly GCA_021653895.1 of Mastomys natalensis. Classification (NCBI taxonomy): domain Eukaryota; kingdom Metazoa; phylum Chordata; class Mammalia; order Rodentia; family Muridae; genus Mastomys; species Mastomys natalensis. The sequence goes on along the minus strand of JAJTUV010002543.1, from coordinate 57,471 downwards.
CTATGTAGCTCAGAATGGTCTGAGACCTGTGGCAATCCTTCTGCTTCAGACTCTTGTGTTCTGGAATGACAGCTATGTGGTATTATACCTGTGAGAAATTTATTTTAATTCATCATGAAAGTATAGTACAAAACTGGAGGGGTTTCCCCAGGAATAACTGTAATCATTGGAGTTTTCTGTAGACAGAAGAAGGAGGATATTGAGTTCAAAACCAGTCTGGGTGATTGAGCAAGCTCTAGGTCAACCTGAGTAATACATGTGCCTGAAAATAGAGACAAGATATAAGAACAATAAATAACAAAAATTTTGAGATAGATGTCTTAATATTTCAGATCTGTTTACACAATATTTTGGAACGATAGAGAGCTGTGTTATTATTATAATATCTCACAATGTAAACATCATTCAGTCATTCACAATATAACCCATGGTATTTCCCAAAGAAATACAGTATGTCAGCTGGTCAATGGTTCTAACTTTATAACTCAGAATTTCTTCAAAGAGTACTTTTTGGGTATTTGTTTCTTTTTCAGTAAGCACATGTAGCAATGACACTTAGCTTCCGAGGTTATGACATGATGGATGATTTGCATAGGTTGCAGTCTCTTTGGAATTCCACCCTGAAGCTGATACAGTTGCTACAGTGTGATCTGGTTAAGGAAAGTCTTGAGATTCCAGAACCCAGAAGGAGTGTGATGAGGAATCCTTAGAAAAAGAAAAGGTAGATGGATCCCAAAATTGAGAGTGGGTATGCAGTTGAATCTAGAGCCAGCTAAGCTAAGAGGGGAAGAGCTAGAAGAGTCCCAGTCATACTTTTCATCTCACCAACATTTTGCCAGGAATATGTTTTATGCTCCTGCCATCATTGTAGGATAGGAAACTGTAAGAGCAGTACTAGTCAGAGGATGTAGGGTAATACCCTGACAGCGCTCAAAGTCAATGGTCAAAGGAAAGCCATATTTATAGGTGAACCAGCATCCCTTTGAACCTAAATCTCATGGTGAATCACTGGCAACTCGAGGAAAAGACCAGTCCGCAGTGTAGATGTTTAGGGAGGTTCCCCGAAGGTCATTATTGCTGGGAGGGAAGGCAGAACAAACATGAAAAGTTCAGATTACAAACCCAGAGGTTCTTTGTTTTAAAATAAATGCCTTGGAATGACTTCTGAGAAAGATAGAGTAGAATTTGCCTCCTTGTGACCTGGTAAGGAAGATTCAGTATGAGAAAGAATAGATTCTACTAGGCAAACACTCTGCCACTGAGGTATCTTTCCATCTCCTCTCCTCACTTCTTACACACATGGATGATATTTAATTATTTTTTATTTATTTTGTGTTTTTGAGACAGAGACTCACTATGTAGCTCTGACTATTTTGGAACTTGATGTGTAGACCAGGCTAGACTTAAATTTACAGAGACTCACCTACCTCTGCTTTCCTAGTTATGACATTAAAGGTGTACACTATCATACCAGGCTTGATAGTTTTCAATTCTTCCCACGTCCTTTGAGCAGCTGCTGAGTGTACTGCCCTGCCTGACTTTTCAGGGTATTTCTTATAAGGATGATGACATTGTTAAACTGTGATGAAAGATTAGAACTGAAGTAATGGGGCTAAACTCATACTTTATATGGTCACATATAGGTAACCAAAGAAATATTATTAGCTACATGAGTAACTCTACATATCTGCGTTTTCTTTTCTTCAGCATAGACAGTTAGACAGAATGACATCTCAATAGCAATAGACATACCTAGACTCCGGATTTTGTTGTCAAATGACATCCTCCCAAACAAAAGAACTAAGATTTCTGAAGGGGTGGGATAAGGGTAGCACATCCTTTTAATCCCAGTTTGAGAGGCAGGCCAATCTCTGGTGTAGGAATGGAATTTCAGGATAACCAGAGCTACCCAAAAAACCCTGTCTTGAAAAATAAAAACAAACAAACAAATAAACAAAAGGACCATGACTCCCTAAGACTAAAGCTACTCATACCGATTGGAGCAGTTATATAGGAAACCCAACAAATCCTTCAGTGACAAAAAGGAGGGAGGTGTTCCAAACAAAATCCACTACTAGGGTTGGTAATGTAGCTCAGCTGGCAATGTGCTAGCCTATTGCACACAAAGAACAAATAAAAAATACTATTATGGGGTAACACAGGAGCTAGATGACAGAGCTCTTGAAAGCTAAAGCAGAAACAATTAAAACTACAAGTCTAGGTACTCATGGAGGCCAGAAGAAGGCATGGAACCTTTACAATGGGGGTAGGGGCTGGGGGGAGGGCTTTACAGGATAAGTACTTATAAGCCACCAGATGTGCATGCTGGAAACTCAACTCCAGTCCTCACCAAGAGCAGTAAGATCTCTCAGCCACTGAACCATTTTCCAGCCTTCATAGTTCACTTTAAACTCTTGGGCTTGCAATTCAGTGATCTGTCTAAATGTTCAAATATCACTTTCCAGAATCTTTCCTCCAAGATCCCTCTCCTTTGAGATCCTTCTGCTGACGTGCTGGCTTATTCATTGGCCTCTGCCCAAGAGTCTGAGACATAAGTCCTCCTATTTTGTTAAACAGACATCTAAGACATTGGTGACTATCTAGGTAGGCTATGTGGTACATAACTGTAGTCCAAGCCACTGGAGGATGGGGCAGGAAAACAGAGTTCAAGGCCACTTAGACATCATAGCAAAGCCTTACTTACAAAGTAAACAACACCACCACAACAAAAAGATAGGAAGGTAGAAAGAGAAATGATGCTTATTTACTCCAGGGCCCTCAGTTTCTTCACATTGCTTCATAAAGGGAAGAACACAAGAAAAGGGAAGAACACAAACAAAGTTGTCTGTGGTGTCCTCTTACTATCTATATCAAATGAACACTCATCACTTTAGTATAAGTTCTATTAGATAGCTTCTAAAATCCCTTCCTACCAATATGGGGCCATTTTTAAGTAATTCATTGTGGTTAGGAATGCAAAAACATAGGGCTCATGTTTTTCTTTGGGCCCATGGAGGATGGTTCTGACAGGATCTCATATAAATATAGTTGAGAACAACCTCAAACTCCTGTTCCTCTTACCTCCCTGTTTCATGTGCTAGGATATCAGTCTATAACACCCTAACAAACTTGAACCTGTTTTTTTTTTAATTTTTTTTTTTTTTTTTTTTTTTTTTTTTTTTTTTTTTTTTTTTTTTTTTTTTTTTTTTTTCTTTACATTTTAAATTATATTTTAAATTTTTTTAAATAAATCTTTTTTTAAATTTTTCTTTGTATTTAAATTTTTTTAAAAATTAATGTTTTTATTTGTCATTTTTTTTTTTTTATTTTTTTTATTTTTTCTAAATTCCCCTAACTTTTTTTAAAATTTCTTTTCATGTTTTTAAAAAATTGTTTATTCTAATAATGTTTTTTTTTTTTTTTTTTTTTTTTTTTTTTTTTTTTTTTTTTTTTTTTTTCTCTTTTTCTATCCTTTTTTTTTTTTTTTTTTTTTTTCTTTTTTTTTTTTTTTTTTTTTTCCTTTTTTTTTTTTTTTTTTTTTTTTTTATTTTTTTTTTTTTTTTTTTTTTTTTTTTTTTTTTTTTTTTTTTTTTTTTTTTTTTTTTTTTTTTTTTTTTTTTTTAGTTATGTCGTTTTTTAAGGCACAGATTTTTTTACTATGTATTTGGCTGTCTGGAACTCATTTTACACCAGGCTCACCTCAACTCACTTAATCTCCCTGCTCTTCTCCTAGTTGTTGGAATTAAAGGACTGTTTTCATCAAGTCCGGTGGTTTACCAGTCCCTCTGTATCAACGTTCTTTATCCTGACCAGTTATCAGTCTTCTGCAGTCTTTATTTACTCCCAAATCATGTGCAGTGGACAAAGCTAATGGCAACATTAATCTATGAGCATTAAATGTAGTTTTAGCGGGAATCTGATTGCTACATCATGAAACTTAGCCAAACAACAGCAGTGCCATGCAAACCCATGGGTACCAAAAGTAAATCTCCTTTAGCAGCTTAATTCTACTTAGAAGCAGTTGGCTATCCATAACAGAATTGTCACTATTAATATCAGTGAAGATATTTTTCTGGCCGACAATAGTGTTGTATCCAGGATCCACAATGAGCATGACAATATAATTCTTCTGAACTAGCCTTAATATCTTCTGTCCAATGAGGACTAGCCATCAGGGAAGAAATTTCAAGTTAGTGATAATGCATTGTTGGGGATTAAACCCGGGTTTCACCAATAGGACAAATTACCAAGTAAGCTAGATTTAGTTCCAGAAATTTATTTATGTTACACATTACACTAACTATGTAAAATAAAAAACAATTTATTTCAACATTGATCATTTAAAATTACATGTAATTTCTAACTGGACATATATTTGTTGAATGAAGATTAGGCTAATATTTATTTATTTGTTGGTTTGTTTGTTTGTTTATTGTGACAGTGTCTCTGCAATATCCCAAACGGGCCTGGCTTTTACAGTCTCCCGGTCAACTTTCATTTAAAATGGATTGAAAGAAAATAGTAATTTCAATTTAAATTTTGCTTAAATTGGATTTCATTATGGTGAAAAATTTTAATATATATTTCTTATTCAATCCAAGATTCAGCTGGCATAGCTATATAAAATAATGGATTAATGTAGGAAAAAATATAACACATTTATTTCAATTTCTTAAACACCCACTAGGGAGAAAAATTCCTTCATTTGACATGTAACATGTGTTTGGAGAATGTCACGAGTTACATCAAACTATAATAACCTACTAGTAGGACTGCCATTTGGCAGTTGGCAGAGGAATTGGGTAACCACCGTGAAGTGGTTATTTCCAATCAGCATGCACCATGGTGGTTTCTGAACCATGGTTAATTTAATATCCACACATGCTTATTAGAAGTATTCAGCCTCTTGCTATAATCAACTTGTTTATATATTTACAAGTAATGACTTTCTGCTATTTTAATTAAGAAACCCTTCATTCATTAGGATCTGTGACTAATATAACCCTTTCCAATGGTGCAAACTGGTATTTATTGCGGTCTTAGGAAGAGCAGGTTGACAAATTGCCATAGACATTCGGGAAGAGGGTCTTGATTAATTTGTTCCAAGAAGAATTAAATTAGATAAACATTTTGGAGAAAAAAATTAACAATATATATAAAATTGTTCTAAACTATATATCCTTTGACTTAGCAATTTCTTTTCTAGGAGTTTTCTTACAATAGTTGCCTAAATATATATTACTTGAAGCATTGGTTGTAACAAGATATATTTGGGAACAACATAAATAAATATGAGTTTGAGGCCAGCCAGCAAGGACTACATAGAAAGACCCTGTCTCAAAAAAAAAAAAAAAAAAGAAGAAGAAGAAGATAAAGAAAAAGAAAGAAAGGAAGAGAAAAGAAAAGACATCTGCACTATCTGCAGCATATTGTTTCAGGTGAGTTTATGAACATATGTATATCATAATTTTACTTGTGTTAAAAAAAAAACCATCAAAATGTTTATAATAATTACAGAAATTTATCCTGGACCACTTGTAAAAGAAGTGGCTGCTGGGGGAGGGGAGAGTCCCTTTCTTTGGGAGTTGACCACTGGTAGATTGCCCCACACCCTTGTGCATATATGCAGCTCTGACTGGACTCAGTGGGTTACATCAAAGAAGAGAGGAAGAAAGAGAGGAAGAAGAGAAGGTGAAAAGGAAGGAAGGAAGAAAGGAGGGAGGGAGAGAAGAAGGGAGGAAGGAAGGAAGGAAGGAAGGAAGGAAGGAAGGAAGGAAGGAAGGAGAGATAAGAAGGAGGTGTGTATTAGGGAAGTCCAAGAAGAATTTAGAGGGGTGTTTGTGGTACATATAATCAACATCTATTGCAGCACCAACGGCCAGCTCATACTTAGTTATTTTGACAATCAAATGTATAATCAATCTTAAAAGTATCATTTCAGCATGCCGGGCAGTGGTGGTGCACGCCTTTAATCCCAGCCACTTGGAGGCAGAGGGAGGGCGGATTTCTGAGTTCGAGGCCAGCCTGGTCTACAGAGTGAGTTCCAGGACAGCCAGAGATACACAGAGAAACCCTGTTTCGAAAAAACCAAAAAAAAAAAAAAGTATCATTTCAGCAACAAGGAGTTCCTTGATGATGCTCAAAAGTCTCTATTGTCCTCTGACTCACCACCTGGTTCTCCAGAAGCTGTGAGCCAAGCTATCATTTTTAACTCTCTACTGCTCTTGGTTACTCTCCCCCCTTTTTCCTTTCCACTTTTTTTGGGTTTGTGCTGTTCTGGGGACCAAACCTATGACACTGTGCACAGAAGACCAGTGCTCTAGGTCTGAGCTGTGACTCAGCAGGCCCACTTAACTTTCTCTACCTGGTATTCACCTTCTCACCTCCAATTACCTCCTACAAAAATTTCCCATTCTTCAGTTTCTCTTCCTGGCCCACACCTTTCCTCTGTCCTGGGCTCCTACCAGCAAGGTTTTCCTTAATCCTCAGCAGTCTGCCTACAAAATACCTTCAGTACTTTCAGTAGTCCACATGCCAACTCTTTAGAAAACAGGCTAGACAGTCAGTCAGGTGTCATGGCCTGCACCAGTCTACAAGTTGCACATGTACCTTTCGGGGGCCCGCATAGTGGATTTTATTTTATTTTATTGTCATTAGAATCCCCATCTGCGCCACTAAAAGAACCTACTAATTTTTTCAGCTCTCACTAACACCTTTGTCATCAAACTTCTCCAACTCCTCACTTGCCACTTTCTTCAAGTCCTTTTAGAGTCAAGAGTGCATGTTCCTTGGGATGTGTAAAATTCCCAAGAGTAGCCGTCATGCTTCTTACCCTGAAAATGTAAGAATGGGAGTTGCCTTCAGCTCTGTCAGCCTCTGAGTCTAACCAGGGAGTATATCTCTACTCTGTGACTTCTGTCCTCATTTGCCTCTGTGGGATCTTGCCATACAAAGTCCTCCTCAGGTATTTCCGGGAGGGCACCGAGCGCATCTCACCACTGCTGATGCTCTAGCCCCCTATCCACCAATCCTGGTCTGTACCATACACCATTTCCTTCCTCATTTCGTTCTCGCCCCTGCCAGGGACTAATGCCCCCCACTGGGCACCACTGCTGCTTCCACTGGATACCAGCGTGTTCACTAGGCACTAGCCTCCTGCAGATACCACTACAATTTATATTTCTCTGTACTTGCCACACTGCTGTGAACCTAACAGTCTCTCACAGACATTAGCTGTTGAATGAAGGATGATATTCACTAGGCCATGCTTTGATTTGCTTTTTCAGTGGTGGAGATAGGTAGCGCCGATTTATCCTCACGCTCTCTCCAGTCATCTTTGGGACTGATGCAGACATTTGTGAAGTGGTTTTTCTGGGGTCAGGGTCCACTGTCTAGAGCTGTTGAGTAAAGGTAATTCCTAGCAGCCTTAGTTGCCAGCCCAAATCAGTGAGTCCTGCTCTGATGTGTTTTGATCCTTTTATGGAGACTTCCTACCTCTGGGTCTTCAAAGTTCAAATCCAAGTAGGAGTGGCTCTCAGATTTCAGCAAAGTTCAAGTCACACCTCGAACAGAGTTGCTTTGTGCCCATCTGCTAAGCCAGAGAGCCTCCCGAATGCCGCTCTCAGAAGAAGAGAATTGAGGACATAAAACAATCAGGGAACTGCTTTCCAGTGAAGAGTGGCAGGGAAATGCAGCTAGGAATGAATGGGCAGATGAGCTGAGAGTGAAGGTGGAGAAAGGACGATCAGAGGACACTTTACAAGTGTTTGTTTCCTACGTTGGCACTTACTATTACCATTCAAATGCTTCCCAAAGGCTTTGAAGTTAACAGCTCCTGGGAAAAGAGCAGTATTCACACTTGGGGTTCCAATCCACCAGGCCAAGGTCAAGTAAACCTGGTGGTGAGAAAGCTGTGCAACCGGGGCTCAAATGGTATCCTGAGCTCCTTTAATGTATGTGAAAGAATATAATAAAGGCAAAAAAAAGTCATCCTGCACATGATTTGATATTCTTAGTAAAATAAACACTTCACATCACACAAATTTAAGTTAAAAACTCATTGTGACATCTACACATTGGTGAACTGTGACATATGTAAGGAAAAAAGAACCTTGATAAGCTAAAATACCTGACACTTCAGTGGCACACATAAGTTTTCTAAACCATAGTAGGTTCAAATAGTCTCAACCTCTACTTTTCATATAAACACTTTTTCTAAAGACATAGTTTATCACATGTCTTACTAAAGAAACCACCATGAATAATTCTGTATTCCTACAAAGGAGAAATGTGGACTGATTATTTATCTAAAACTTTCATTCACCATAGAGCACAAAACACATGAAATCCGATTTAGATTAAACGTAGTTTCCCAGCACATTTTACTTACTTATTTACTACAGGGTTGGCAATCAAACTGAGGACTGGCATATGTAGGGAACTGATACATGGTGGAGACGTACTGCCAGCTCGGCATAAATGCTGTTTTTCTTTCTTTTTCAAAATGTTTTCTATAGAGAAATATCTTTGTCGATTATATGTCAACAACAAGGGGGTTGGTGGTACACAAGTCTTAATGTGCCGAAATTAGACTTGCACATTGAACGGTGAGAGTAAAAGTTAAGTCATTCTGAATGGCTCAGTTCTAAGGCCAGGTGTGCTGCAATCCCAGCATTCCAGAGAAAGAAGCAGCTAGATCTCTGTAAGTTTGAGACCAGCCTGGCCAACGTATCTTATTCCAGGACAGTATGGGATTTACAGAGAGACCCTGTCTCAAAAAAATAGGAGGAGAGTCTCAGTTCTCCCTTTTGGGTCCCTTTCCAGGGGTTCAAGGTAGACTTGGGTCATCAAATTATGCAACAAGGACCTTCATCCATTAAACCATCACATCAGCATCAGTGTTCCTTGTTTACACCCTTCTTTAAAGGTCCTGGAAGTATATAAAACACATGGCTGCTTATTTTTCCTGATTCTATTTTGCTTATAAAAAATAATGCTTGCCAGGCATTAGTGGCGCATGCCTTTTAAAATCATAGCACTTGGAGGCAGAGGCAAGTGGATCTCTGTGAGTTTGAGGGCAGCAAGGTCTACAGAGGGAGTTCTTAAACAGTCAGGGCTACACAGAGAAACCCTGTCTCAAAACAAAGGGTGTAAGGACAGTTTATTTTAGTTCCCAGGTCTTCATTTTGAAGGCCCCTGGTCATACAGTACTTTGATTAAATAACTTCATTGAGGCAAGTATAGGCAAGCATGGTGCCTCACAACATAATTTCAACACCAGGAAGGATGATCCAGGGGGTCACCAAGAGTTTAAGTCGGAATGGGCTATGGAATGAGTCCGTGCTAGCAGGTCACCAAGTGGCATTCTGTCTAAAGGGCAGGTAAAATAATTTTTTTTTCCTGTCACTCATTGTAAGAGGGTCACCTATGATTCTTGTGATGAGGAAGAAAAAAAATATTGGTTTTTCTCAGTGACATAAATTTTTGAGGAAGCTTACTTCTGATGGCACCCCTATTTCCTCTTAACAAAAAAACATACTCTTTTCCCAAATATTTCAGTTTAAGCCAAACTTGTGCAGTGCTGAGAACAGTACTTTCGGGACTCATATATGGAAAGCAAGTACTCTACCAATGAGTCATACCCGCCTAGAACTACACCTATTTTGCACTACTACAGACTGAACTAGGCAAGAACTCTGCCACTAGGCTAAATCCCTCAAGTACATAGTTTTTAAGGCAATCTACAGAATGCTCAGAGGGTGCTATGACAGGTAGTAGCTCAGAACTACATGTTCATAATTTGCAATTCAGTTTTCTGGTGGTACGCTCATAGTAGGCACTATCTCAAAAGCCACATTACAGGAATCTTTAGGAATCTCTACACCTGAGATTTGCGGATACAGTTCCCTGTGGCTTCAGAAAAAAAGAGAAGGTCCCTCCCTTCCTGCTCATCAAAGGACAGTCTGCCTGCTTCCCATCTGAAAGATTGCCACTGTGATTCTCTACTTCCTTCCAAGGGAAGCCCTTTCTCATCTCCAGATAACATTGAGACAAACAGGGAATCAGATCACAAGAGTCCACAATCTATTCCCCAAAGGCTGACTTATTTAATCTTCTATGATTAAAGTGAGAGAGACTGCCTTTCATGTAGTCTAGCCAGCACTAAGCCAGATTCAGCTCCATTCCTTGTCGGTTCTTCTGCCACCTATAGACCCACCCCTTTTTTTCTCTCAACAGGAAGTCTATTGGGAGAAAACTCATGCACTAAAAGGCACCCATCATCTCCCAGGTCCTAACTTATGCCATCCATAGTAAAAGTGGGTATTAAGTGTAACCCATTTGATGCCCACTAAACAAAATGACTAGCAGCTTGCTCTTGAACAAAGACCAAGGAGTTTCATTCCAAAAAGAAACTCACTGAGGGAGATTCCCCACCTCCTCTACCCCAAGCAGGATCTGCTTCTCTGAACCCTGTTCCCTTCCAGATCCCTCTCATATATTGTTCTGTCTCAAACCTATCTCGTTTGTCTGGGCATAGTGCAATACTCCTATAATCAATCCCAGTACTTGCGAGGTTGAGTCAGGATCATGAGTTCAAGGTCTTTCTCTGCTACAAAGTGAGTTCAAGCCATGAGACTTTGTAACTGCAAACAGAATAAAACAAACAACAAAACTACCCACTTGAAATCCCTCTTCCTAGAAGCTTGGCCCACCATCCTGGCCCACCAGCCATCTCCTTCCCATGACACACAACAGATGTTCTCTACCCTGCTTAGCACCATTGCTCAGACAGGGACAGCCTGGAAACTACTTTTGTGCAAGTGCCGTGAACTTTGATGAGCTTCTCTCTCAGGACCTCCAGAACTACTCCACTGTGCTTGTCACCCAACAAGTACCAATGAGTGATTGATAGAAAATCTAAAATACCCCGCTGCTCCCAACCATTGTGAATTTTCTATCATTTGTTCCATCTTCAAACCATCCCAGTAGGTGTTAGCATTATCTCCTTTACATGGACAGGAAACTGGACTCAGAAAGATAAATGGCTTCTCTGAGGCCACGAGACTGGGTTAGAACAAAACAACACATGAGTCCCACGGGACTATTATTTCAAGCTACTTCCGAAGGGTTGTTTTGTTATGTTTTGTTGGTACTGGAATATAGAATGTGTGGAAAGGTATATTCTCAAAATATGGTGGAGCCTATATGAGAAAGACCTTACATGGGAAGCTCTAAAAGATAGCTGTAATTTGGTAAGCAAAGAGGAATTTCTGGAGGCTGTTGAGCACAAAAATGACACTAATAGTGTTGGGTGTTAGGAAGACTCATCTGACTTTGGGACATAAAGCAAAAGTGGAAAGAACCCACCTGAAGGGGAGAGCCTGTGGGCAAGCAAAGATAATAATAATCCCCGAGGAAAGAGCGGGTAGAACTTGACAGAATGAGATGCAGATGCAGGAAGAGAGGAAGTGATTACAAAAGCACAGAGAAAGGATGCAAGCAATATGCTTCTAATGTGACTTCGAGAGCCAATGCATGGTAAAGGGTGCCCTCTCCGTTTCATAGGAAATGACCATTCTTTGTACTGGCATCCCTTTGCTCTCTTTCTCGATTCTTCTCAATGTTTAAAAGTATGAGTATGTGCTTATTAACAGAGGGTTGTTCCACCTTGGAGCAGAAGCACAATACATGTTTCTTCCTGGTTCAGGCTTCAGATTAAATAAAGCCTGTCATTGAACACTAAGGGCAGAATTTTAGCTTAGTGGTGGTGTGCTTGCTTGCCATGTACAAGGCCTTAGGTTTCATCCTCCCTACTGTAAAACAAAACTGAAGCTGCACATACACTCGCCAAAGCAGGAATTCTGCATGATTCTGAGGAGTGAACCGACCGCTGCACCAACTAAACACTTACTGTAGCCAGCAGCTACAGCCTCAGGCAGGCCCAGGAAGCACTTCTTAATTCAGTAAACTTACAGAAATGTCAGAAATATTTAACCTAAAATTTCAAATGAAAGGAAACATAATTTTATTTTTTTTTTCAAGACAAGATCTCACTGTTGTAGCCTGGACAGGTTGGAACTGCTCTGCTCTGTAGACCAGGCTGGTCTTAATTTCATAGAGATACACCTACCTCTGTCACCCAAGTGCTAGCATTGAAGGCATCTTTTTTCTTAAGTCTTCATCACTAATTTAAAACTGACTACACACCCAAATTATTTTTTTAAACTTGCTTTTTGTTTTCTCCTACTTATGCTCTCTTTGCGCGTCCTCCAGCTGGATTGCTCTAGAATTCTATTATTTTATTTTTATATCTACAGAAGTATAGTTAGATAATACTCATACAAATTTTATCCTGTGACTCCCCGCCCAGTAACAAAGACTCACATCAAATGTTTCGCAATAGCTTCAAATATTTGTCCCTTAAGATAATATTCCAATAAGACGTGAAACACATTGTGGGGTTATGGAAACCACAAGAAAGGGCTGTGACTTTATTAATACAGGGTTGAGTATGTGCTTCTCACTGAGGGAAGGAAATGCAGGGCATTTAAAAGCGCATGTGTTCTATTCAGTTCTCTGATACTCAAACATCCAGGAAGCCTCTTCATTCATAACCAACACAGGTCTGACAACAACCTGCCCTGCCAACTATCTTTATGATCTTTCTTATTTCAGCAGTAGAAGGATTAAGATCCAAAACGTTTACATTGCATAAGTTTTCCTAGTTTAATGCATTCTGGAAGGCCTACTGTACTGTGCCTGTACTTGGTGTGCATACTATAATCAAAGCCATGTGTGAAGATTTGTATTTCAAACATGTTGGGCTCCAATATGTTCTGAGTTACAGCCTTTGAAAATATGGTATAGCTTCAACACAAAGCTAACTGAAAGGCTAATCTCCCGGTTGTTACACATTAATTAGTGAAGCCTGTCACTGAAACTTTTTTTTTTGTCATAGAGAGTATCAGGTCTTTCATCTCACTTTTAAGCACCATTCTGAAAACAGCAGAGAAGGAACTGAAAAGACTACGAGGAAATTTCAATAAGCAGTTTTTTAAAATGTAGGGACGCTCATAAACAACCCATGGAAGCTACTGGGGGGTGTGGGGAGAGCGCCACTTCAGGGGTCCCTTTACAGTATTGAGAATCACCTACCTTCTTCTTCATATTCTCCAGAATCCAAGGAACAAGATTTTCCTGCACACAAGGAGGCAGAGGCAGGAAGATGATGAACAGGACTACATAGTAAGCTCCAACCCAACTGGTGCTGTGTCTCAACAACAACAAAGAAAATAAAAACAAAGTAAAAAAAAAACAGTTTTGAGGGCTGGAGAGACGGCTCTGTGGTTGAGAGGACTGGATGCTTTTCCAAAGGAAACCAAGTTTGATTCCTAGCATCCACATGGCAGCTCACAACTGTCTGTAACTCCAGTTTCAGGGTATCGGACACCCTTACACAGACATACATACATGCAGGCCAAACACCAAGGCACATGAAATAAACGTTATAAATAAAAAGTTTTGAAATCTTTAGTTAACAAAACAAACTACCAGTGGATAACTTTAAAAATCAGTGGTAAACATTGAAAGATTTATAGAATTAGATTAAAATGCAGAAACATGCTGGATTGACGAAACTTGCCATTTAAGTAAAACTATATTCAGAGTTCTCCGGAAATGGCAAATTTTTCACGAGTTAAAAAAGCCAAGGCCACAGTGTAAAACAGGACATTCTGATTTTGCAAACAGTATTTGTGTAAGCATTATTTTACTCTGTCCTCAAGATAGAAGAGGCTTGATGGGAATTAACCCATTTGGATGAAGTGCACTTGTTTTTGAGAGCAGAAGGCAAAAAAATGCAAACACAAAGTCCGGAATAGAGTTTTTACTTGGGGAGTGGAAATGATTACTTAACTGCTAAAACAAAACAAAATGGAAGCCAAGGATACAGGTTCTTCACACGGTGGACCTGGGAAACAATCAGTTGTTGCTAAATACTTTTCCTTGCTCTTTCTTAGACTCTAAGTTGGGTAGATTTGTTGTGTTTGCAGGTTTACTTTGCATCTGCCTTGGAAAGCAAAGCTTTAAACTTAAGAGAGAGCTTTATTCTCCAGCACTGGGAAGGTGTGTGTGTGTGTGTGTTTTCAAAGGAAGACACTTCATGAAACAAAGTAGATGAAGAAAACAGGGTCATGGTTTTGAATGAAGAAGGTATTATCTCACAAAGACTGTTTTCTGTGTTGAAAGCCCTGAGCCTCTCACCTGCACACTCTACCCATGCCACTGTACCAGCCACAAAAGCACAACTCCACAAACCATTCAGTATACATGCAATGTCTGCTTTTTCTCCACCTGTGCTTACAAGCTACACCAGAAAGCCAGAATCAAGCACAGAGCTTTAAATAATTGATTTTATAATTTTTCTAGACATGGATATACTATATATTCAGCATCTCCTTACCCCACCTGTGTTGTCCCCTACTTTCTCTTTTCTCCTCCCTTTTCTACACCCGATTTATTTCTGCTTTGATACTGGCAATTAAATACAAGACCTTGCTAAGGGCATGTTCTAGCACTGTACCCCACAGCCAACCTCCATGTCCCCCTGCCCCTCGCCCCCCACCCACATTCTAATTTCAAATTCTCCTTGGTCCCACCTAATCCAAGGAGATGTGCAAAGAGATCCACTTTTACCATATCCATTTGTGTCCTGGCAGCTGAGTGGGGAACAAACCAAGGAGTGTGTGCCTTTGGCATGTACAGTTGAATTATCTAACACTACAATTATTATGATATCATCATCTGATTACACCAAAAGTTAACATTTAAATAAAAGAAAAACACACTTCCTGAATAGTTAATCTGGAAGCCCTAACCATTGCTGTTTCTGTGGAGAAATAATGGTAGGTTTAAAATAAGCTAAAACTGTAAAAGCAATTTTTGGAACCTAAGTGCTTATTACACAGACCAGGCCATATTGGAAAAATTTGGTAGAATACTCTTTATTTCTTAGCAAATGTACATTAGCTAAGGGTCTCTTCGTGCTGGGTCAAACAGTTTATCTCTTTAATATAATGGTAAATTGAACCCTTAGGACCCATAATACTAAAAGTTATGTTTAGAATTAGTTTTTCCTTCCAGTTAATAGAACTATAGGGAAAGTGAAAGAATTATTGTTCTTACTCTTTATAGGAAAAGCAATGTCATTCTTTTCTGAAGTGTTAGAAATTTGTCTGACAGCACAGGATTTATAATGTAACCATTTTAGTATGCCATGATCATTGGCACAGAAAACTGCAGAAACCTTAGGGGGAAACGTTGGGCATAAGGAATGGAAATGATCAGAAATACAAATAGGCTGGGGCTTGCCTTTAAGTTAAATGTTAAATCAAACAAACAGATGCTGAGGAATTTAAAATCTACTTCCTGTTTGTAGTTACTAATTTGTCCTTGAATCTACATCTATATGCCTCTAAGTTGTTGGCCAATCTCATTTGCAAAATTAAGACACTTAGACGCACTGGAAAAATCAACCTCAAAGAAAAATCCAAAATTTTCTTGATTGGCTATGCCTTTTTGATATACTGAATTCTTTTTAATTCTGTTGCTGGAAATGAAATCCAGAGCCTTGTACATGCTAAGCAAACACTCTAACACGATGCTACATCCCTAATCTGAGATGTACCGAGTCTTCGAACATTACTAGTGCATAAGTAGACAGTTTGGCATTAAATAGATTCATTAGTTTTGATGATTGTTGTCTTGTTTCCTATTAAGTAGTAGTTTTTAAAAGCATATATGTAATAGATTCACAATTATCTAAATGGAAGGACCTTAGGCCTTGTCATTGAGAACTTTAATTTCATTTACTTAAGTTCTACTTGAGACAATTTGATACAGGTGAGAAGAGCCCACCCAAATCAGGCTAACTCAGAACTATAGTTCTGTGGAAATATCTAAATAATCAAAAATAAGTACAATTGAGGTACACTTTGTATAGCACGGAAACAAACATGCCAGGTAGTCACTCAAGACAATCACATAGCTGTGCAAACTTTAAATTGTCTTTAACATCCAACTATCTATATCATTTTTATGTCTCTTACTCCATTTTGTCCATAAAAACACAGTTATCTCTTGATACAACATCACAACATCTGGTTAATTTAATGCTCAACAATTTTGTGATTACTATTGGATGTTTCCTGACATGACTGACAATTTGGCTTTGATTAAATATAGTTGTCCTCTGAGTTTGAACTGTCTAACGAACTAAAGGATAAATGTGTTGGAAGGCTTTCCTTGAGAACTTTCCTCAGAGCATAAAGAAGTTTCTGAGACGGTCCTTAGATTGTGCCTTGAATGTAACCATTTACAAGAGGAAAAGCCTGTGGCTCAAACAAAGGAAATTGGGCTTCCACACTACATTAAGCTTGAAGCAAAGCTCAAACTGAGAATCAATGAGGAGGCTCACTTTTTGCATTCTAGACAATACATTTCTAAATCAACCATAATTGGGTACAGTGCTATGCTCCTACCATCCTAGCCCTCAATATACTAAGGAGGAGAAAGACATTCACCCAGGATTTCAAGACCAAGTCTGAGCAGTACTGCAGGGAAACACAAAAATCAGATGACGGCATTTGAATCACTCAGCATACTTGGACTGCAGCAGTTCTATTTCCCTGACACTTCGGAGGTACGTTTTATCATTTGCCTTAGTTAAGAAATCCCCTTTCCTGATTCTACCACAACTCAGTTTTGAACACTAGACTACTTGGGACATATTCTTCAAGCCTAGATCAATGTTCCTGTGTGCATTTACAGACCCTTTACAGGGCCTGTATTTGTTCAGAGTTTAGTCTTTGTTCAGACTTATTTTCTAATTCAAAGATGTTTCCAGATGTTATTTTCTTTTTTAAAGGTAGAAGTTGGTACTTGCCCCTGATTCTCATACTGAAGTAATACCTTCCAGCTTCTTCCTTATTCAATGTGATCACACTGTTAATGGCAGCATCGGAGTTTAAATTTGGTGTTTTAATAGCAGTACTATGCAATTGTTCAATACACAATTAAAGGGAATCACATACATGCAATCCAGATATATGAAAATCAGAGATTAAGACTGACTTCCTCAGTTTTATTAATGTAAGGAAATTATGCAGTTAAACAGGCTCACTAAAGAATGAATTGAATCCATATTTAGTAGATGAACCATGTGATTTTTCATTTCACCAGTTCAGAAACCAAAGAAAGCTTCAGGTCTTAAGTTTTACATCACTATGAACGTAGTGCAAAGTTTCAAGATCCTATAGTAAACACAACAAAAATGGTGTCTTTAACATGTTTCCTAATCTAACTCTACTAGATTCTTGCCCTAACCCCCACACATACTCAGTTTCTTTTACACTATTTTATCAGAAAGTCTTTTTTTTTAACCTTGGTGGGTTTTTTTTTTGGAGGGGGGGGTGTCTTTTTTTTTTTTTTCAGAGCTGAGGACCGAACCTAGGGCTCTACCACTGAGCTAAATCCCCAACCCTATCAGAAAGTCTTATGAGAGTGTTTTTGTGTTAAATTTAGTGCCTTGGGCATAAAACTCATCTTTCGGTGTTGAACAACTTAACTTTCAATGGAAAAGTTTTCATTTCCTATCCTGAGATAACAGCAAATCAAGCTCAAAAATCATGGGGGCTCAGAAATGATCAAGAAATAGATGTCTGATCAACAGGATGAAAAGATGCTGTGTGAGAAGAAAGGACAAATGTTCAAGTGTATACTGGTTTTGAAAAGATTGTTTTATCAAACATGTTATTTGTTTCAAAGACCTGCATTGTTGGTATCCATTGTGGATATGAGCTTGTTAGCAAAGTGAAATAGGACAGAAACTATATCCTGACAACTGCTGAGTCTACGGAAACCACTAAAGTTGCTCAACTCAGTGTCTTCATTTGATATAGCATTGGTCCAAATTAGGTTAACTAATTCCTTCTAGTTGGGGCCATTGCCGTAACCCATTGCATGTCAGGTCTCACTATGACTAAACAGCTTTTTTTTGTAAAATGTATTGAGACCTCCAAAGAAACAGGATCTCCTGGCCATTCTCTCTTGGTAATCAGCTACAGATATATGTGTACAGGACACAAGTGGATAACACACTTGTGGCAGTTTGCTAACAAATTATATGTCTAGAGTTGATATCAAAGTATCATAATGTACTTATTTATGGTTTGGGCACAAAGGGTCATCATTTCTTTTTGTCTCAAACATTTACAGAGGTAACAGTCACCAACATCTTATCATTTCATGAAGTTTCTGAGGACCTGACTTGTAAGAAAGACTTTAACTATTTATTTTCCCTTAAAAAAGTACAACAAAAGGCAAGAGGAATCAAAACGTTTCCCAGGGTTTAAGAGCCTGGTCTTCTGCCCTCTCTTCTAGGGCAAATGGCACTGACTAAACTGATCATTAGGATGAGTCCAGATTTTCTCATCCATCTAGCCATTGGAGACACTACAGTACTGAAGGAAATAGACCTATTTTGAAATTCAGCATTTAACACATTGCTGATACTGAAAAACGACTAAGCACAACTCAAAATAAGTTCTATACGGCTGATGCCCCTGTCTAAATAGGTGGGATAGATATGAGTCAGGAAGAAAGAGATCTCAGCCTTCCTGAGTTTGTCAAGTTTTACTGAGCTCTCCAAGACTTCAAGTACACGGAAGGGGAAGCAAAACTTCCCAAGGTGATAGTTTATCTATAGGAAGCTATGCATTGGTGTTTTTGTTTAGTTTCATGGCATGAAAAGATCCAACTGAAAAATAGAAATCATACTGTAGAATAACATTTTTATATGTTTTAAAGTTAAGGCTTTCTTGTTTTGATTATTTTGTGGCAGGGTAGCCAGAGGCTGTCTCTCGAATAGGTCATTTTTCCTGCCTCAGACTCCTGAATGCTAGAATTGCAGACCTGAGTCATTATCCTATGAAGCTGAAGATGATCCCCTACACACACACACACTATCACACACTCACACACTCACTCACTCACTCACACACAATACACAAACACACACACACACACATACACACCATAAGAGAATGTATTACAACATAATGAAACAAGAAGAATGATTATAAAGTCATAAGACCGGAGGCTATTATTTGTTTTGTGTTGGCTTTTTTATCTCAAATGAAAAAACAGTTACCTCAGATCCATAAACTTATTCTAGCAACACAGACATTGGTCAAAACATTTCAGGGCATTTCCTTGGGAATTGCTTTCAAGGTTAGTTTCCAAGCTCCACAAAAAATCAGTTTCATTATTCAATAGGCACACTCGCTTAATACTAACATAAATCTAGCAGGGGAAAATGGAATAATTTCAGATATATAATCGAATCTTTTCTTTACTTGTGAGTATAGACTATCATTGAATTTTAATGTTAATGACAAAAGTAAAAATTGAAGTACTATGTTTACAAGTGTTAAGTACTCAACTGTAATTTTCTTTTTTCTTTTTCTTTTTTTTTTTTTGAGACAGGGTTTCTCTGTGTAGCCTGGCTGTCCTGGAACTCACTCTGTAGACCAGGCTGGCCTCGAACTCAGAAATCCACCTGCCTCTGCCTCCCAAGTGCTGGATTAAAGGCGTGCGCCACCACTTGCCCGACTTCAACTCTAGTTTTCAAAGAATAGGTATATTATTCATTGGAACACAATGAACAATAGAAATCTAATAACATAAAATTTTGTGTTAAAATATTCATGGCTGTTTACAAGCCTACATGCATGATCTAGTGATTACATTTATGAAGTTTGGTATTTCTTAGATGTTCCCAGACTCCATCTGTTATCTAAAATATGTACTGATTTGTTCCCTATTTTAAGCTGTGATTCACTTGTAATAAAATATTCCATATTATTAAAAATTGAAAACTGCCCCAAAGCAGCAAAACAATAGCTACCTGCAAATGGAAAAGAAAGGAGCTAACATTTGCTCAGAGGACAGTCAGTGACAAGGTCTTTATGGACATTTTGTTGTTGTTGTTTAGTCCTTAGAAAAAACCCTGGGGCCGGGCGGTGGTGGCGCACGCCTTTATTTTTTTTTTTTTTTTTTTTTGGTTTTTTTCGAGACAGGGTTTCTCTGTGTAGCCCGGGCTGTCCTGGAACTCACTCTGTAGACCAGGCTGGCCTCGAACTCAGAGATCCGCCTGCCTCTGCCTCCCAAGTGCTGGGATTAAAGGCGTGCGCCACCACTGCCCGGTTGGATCTTCTTCTTTAAAAATATTACATGCATAGGTATTTTGCCTGCAAACATGTCGGTACACCACATGTGTGGAATGCCCACAGAGGCCAGGAAAGAGCGTTGATCTCTTAGGACTGAAGTTACAGAGAGTTGTGAGTTTCCATGTAAGTGTTGGGAGTTGAACCTGTGTCCTCTGGAAAAAGAAAAAAAGAAAAAACCCTGGGATGAATTAGTATCACAGTGTAGCTGACTTACACACAACCTGGTAGCTTAACTTTCCCCAAGTGTTTTTTTTTTTTTTTTTTTTTTTTTTTTTATTCCAGCAACATCATTATTATTCTCTACTGCCTACCTAGATCCTTTTCTTACAAACAAACACAGAACAAAATTCTAATCAGCATTGCTATAAACTTTATCATATAAGCTTTATAATATCAAAGATAAAAACAAAAATCAAACTTTCTTGACTGGTTTCTTTTTATTATATTTTGTTTTTTTTTTTTTTTTTTCAAGACAATGTTTCACTATGTAGCTCTGGCTGTCCTAGAACTCACTTTGTAGATCATGTTGGCCTCAAACTCAGAAAATTCACAGGTCTGCCAGCCTCTGCCTCCTGAGTGCTGGAATTAAAGGTGTGTGCCATCAACATCAACTCTTCCTTTTTCCTTTCCTTTCTTTTCTCGTCATCTCTCCCAGGTTGGCCTCCAACTCTATGTAGCTGAGAATAACCTTGTAAGTTTATTCTTCTGATTCGTCTGCCTCTACATCTCCAGTGCTGTAATCACAAGCATGCACCAACAGGTCTGGTTTCTGTGGTGTTAGGGATTAGATACAAAGTTGCCTTCGTACTAGGCAAGCACCCTACCATAACCCCTCCTCTTTCTTCTACTCTTTAAATTTTTTGTTTGTTTTGTAAGGATCCATGATTCCCTGAGGAATGATACCCCTAACTCAAATAGTATATAAACACAAAGAGTTTTTTTATTCTTCTGAAGTCCAGCATGCTGGGTCTCCCTTTACCAAGTTAGAGAGACAACCAAGTGAGCTCGCAGGCTCGGTTTAAAGCACATTGGAATTCTGGAGGAGATGAGCTTTATCTCACTCTATCTGTAGGCATTCTGGACCCATTATTGGAGTGTGAAGGCTGGAAACTTTTGCGGAGGAATTCTGGGGCAGATGTACTTTATCTCTAGGCATTCTGGAACCATTATCAGGGTGTGAAGGCTGGAGCCTGGGATTTTTCTCTATTAGTAGATGACTTGCCTGGACTTGCCCAGTTATTAGGCCTAGTCTCCTTAACTGCCAATTTGAAGTCTGTCATGGAATCAGCCTAGCCTTCTCAGTTTGTTTTGTGAGACAGGGTTTCTCTGTGTAACAGCCTTGGCTGTATTGCATCTTCCTCTGTAATTCTGCCTGTCCTGGAACTCAGAGAACCACCTACCTTTGTCTTGGATGTGCTGGGATTAAAGTTGTGGATCACCAAGCCCCGCCCCAGTTTTTCTACTCTTGATGTAAATAAGCAACAGGAATCAAAAAGAGATGATGTAGTACTTAAAAATTACAATAATATTGGTTTTAGTGAAACTGATCTTAAGTTCCAACAGCAAAATACTCAGGTCGAAATTTCAAGTATTCCATCGTAGCATACTCATGACAAATATAAATGGTAATGGAATTCACAGATTACATTAGAGTACAGATGGCAAATTAAAAATAATGAATCAAGTTTGTGGTGTTTGGGGATCCTTCAAGAGTCTTCATCTTTCTAACAATTATTTAACCATAACTTACAATTAATTAACAATAATTCTGATTTTAATAACACCTGTGACTCATGATTCTGTAACTGTTCTATTCAGTGATTGCCAAATTGTCCCAAGATCAGGATAAAGGCTTTAAGAAAATACACTTGTACCCTTACAAAATGTCTTCTCTGGATTGTCACAGATACCCTCCTTTACCTTTTATTGTTATCTCCAGCTACATCTCCTGTTCTTTCTTACTCAAATAGTGTTATGTAATGTAAATGTTCTTCATTCCTCCAAACTCCGGATCTGTCTTCTTTCCTTCTCCAGACCACCATTAATCCTTGCTCGTGCATTTTCTCTGACTTCCCTCCACCTCCAGCAATGGGCCTTAAAGCCCCAGGGTAGAGGGAATTGAGAGCTCAAAACAATTGGTTTGGGTTTGTTCTTCCGGGTTTTCTCGAGTTGACTGGCTACTGAAAAGCCACCTATCATGTGAAAATGTGAATAGAAAATAAATTGCCCCATTCAACAGGTTAATCAAAGTTATTTAGGGATTATGGTTGTTACTGTAATAAAACAATAATCACAAAAATAATTTAAACGGTTTTATTAAGTCAAACAATTCTCAGGATCCTGGATATTGCTCTTTGAATACAAACATAGTGAAAAATAACAAAGCAAATACTCTACTCTCTAGTCTTAAGCATCAGCTCAGATATTAGAAAACGATTTGCAACAGTGCATGAGAATAGTGCCTACTGGCTTCTGAACAAGGCCCCTCTTCACCAGCATCTTCTCATTTATAAATCCTAAATTGATGGGGAAGCCTTTTTGCTTTTTTCATTTCAGAAATGATTGCTCAACACAGAATGCAATATACCAAAAGAGGAAAATAGTCTTTTTTATTTTTTTTAGACCTAAGGAAGACGATACTACTCTTAAAATGATCACTTCAAGGTAACAGACATCCAAATTGATGTGGTTTTCTTTGAAACCTCATCAGTAAATCATTTCTTGCACAGTAGGTTCGGCATTAACCCTGCATTTAGGATAGGTAGTGTTATGGAGGGCTGGTTGCTGCATACCAACGTCAGTATCAAGTTCTTCATCAGGGATCAGAGTCTGTCCCAGATACCAAGCAGGACAACACTGGC
This sequence comes from Mastomys natalensis, assembly GCA_021653895.1. NCBI lineage: Eukaryota > Metazoa > Chordata > Mammalia > Rodentia > Muridae > Mastomys > Mastomys natalensis. Next base: position 34,325 of record JAJTUV010002543.1, on the reverse strand, counting down.
AAGAAAACAAAAAGTGAACTGCAGATAGGTCAAATTTTCTTACAGAAAAGAATGTCATAAACTATTACGTGGATATGTTGTTTTAAACTGCTGGTTTAGAGTAAAACAAGAAGTAATGTCTTATTTCTAGCACCTTATTTTCAAATGGTCTCTACATAGATTATATTTTCAAAAAGCAATTGAGACAATGCACATAGCCCACTAGAGAGCAAATATTATAAACTTGCTATTTGTTGAAAGGTGTTTTATAGCTGCTATAAAGCGTCTGATGCTCCAGTCAGCAGATTAGCAAACAGATTGAAGTGGTATCACATTAGAAATACGAAAAATTGGTTAGCCTCTGAGCTGCTTTAGTTTTAACGTGTGTTTTGAAACAAAAGTCCCTCTAATTTTCAAAGACCTTTTGCACCTGTGTTAAGTTACCAAGTGGTGTGAACAGTTCTCTCTTGAAATGCTTCCTGCAAACTTAAGACTTTTCAAGCTGGACATTTCTACAGTTAGTTATGAGAGAAACAAAAACTTCAGCGAGAAAAGAAGTGCCTTTTGGAGTCAACAAATATAATTTGCTCTGTTTTCCAGAAATTCCATTCACATAATTCCTATTAAAAAAAAAAAAAAAGCCAACCAGTTTACCTATGAAGTGACCCAAAGACAGCTCAGGGATCCCAAGGAAACCATTCACCAAAGCATCTTAGCTTGAGTTTCAAGTCAACTGTAGAGAATCCAAGCTCCAACCCCTAACTGTCCTACCCATGCCTAACACTTTTCCAATTGAAAGAATTTTTCTTTTCCTTTTCCAAACTTGATATCAAGAGATTTAACCAGGAAAAAAAGTTAACATTTCAGGGTTCAGATGGAAAAGCAAAGTATAAAGCAAACGCACTTTACTTCATTTGTTCTTCCAAAAATGTCAGATTATTCCACCGTGGTCATGTAGGGTGGCCAAGCCTGGGAAGGGAAACTTCACCCACAGGAAAGTGGGGGGTGGGGAATTAACTTGGTGGCAATTTCAAAATAGTTTTCAAACTGCTGAAGAGTCTCCAGCTCCTTTGACATGCAGAAATCGCACATAATAAAAGCACAGAAAATACGTCAGAGCATGCTAATTTTAATTGCCCAGAGGTTTTCAATGCAAAACACCGCAACTTAAATGCATAGTCCAAATTCTTGCTCCAAAGCCTCTGTCTTTGTGCATTGAAAAGAAGGAAAGACAACCCCACCAATTGTTCTCTGCAGATAAAGGCACTGTTTTGCAGATTTCCCCCAGATCAGTGCCAGACTTGCTAATGACCTGCCCACCCACCTGGGGCCCTTCCCAAGGTGGCCATCAGGAACTGCCCCACATCTTCAGAAGCCGGAATGCTTGATAGTGGACAACCCCAAGAAGGTTGTCGTTTCTTTTGAACGCTGGTCTTTAGGAACACCTAGAAGAGTTCATGCACCTTATTTGCCTAGAGAAGAGGGAAGTCAATAAAGTACACCTTTTTTAAAATGTCATTTTCCTTACGTAGGACACATATAAAGATGAATCCGTAGCATTTTTATTTTCCTGTGCAGGAAACAGGAGCTCAAGACCACAGAGAGTTTCACACTCTGGCATCAAGGCAGTTAAGCCAAAAACTGAATTAAAGTTTTGGGTATTTCGGGCCTCCTTTCCCCTTTAACCTAAGACTACCAGCTGTTGGTATACACACAAAAGCGTCAACAGTGCTGATTGTGTGTGTGTGTGTTGGTGGTGGGGAATTCATTAAATGAGTTATGCAGAAAACGAGGCCTGGAGAAAGGGTAGAATAAGATCTCTCAAAGGTACAACTGGGTAGACAAGCCTTCGTTTCCCTCCAAACCGGCTTGACCTTTGTCCTGAGAAGAGAACACATTGTCCACTGTTGTTCGTTTTTTTTTAAGGACTCGAAAAGTGCTGTGGAATTCTAACAGGGGCATGGTTAACTCGAAATCGCACACACACCACAAAGTGGGAGAGGGACATATGTGTTTGTGTGTGTCTGCCAGGAGCTTGTTCTGGTGGGTTTTGTTCCCCAAATATTTTGAGACCCCCCCAATACCCCTAAAGAGCACATCAATTTCCCCACTAGAGTGTTCAGGAAGAACTTCTTCACTTCCGTTTTTGTCTGTTTGTTTTTAAACTGCGTTCAACTGCCACGACCTACATTGTCCCGCGAGGCGCCAGCGCTGAGGAATAACCAGGGAATTTCAACGACAACTCAGCGCGGCAGCCCCTAGTCTGCGTTGTGCGGTGCTCTGCGGGGGTTCGCATCCGGCCGCCATGTTCCCGACTCGAGAGCCGCCCCCAAACCAAGCCTCCTTTCCACATCCCTCTCCTTTCCTCCCGCTCCCCCCCCCCCCCCCCCGGCTTAGCCGAGGCCGCCCTCCCCGCGAGGCTGCTTTCAACCTCCCCCACCACCCACCCACCCCCAGCCGCAAAACCCTGCTCGACGGCTGCAAGGCTTTGGCGCCTGCGCGCCGCGCCCGCAGGGGTGGGGGTAGGGGGAATCCTAAGGTCCCCAGTCTCGGCTTGAAAAGGCCGAAGCCACGGGGAGCAGGGGCGGGGTTGAAGCCCGGACCAGAGCCTCCTCTTTCCTCTCTGCGGGTCCCCGCTAAGGCCCTGGCCGGGCTCTCACACGTGCGCGCTAAAAACCCACTTCAAAGTGTGTTCCCAGTGCCGAGGAGGCCCCTTTTGGGTCAGCCTCATACTCAGGGAATGCAGGAGCCTCACCGCCTCCATTCCCGGCACCACAGATGCGCTCGGAGAGCCGAGCAAGAGGACGGTTCCCGACTGATGCGGATGCCGCAAGTGCTCTTTCGGGTACCACCGTCCTTATCCCCCACCCCCACCGCTAGTGGAAAAGAAATTGAACACAAAGTTTGCTGGCAGCGCTGTGCTGTAGTCTTCGGAGATCGCCATTGTTTGGGCTCGAATTGACCCCAGGTCGGGATTAGGCCGAAGCTGATTTCTGCTTTACAGCCCCGCCGGCCTAATGAGGCCGAGAGGCGATGGGGCGCGAAGCGTCCTCGGAGCCCAAGGCGATCCGCAAGCTTATGGCCGCCAAGGGCCCTGTTGGTGGAGGTCAAAGGGTCAGCGGGCAGAAACCGCGAGAGAATTGACCCTAGGAAATGAGGTCCCCTCCTCCCTGCCCAAACCTCAAGCGGAGATTTAGAAGAATTTGGTGTGTGGACAGGGGGTCCCCAAGGACTACTGAAACCCCTAGCGTCACTCTCCTCGCCTTCCCCCATGCTAGATCCCAATTGGAGCCTTGGAACTCCTGTGACAGAAAACAAGCTTAGATCCTAGTTACAGCAGTACCCTCCATTCATATGGTGGCAGAGCCTTTCAAATACTTACAAGGCATTATTTCTCTGGACTTCTGGTTTGGGCAGATTTCTTTGGAGGAAAGGGGGATATGGAAGCCAGGGGCAAAATAAGCAAGGAGAAGTCAAGCAGAAATGCATAGTACACCAAATCTGGAAGGCGTTGGGGACACTAACTAGGCCACCCTTCATAGTACCTACTAGGTAATCTTGCTTACCCTAGATGCTGATCTTGGAACCTTCCAAACTTGATGAAGACCAGAGCTCAGCAGCCATGCTTGATAACACTTCCCTTTCCTCTCATCTTGAGATATTATGCTAACCTACTCATTTTCAAGTCCAAGCTTGGACTTGGAGTTTAGCATTTGTGACTTGGACTGTGTGGTTACTCTCTTAGGTTGCTTAGTTTGCATTCAAGAATATAAATATGCATTCCTGATGCCAGATTATAAGCAAGAAAAAAAAAATCAAAGGATTCAAAGAAACCAAGTTTTCTTTGTAGAAAAATACGCATAAGCATAATTTCAAGAAATTTGCTGTACCCAAATCAAGAGGGAATCACAAGAAGCACATTTTTTTTATAGTTATTAGGTTATCATCATGGTTATTTGTCAGTTTCCTCTCATAGGACACTGAAGAGTGCTTTTCTGTAAAAATCTCTGGTAGAATATTTTCAAACCACTAACAAAAATATTTCGTGTTATTTAATTAAGGTTAGCAAGGGTTTTAGCCAGTGTTACTCGATCTATCTCTAGGTAAAGCTAGGTTAGGACTAGAGTCAGAAGGGAGGGAACTCATGGAGAAAACAGTAAATTGTGGAAGCTCATTGACTATGAAGAAAGGCTGGCCATTTACATTTCACAATGACACAAATTTAGTCAGCCTTATGAATAAAAAGCCCTCTGAAAATTGCTGAGCATTTAAAATTGTCTCTGGTTTCTATGAAAGGGAAAGTCTGAAATATGGATCTGGTCCAAACCTCCAATGTCAAGGTCAAGATTGGGATGTCTGGGTTGGGTGTGATGAACTAACTGACCTGGTTACATGCTTAGCACATGTATGATCATCCCAATTTCTGTTCATGGCATTCAAATGGATAGCAGCAAGGCGAAGACACCATTTCTCAATAACAAAATATTGCCTCCAAAGAAAAAACTGTCAATACTTATTTGTTGACAAAAATAAGTAGATAACAAAATGGATAATTTTAATGGACCTTGAGAATCAAAGTTTGTCTTAAAACACCAGAAATTCTCTAAGCATTTCAATTTTATATTGATTTATTTGAACATGGAAAAAATATTGGGCACCAAATACAAAAAAAAAATTACATAAATACGATGTGCCAAGACTTTTATTTCTTCAGAAAGAACAATCAACAAAATTCTAGAATTGAAAATGATTATATAATATCAAATTAACTGCCACCAAAAACTGAGAGCATTGCCCCTTAAAGCGAAAGAGGTACTTAAGCCTATTCATTACATTTCTAAATACTTTACAATCCCTTATCTGCACTTTTCTGTTATTCATGCAGAGATTGGGCTCTCAATAACCAACAAACAGCACCCTAAAAAAAGTCTCCAAACTCTACCCACTTCAACCCCCCAAAATAGTGATCAGTTTCTTTTCCATAGACCCACTGTAAAAAGAGCTGCTTGTCCAAATGAGTTGCTTCACTGAAGATTAAATGGATTGTTAACATTTTATCACAAAACACAACAACCATTTTTCATTGTTACTGATTTTAATGGAAACAATGCTCTTAACATCTTTGCCTACAAGTAATGAACTTTAAAAATAATGTATTTTGCAAATGTTTTTCTTTCCACAGTATCATTTAGGAACTGCTGCAGTTATTACACCGCTATATAAACATTATGAGTAATTGTGATAATCATGAATTGAACTATATACAGCAAACAAATCAGCCTTTGCCATCCAAAATTTTTAAAGACTATGTTTTTGTTCTTTTTTTTTTGTTTTTGTTTTTTTAAAGAAGAAGCACTTTAACCATGAGAAGCACTGTTCAGCCGGCCTTGCTCATTGTCATTTCAGAGGTGTGCTATCTTTTGAAGCTAAACAGATTTGATAGGCAGATTAGGTAAGTCATAGATACAAACATGTAGGTATATGAGTGATCTCTCAACAGACATGCATCCTGCCATAATTTTCATTTTTATGTAAAGTAATAAAGAACTAAGGGACATAAAACTAATTAGGTTACCTTATGTTTATATATATAGGGCAGGAATGATTAAATCCAGCTTCTCAGTCTTTGAAGTACAAGATTGAGATGTCATGGCCACTAAGTGAATTGATCAGTATTATTTGATTTGCATGCCGAAAATCCAGGACAAACACATTTAAACTCGCAGTTAAACAACCATCTGAGCTAGAGATAAAGAAAAAAAGGGTCCTCCCCAGATGGAAACTGACATTGGAAGGAATCTAGACTGCAATAGAAAAATAATTTAACAATTAAAAAAGGGATCTGAGTGAGTTATAAATACCAACAAACAAAATTCAATTTACTCACATCTCCTATTTGTAGGAGTCTGTTACAAAACAAAAAAGTCAGTATGGTTCAAAAATTGTAATTTGTGTTCCTTTTCTCAAAACAATAATTGTTTAATGCTAAAGCAGTTATAATCAAAAGCTGTACAGAATTTGTTAGAAAACATTTATCCATAAATATTGTTCAGTTCCCGGCACTTGCAGCAATAATTAAATTACAAACGATAAATATGGCATCAACGGATATGTATTTACAAAAAGAAAAGTTATTACAAAAGGCAACTGTATACTAAACGTCACAATCTGTGTAGAGTAACATCATATCCTCAGCCTGAAAAAATACTGAACAACAAGTTTCGACCCCATTAGACGAAGATACATTCACAAGTGTAATGCTTTGAAGAAAAGTTCAAGACATAACAGGACTTTGGCATGGTTTAAGACTGTGAGAGTTTAAACAATCACCACTAAGGCGAAGAATTTTCATCAGTTTAACGTCACCACCACCAAGCCATCGATAACTTCCTCAAGAAACAGGACAAGTGTTAATTAAAATGATTTGAAGGAGTTTCAGAAAGGGGTGTACAGAGCAAGAGGAGGGGGGCAGGAAAAGCAGTGAAAAGATTTTGTAAAAAATTCTTTCAAATGCCAAAACATTTTCTAATCCTGAGAAAAGGGCATGGCTACTTTTGGATCTTGCCCCAAACCTTCCTGAACAATTGCAATTACCAAGATGTAGCCCTAAATATGGCCTCTTGCTTTAAAACTCCATTTCCATCTGATTTGTCTCAGTTTTCTTTTTTAAATGCATTTTGGTTGTCCTCAGACGTACCATTCGTTAAAATTGGGAGGAAGTCCAGGGTTGTGGCTGGTGCTAGTTTGAACTGCAGAAGGGGTTTTAGTGGTATCTTTACTGTTTGCAGAAGCTATAGCGGGTGGAGTGGAAGATTCATAGCCTGAACTGGCAGCAGGGGAAGAATCTGACCCTTGAGATTCATGAACCTAAAATTAACATGTATATATTATAATGAATATAATTCCAACTGGCAATGTGAAAGCAATAATAAATAAATAAAACCCCCAAATAACAACAAAACAAGAGCAGATTTGAATACTGTAAGAGAGCAAGACCGCCCGCTGGCCCACTTAAAAGAGAAATGGGATTTAAAAAAATTGTTTTTCCATATTACTGATGTCTAGATACCCCCTAGCATTTCCACCAAAAACCAGGCTGGAAAAGGAATAAAGAATTCCATTTTAGTCATGCTACTTCAAAAAAATGCTTTCTCCGTGGATGGAGTGGGCAAGTAGTTATTCTGCCTGCCCTATAAAATAGTCACTCCAGATTTCACTTTCAGATTTTGGCCTGGAAAAGCAGGTATAGAGATGAGTGACACAGGGGTGAGTTGGGGGTTGGGTGCTGTGAATTCCCACACAACTGTGTTGGAATTAGACTAAGCTCCTCGGCCCTATTGTTTTATCTGAAGCAGAGGAGCAAACCAATGACACTACCCCGGGTTCGGAGCGCCCACTCCGGATTCCCTCCGTGGGCTGAGATAGGATGAGGTGGCCACGGAAAGCTCCAGCCCTGGCGAGCTCGGTTAGAGCTTCCCGGTAAACAACTGATTGTTCCGTCCACTCTCTTCCCCCTCCCAACTCAGCTCCCTCCTTCTCGACCCTCCTTCCACCCCCATCCTCAAAATGGGTTCAAGGTGTCAGTGCTGGAGCAAATCGGATTTAACGTGAAGGATAGAGGGTTGGCAGCGCGGGCGCTTCCGTTCTGCGGCCCGGTATCAGGCCGAATGTTTACAAACCGCCGACCGCTAATAAAGAGGTAATTACCTTCATGTGTTTGCGCAGGGAGCTCGGATGTGTGTAGGACTTGTCGCACACTTTACAGATATAGGGCTTGTCCGAGGTGTGCACATGCATGTGCTTCTTGCGGTCGCTGCTGTTGGCAAACCGTCTGTCACAGCCTTCGAATTCACATTTGAAAGGTTTCTCACCTGCAAAAGGCAAAAAATGCAGAATAGAGGGAGGGGGGAACATAGTTAAACCCAGAAACTTCTGAGTGCTGAGCGGGAGATTGAGAGGCCGGCGGTCTTTCTGCAGAGGGAAGCGCGGACTGTGGAAGGATGTAGCATCTGTTCCCCCCCCCGGGGGGGGGACACCCAGAGCGTTGATTGAGTTTGCTGAGTTGGAGAGTGGTGATCTTAGGCAGGGGTAGAGTAGGGCCGGCCCAGAACCCGAACATCCCTTTGTTTTCTCCGGAGCAGAAAGCTGGGGGATCTTCAGAAGTTTACCCAAGTTGTGCTTCCACTCCAAAAGAGCTAGGGCTCCCAATGTGCGGGCACATTACGCCACCACCTCGGCAGTGTAACCAAGCTGGGTAGGACAATGGGCCGGGAATGGGACAGTCCTATCCGTCCCCTTTGTGTCTTTTAATTTGCCTCTTTCAAATGTAGCGATTTTACTAAGCCTGATACTCTTAATAATGTTCGGAAAGAGAACACTAGGTAAATCCAGGGACTACATACAATTTTACAAGAGATTCTGAGCAAGGCACAGAAACCAATGCCTTTTCTACTTTAAGCTTTCCTCCAAAGGACTAAACTGAACCTGGAACTCCAAATAAAAATAGTTTGACAAAAGTATCAGTCATTTAATTAGAAGATATGCCAATCAAGTGTAAAAAAGAACGGAAGTAACCAAAGTTAGTTTTCATTAGCATTTCTATGGTTGCCTTCCCCGAATGTGTTCAGAGAGCTAAGTCGCTTGTAAGCAATATACTCCCAACACATTCGGAATCTCTTCCTAGTAACCCAGAAAAGAACAAAAAGAGGTGGCGCCAGTTGGTTCCTGGGCGCGAGAAGGTCCCAATTAGTTCCTGAGACCACAGCAGCCTTCTCGGGAACTTAGAACTCGGCAAAAGCGCCGCAGGTTCCCGGGGGTGAGGGGTGGACAGGCTGTGACAGCGCTTCATACTGAATGGTCTCGGCGGGGCGCCGCCCCTCGGGCTGGCCTCCACCCCACTCCCTCTCTCGCTGTCCAGGTCCGCTTGGTGGCAGGGTGCCCTGGGGAGGCCCGCTCCCACCTGTCTGCTCCCCTTACCTGTGTGGGTCCTCTTGTGGATCTTGAGGTTCTCAGAGCGGGCAAAAATCTTCCCGCAGCCCGGGAAGGGACATGGGAAGGGCTTCTCGCCAGTGTGCACTCGGATATGGTTGACCAGTTTGTACTTCGCCTTGAAGGACTTGCCTTCGCGGGGACATTCCTCCCAATAGCAGACGTGGTTGTTCTGCTCCGGGCCCCCCACATGCTCCATGGTGACATGCGTAACTAACTCATGCATGGTGCTGAAGGTCCGGTCGCAGCTCTTCTTGGGCCGGCTGAGCTGAGCCTCCTCGATCCACTTACAGGACAGCTCCTGCTTGATGGGCTGCCTCATGTAACGGAAGAAGGCGCCCGGCCCGTGGTGGGCCGCCACGTTCACGCCCATGTTCATGTTCATGGGGCTATAGTTAGGGAACTGTGCACTGGCCGCGTAGGGGTCAGTGCGCGGGCTAGCCACGGGGCGATACGGATCTGCACGGCCAAATAGCTCCCCGCGCAGCCCAAGATGGACCTGGTTGTTGTCCACGTGCCCCGTGGGCGACGGGTGCCCAGCGCCCTGCTCATGAAGCCCGGGAAAGAGCAAGTAGCTAGGAGGCTCAGGAATACCAGTTGGAGCGTGAAGACTGCTCGCCGAGCCGGCGAAAAGCCCGTGCTGCCCGCCCCCGGAGGCTGCCTCGCTGAGCCCAGAACCGCGCTGACGGAACAGAAAGTCGCGCGTGGAGTTGAAGGCGGCAGAGGCAGCGCCGCCGTAGGTAGGCACCTGGCTGGCGTGATGGTGGTGATGGTGATGGTGGTGGTGGCCCAGGGCATTGGCATAACCTGAACCCTGCGGTGTGAAAGCTGAGCTCTGGCCCGAAGACAGATCGTGAGCGGTGGCTGGGCTCAGCTTGAAGGCGGCGGCGGCAGCGGCGGCGGCCGCAGCGTGGGTTGAGTCCCCGAAGGGATTCAATCCCATGCCTGCAGGCTCGCGGTTGGGCATCTCGTGGTGGCGCGGCGCACCGAAGCTGCCCACTCCCAGCCCAGGGAACTGCGGGCCTCCGTCCAGGAGCATCGTCATAGGTGGGGCGTTCTGGACACAGAAGATCCGGCTGAAGTGAGCAAGGGTGCAGGCGAAGGAGATCCCTGAAGGGCCGTAGTCGGAAAGGGATGGCGGCGGTGGAACACTGCCCGGAGACCCCCTAGGCGCTACCCGGAGCTGCAACTTTCCTTGACTGCGAGAGTCTCCTGCAGAGGGACAGGAGGGAGGAGGGGAAGAAAAAGGGTTGGGGGGAGGGTGATGGGAGAGGAGGAGGGAGAAGGGAGGAGAAAAGACTCTAGTACTAAATCTGCTTAACAAACTAACGGGAGCGCACAAAGAAAAATAAGCAAAATAATAAGTGGAGGGCGGGGTTTGTCAATCCTGTCCCGGACACCCCTCCTCTACTCAAGAGCGCGGAACCACGGGGCCAGAAGGCTCCTTGGGTACCGGCTTTCAGGCGCAACTGCACCAAGTAGCAGAAGCGGAATGTGACCAGAGGGCAGGCAGCCTTCAGTAAGCAGGCTCGAACCTCACGGCTCGCCTCGCGAGTCCAAGCCTCTTCACCTCCAGAGTAATGTCCTTGGACTGATAAAGTCAATCACTCACTCCTCGCACATAAACCGAGCGGGAGGCTGGGCAGCGCGCACCAATGGGGAGCCAGCTGGCCCGAGATCACCTGACCCCCGGCCCTGTCGCCCATTGGCCACCGCCACACTGATTGGCAGCGCGAAGCGGAGAACATGGCAGCCGCTGCCGGGCGACCACAGCTGATTGGGTAGCTGCGGAGCGCCTGGCAGGTGAGGCGGCTGCTGCTCAGCGTCCCTGAGAGGGTTCCGCCGGGCTTGCGGGGCTGTAGGGAACTGGGGCCAGGCTTCTGCAAGCGGCGGGACAGAGCTGAGCCTCTCTCTGGCTTGGCTCTGCTCCAAGCCGGCTCCAAGCACTCCTCGCGCGCTCTGCACCCGCCTGGGCTAAAGAAACTCTTTGACACGGGAAGATACTTGTCGCTGCCGTTCCCTTTCGGTCCAGAAGACACTGTGGTACCCACTTGGGACCCTGTTGCCTCACCACCTTGAGGACCTTTTCCTTCCGTAGGTGCCGGGAACAAATTACTGCATGAGTGGGACCAATCTGTATTCCTGACCAGCTCTGGCTTCCACCCTTATACCAGACCCAGGCCGGATCAGCTTCCTCCCTCCCGGTGCCCCAGACTAGAGGTAGCGGTCCACTGCCCACACTAGAAGAAACGATAGCTCCTAGAGCCTACCACCGTAATTCGGAGTCAGACTGTGACTCTGTGGTCTGTGATTAGCGGCTGTACTCACTGCTACTCAGCAACATCCCCCCGCCCCGTGATACAACAGACACAATACAACAACCATGTACAACACAACCTTAGCAAATAGCAGGAAACACAAACGAAACAAAACCACACCTCCCGAAAGACGCATAACATACTAAATAAAGTAAGCAACACAGTATCAACACTAAACAAAGGACAGCGAACATATAGACACCAGAAACATGCATAGATGCTAAATAAATGTTGTGTAAGAACACAGCTTATGTACACAAAACAGAGTAAACACACTGGACAGTAACTGCTTTCCGTGTGGCTGAATCAACAAGCTTTGAATTCTCAACGTTTTTAAACGCAAAAGTGCTAAGGACTACCAGGGAATGGAATTTTCCTCCCCTTTTAACATCCCGGGCTTTGCTCTCTTCTATGCCTACCCAGTGAAGCACCTAGTGACCCAGGGAAGCAGTTACTCCCTTAAGGAATTGCTTTCCAGGGGTCTGTGTTGGAGTGGCCTCCTTATCCACCAATCTTCCCCTGGTGAGAGGTTTTTTTTTCCCCTGAACAAAATGACCAAAAACAGGGTTATAAATCCACCCATGATTTGTGCGACAAAGCACTAGCAAAGGGTGGAAGAAAGTGAGTAGGGAGAAAAGACTGAGAGATAGCTGTGATTCCCACATCCCAAGCAGGGCAGAGCCTCCAAAGTCTGTGCCTTGAGGCAACTCACAGCCTGGCCGCCATCTCTCTGTAGGAAACAACATCTGATCAAGTTCAGAGGCGCCAGGAGAGACCGCCTCAAGCAGCGCGGTTGTAACTGCAGTTTTTCGGTTTCTGCCCTCCTATCTGACTGATCTAGCCAACACCTCACCTTCTAAGATAGTTTGCCTAGAGAAGGTGCTACTGGCACCACATCTTATAGTAGTCACCCCTTCACAGCCAATTCACCCCAATCTCACTCCACATTTAGAGTCCCTCCCCAAGTTGGAAGGTGAGTCCACAGCTGACTTTTAAATTGTTGCATCTACCGAAAACAAGTTCTTAAAAACCAAAAAATGGCTTTCTTCCTCTACAGAGTTTCTTTGCGGGGGGTTGGGGTGGGGTGGGGTAGGGAGTTTTAGAGAATAACAAATATGCTTAAATCATGCAAATGAATTCCGTGGAGTCAGGTTTGCAAAAATAGAGGGTGGGGGGAGGACTGCTTTTCTTCCTTTCCCCCTGGTCTTATTTTTCCTTAATTTCCTTCCGAGCACTCCGGTACCTCTCCTCACCCCTACCACCCCAGGACTTATAGCTGCTTAGGAAAAAGTTTGGATCCCGTCAGCATGAAGATGCAGGGAAGGCAGCTGTCCCGCCACGGCTGCTGCTAGAGTTTCCCGGCAGTCCCTGCAGATACCCGGATAAGCGAGGGTCTTGCAGGATTGGAAATCTGAGCAAGCTACCCGGCAAAGGATTGTAGAAGAGGGTTGGCAGCTGAGGACTAGCATGCCTCTTTTTGGGGAGGAGTCTTGAACGCAGGACAAGGGGATGCTGCTGCTGCTGACCTACCGGGTACCAAGTGTCCGTTTTGATGCGGCCACATTCTGATAATTAATTGCCTCCAGCACGTGCTCTGCAGTCCCTGGAACAAAAAGACATAATTCAATTAGATCATCAACCGAGAAGTGGGAAGGTGGGAAGTGGGGGAGGGGGAGTCCTAGTTAAGAGGCAGACCTGAGGCGGTACAGCTAGGCCAAAACCAGGCAGAGGAGCTCTTCCCAAGGCTGCCAGGCCCCTTAGGAGTGCAGTTGTTCAGTGAGGCCCAGGGGTTCCAGATACTACCCAAAGGATGAGACTGGGGACTCTATGAGCAACAGGGCACAGGCAGGCCATTTCGAATTCTGTTGTGGTTGGTATGGGTGGGAGTTTCCATATTTGGGGAGGGGAAGCCCTGACTCTTCATCGCGTTGGAAAGCAGTATCTCTCCAGCTGTAGCAAGTCACCGCATGAAAAAATAAAGCTCCCTGCACCTCACAAAACAAATCAGTGTTGTTGGGCAAGAGAAAAGTTAACTTTTTCTCAGGACTTGCAGCTTCTCTCTCCAGTTGCTTTTTTTGAAGGAGACTCTGGGAAAGACTTGCGGTGGGGGTGGAGCTAGAGCTTTGGGGAGCTGAGTCTAAGAGCCAGCCGAGTGGCGACTTGAAAGAACAAAATTTTCCCCCATACAGAAGCTAGGGCCAGAGGTGGAAAGCATTCCTAGTCGTGCCCCTCCCCTCCCCCTCTCCCAGGTGCAGAAGGGAATCATGGCGTCAGGCAGGACCACTCGAACCTTGGGTCGTGGTTCTTATTTTCCACTATAACCGAAGCTCCCTCAGCAACTTTGGCTTACTGGGGTTTACATGTGTATTAGGCCGCCTAAATTAACCAATAAATCTCTTTTATGTGTCCCCCAGTTGTATGTGGTCTGGTCTAAATATCCACATGTCTGCATGGATAGGAAATATAATAGGGTCCTTTCCCTCACACTGAGTTCAAACAGTAAAGGGGGAAAAGATTATTTTTTTATACCCAAATCTAAAGCAATAAATAAAATCAGAGAAGCTTATCATTGCCAAATGAGCAAAGCTTTTGAGTCTGATTCTTTGTAGGACCTAACTTGGAGGAGGAGGAGGGGAAAAAAAGACCGCTGTGAAGGGCAACAGGGTAGAACTGGTTTCTCCATGTAACCCAGAGCCTCAGCACGCAGCACTTTGCCCTTCTTTCCTTCCAGTCGCCCCCAAAAAACAAAACATGTGCCGCACATTGTGTTATCATGCAATATTTTTTAAAAATTCTGTAGCGGACGCGAAATGATTCTAAGTCGGAGACCTAGCAATTTTCTTTAAGTCCAAGGGAAACACTGCGGTCGTTTCTTCTGTTTTATATTTAGAAAAGACTTGCAATCTAACACTCACAACATTTTAAAGACCCTTTAAACCCAGCAAGCGGATTTCCGTTCTGCCAATGCTTCCTGATTTATTTCAATAAATGAATCTTTGAATCCAGGAAGGGAATGATTCCAAGACGCTGAATTTGGTGCCCCGCCTCTCTCCGGTGGAGTACAAAGTATTTCTCGTTGAAATGTGTCCTTGAAATTCACCATTATTCGAAGGTGGGTTTTTTTTGTTTGTTTGTTTGTTTTTTGTTTTGTTTTTTTTTTTTTTTTTTTTTTTTGGTAAACGACAATTTCTTTACATAAATCTCTACTCACTCTAGACCTTTTAAAAAGAAAATAAAAGAAGAAAGAAAAAAGGGGGAAATCGGCAAATGGCAATAAAAAATGAAGGAGGAAGAAAATAAGGGCAGAAATGTGTTTAAGTCGTCTTTATTTTTATGCTAAGATAAAGCTCTTAATTGGTTTCAGCGGTAGAGCTGATGGACTCTGGGACCTGCGGACACACTGACCAGGCTCACTGAACTCCAGATTTTACTGACTCCTCCAGTTTTCACTACAGTCTGGTCATTTGGCAAATATTTTTAAAGCCCTAAATACCTTTAAAAATGAATAGAGAATTAACAGATAGGTATTGTGAATCAACCTTTTTTTCCTTAAAAATTATTTTGTCTTTGTCCTATGCACTTTCAAGGCATATTGCTGCCCAATGTAATGAAATGCAAAGAAGACAAGGCTGAGGCGTTTCCATTGCACTTGTCAATCAGGGCTGTACAGATATATACCCTTGAACTCTAGAGATGCAGGCTGAAGTAAATGTGGCTAAACTTGGAAACACAAGGCAGGGCTTAAGCCAAGGCTATCAAAATCCACTTTGGGATTAAGAAGGTAGTGCCTGAAGTCCAGGAGATTGAGGGAACAGTACTCATGAGCCCAGCCCTGGTGAAAGGTTCCAGATAAATGGTGATCCTGTCTCCTCAGGTGCTGTCACCAGAGTCCCTTTATACCTCCAAGGGTACCCAGTTGTTTGTCTCCATTAGCCACGTGGCTTGGATGCCAAAAAGGACAAGTCACATTGAGAAAGAATTTTTTCTTTCTTTTTCTTTCTTTCTTTCTTTCTTTCTTTCTTTCTTTCTTTCTTTTTACTTTTATGAGACCAGAATACCTTGGTGTGTCAGATCTAGAAAACAGGCAGAGACTACCAGAAGAGGTGCACAATGATACAGTTTTAAATGAACTATTTTAGTCACTAAATAGCATATTTGACTTACATTTACAAGTTCTTCTCCAGAGACTCAGTGGGATGGGCTAAGAGAAAAGGATTTCAAGTCAAGTTTGCTAGTATTATAGAACACACATTAATGTACAATTTACCCTGAACGTCGAGGTGACCTCTAAACTCCTAAATGTTCAGTTAGTTCTAAAATGTAGATTAGCTCAGTTCTCAGACCAGTAAAGAAGCCTTAGACTCTAGTGATGTATTTGCTCACTAATTTCTCTGCTTCGAGACTAAATCTTGCTCCTTAAGTGATGGAAACTTATTTCTGGACTACCCTAGGGTTGCTAGTAGCGACTCTCCTGGTGTTTAGTTCTAGAGCATTCATTTCCCTAATTCAGGCCTATTCCAACACTCCGACTTTCTATGAGCAGAGGCTGCTGCTTCCTTGGCAGTCTTTTCTTCTATAGAAGTTGAAAGCACAGATTCCTTTACCCCTTAAAATTCTCGTTCAGATTTCAGAGGGTCTTTACACAGTTCATGAGTGTCATTTTGTAAAATCAAACTGCACTTGTTTTGGGGGCCTTTCCTAGTGAGAGGATAGGAGGTAGAAACTTTGATATTAAAACAAAGCACTTTCCTCCCTTTCCTCTTTCTCTCCTACCTCTAAACTAGACTGAGTCAAGGAGTGTTAGACAAATGTCTGATTTGGACTTGAATGACAAACTGTGACATGCAATGCCTAGCCTGTTGTGTTCCAATGGTCCAGGAGCCAAGAATGGTTCTTAAATCACCTTTAAAGGGTTAGAGGTGGAAAAGGGAAGAAAAGTGAGGAGAGATTATGCTACACTGGTGGCAGGTGGCCTGAGGAGCTTCAAACACTTTCCATTCCACCATTTACAGGAAAGGTTTGCTGACCCCTGGGCTGGGGAATGACTGCAGTCTCCAAGAAAAATACATATTCTCTTAGGTTTTACACAGACCCCTTTCAAGATGCATTTGGTATTAGATATGATTTTTTTTTTCTGGTAACACCTCAATTATGAGAATCACACTAGCTTTGGAGAAAGGTTTAAAAAAAACGTCAAAGAAATGGTTAGCCTTGGAGAGGAAAGAGGGGATGAGGAAGAGAAATGAGGAAAAAGAGTTGTGAATATCTCAATCAGTGACTAGATGACCTCTGACCCTGAGGGTGGTTTTATTGTCTCCCTTCTTTGGCTAGAGATACATAGTTTATTGACCCTTTCTGCGTGACTGAACCCTGAGGGGCAACCACAACCACCAAGCAAACCGAAGCATGTGAGTCCAGCCTGAGGCTGCTGAGCAGCTTGCCTTCAGGAAGCCAGAGGGAAGTGACCTCGATTCCCTAGGCCCAAGGGGTCTTGAGGAACACAGAGGTCAGTGTCTTGCTTCTGCTCAACTCAACTCTGCCCTCCTAGGTCAGGGCATGGGGTACAGACACACACACACACACACACACACACACACACACCCCTCCTGGAACCACGCCCTACTTTCTCTCCCTACAAATGCCTTTAGCCAGTAGACTTTTAGCATTCCTTCCCACAGTTCCTCTGTTTTCATCGATGGGATGAGCTAGGGTATACTTTACTAGTAAACTGAATGCTTATCATACTCCAGACCCTGAGTCCTACTCCCAACTTTGAGAATACTAAAGCACAGTAACCAAACAGATCACTGAAATGATTCCAGGACATTTCCAACAATCTAACATATGAGCATGTGTGTGTGTGTGTGTGTGTGTGTGTGTGTGTGTGTGTGTACATCCTGTATCTATTTGGCTATCCTATTTTCAGGATTATAGTGTGGATGGGATAAATTGTCATATCAAGGAACTTACTTAAATATGCCCTATCCATGGGCCACAAGAGAAAGTGAGTGGAGCAAACTTCCTGCATGTCAGGTCTTTCCAAAGGTGGTAATTGTGGAAAAGTCAAGTTGAAGCAGAGTAGCTTGAAGGTCTAAAAAGAGATGCTATGAGCTTCCTAATATGGCTCAGCATGCTCTTTTTCTTTTAAAACCACAGGAACCATCAGGAGAGACTGATGCTTCTACATGAGCAGGAAGTCTGATCACTGTCTCTTGCTAGTGCCTTATCCCTACCCACAAGACACACTGTAGGCATAGACAGCCCTTGAGATTCAGCACAGAGCATTGCCTTGACCCTTTTCCCACCATGCCGTGTGTGTGTGTGTGTGTGTGTGTGTGTGTGTGTGTGTTTATGTATATGTATATGTATATGTATATGTATATGTATATGTATATATATCAACCTCTTTCCCTATTTGCTCTGGCTGTGTTGTGTCCTAGCATTCCTTTGCTCCATCTTTCAGGATCCAAGTTCAATGTCCACCTGGCCCTTTGCAGTCTCCATGTCACACTTTCTCCTGGTTATCTCAAATTCATAAAAAAGGCTTCAAGAACAGGAAGGCCAAATTTCAGTGAGAACGTCCTGGATATCTCTAAGACAGGTGAAATTCCGGAGTCCAAACTCTCTGTCCAATCCATTTTCCTTACCCGAATGCACACACTTCAGTACAAACTAGCTGAAGAGGGCTAAAGGTCAAGTTCTTGTGAGGACCAAGGGCATCATAATGTCCTTAAAGTATTCTGGAAAAAATCCTTCTCCACTTAAAGACCTTTTTTCCACTTTAGAAAAGAGTTTTTCCTTTCTCTCATCTTCCTGAAATGCTTTTAATTTCTAAGGTTTTGGGGGCCAAGAGATTCTCCACTGCCTACAAAAACAAGCTGACTTCTTGATCATTTCTATACAATTTATAACTAGTGTGATATATATACACAGGAGTTTGTAATTTGCTCCCTAGGAAGGAGTATCAATGACCTTAATAGACACACTTAAACACTCTAGCTCCTACATGATCTGTTAATTGTATGGGTCTTGATTATGGAGTAATATTGAGTATCTAGTTTTCTTTTCTATCTTTTACACTACTCCTCTGCATCCCCAAGTTGAGAAGAGAAGGAATACTGTGTTTCTGGTCTAAAAGCAATAGTTGGATCTAGGTTGAAAGCCCTGGCTTCAGGCTGGAGTAACCTTAGAATCTCCAAACAAAGAGATACCTAGACTCATCCCAGACTGTCATACTCACTGTCTAGGGAGGAGTGCCAGGGCACTATTTTTCAAGGACTTTTGCTAATTGGAATGTAATCTCATCTTACCATAGGCAGGTACCTGGAGCCTATTTGCTCCTGCAGATGTTCCAGGCTCATGTTCTTGGTCCTGGTATGATCACCAAGGTTTCAGTCACTCCAAGTAGGGGTACTCTGCCCATAAGCTTGAAGTTGTCCACTCTAGACTTCTGTTTCTATCTGTTCCCTTGGCTCCCTAGATTTTTCCCATGTAGGAAAACTTCTTCAACTTCTCTCTCACTCTTCCTACTCTTAGGAAATATTCTCTTGCCCTCATCAGAAGAGAATGAAATTAAAGAATTATGATAGAAATAATCTGTTCCTAGGTCTGGCCCAGTTATTCTGAAAGGACTCTATGTTAGCAGTGTAAAGATGATTTCTACTGGGAAAGAGTGAGGAAAGGAGCTCCATGAAGAACAAGGCTGCTTTCTTCATCCTAGTAGCTCCAGTCCTGGCCTTAAAAGAAATGAGAAGGAGATGGGGGGTATTATTTACAGTTGTGCCCTAGTGACATTTACTTTGCTGCCATTTTTGTCTGCCCTAGCCAAGTACATAAACCTTATGTCTTGAGAAAGGCAACTTTATGTTCACTCAGTTTCTGGAGCCATCTAGGTTTATTGTGACTTGGTTCCAGTTCCCAAGACACCTCTGAGGTAGTAGGGTTGAAAACTTAATAGGGACACTTTGGTTCCTTTATTTATATAAGCAATAGTTGGCTTCACTCATCAAAATATTTACAACTTTGATACTGCATTTAAGACATTCTGAGGTACCATGAGAGAGTAGGATTAAATGATGCTCCCAGTCACTAGTCATGCAGATAATCCAGCAAAACAGCTTAGCAGCCTGAAAATGCAAAGCAAGGGTTTGAAGTTTTAGAACAAATATTTTTTGGTGTTAATTACTCTGTTGATGACTTACAAGTTTAAGAGTAAATACTAGAACAAAGATGCTTCTTTTTCTTCTATGTCCTTTTCAATCCAGATGTGTTTTGATGTTTGTTGGAACAAACATTCAAATGGAAAGACTCTGCATTTTGGGAATCAGAAAGAGTCAGCTTGATTTGAGTTCATGCCTTTTTTTAAACTTGGGAAGAAACTTCTTTCATCAGCATTTTAATTTTGTCTATTTCTGCATATAGTCTTCAAGATCGAGGATTTTATTTGGTATTCCTTACTTTCTGAGTGTTTTAAAACAAATTTAAAGATCACCTGGCAACAATTTGAGGCTTATTGTTATTCTTTTAAATTCTTCAATTTATAAAACTCCCAGAACTACACACATTCACACAAGGTTAGCCATGAAAGAGGCTTTGTAGACCCTATCAACCCATGTGGAAGCTTGTACTGTCATTCTACAGCTGTGTAGGACTCAAATGATTATTTTGAATGTAATGAACAAATGAATTGGGAAGCAAACTGCTTTGGGAGATTTCCTGGCTCTACTTTGTTCATCACACATATCATTTAGTTTCCATGCATTGTTATTATAATGTAGGTAGACCACAAATAACCTAGTGACAGGAACAGAGGTTCCCCCACCCCCACCCCGCACACACATACCACACACACAGGATAACACAATGGAGAAAGTATAGTATGCATGTAGTCTGTAATATGAAACTCTCTAATTCATAGAAACCACACACTAAATGGATAATTTCTGCTATCACTAAGTGATCTTCAGTTGTTTAAAAGGGTTCGTTCAATATTACTGTCTACTATTTAAATATGCCACTCCAAGGGAAGGATGTGCAAGTAGGAACTGTGTCCTAGATCTTCAGGAACAGAAATTTCAGACATTTGCACAAATTCAAATAGTAAAAAAATACATCTGGTGGGGAAATGAATGAGTCTTTCCTGTTCCCAAGAGAAGCAACATTACAGACCTCACTGGTGGTCACTGGACTCTGAGGCATTTGCAGGTCGTAGCACTTTCTGTTACATTTCTGAGAGGAGAAACACATCTGAAGGAGCTTCTTCTCTGAGCCAAAGCAGGAGAGAAGCATTCCACTGGGAAGGTAGCTGCAGTCACCCACAACCCCAATCTCCTCACCTCCATGTTGACAGACTGGAGGCAGCCCCTGGCATTCTCATTCCGTTTGGGCTGGAGAGGAGGGCTTACTGTGAGTCTATGAGTTACTAGCTTGTTCCCTGGCATTTGTTTAGGACGCCGCATCTGTGTCACTCAACTTCTTCCAGGTCTTACCAGACTTCTTGGGCTATTCTGAGTTTTTAGATATCAGCAGCAAAATTAACAAAAACAACACATTTATTATAACGCTACAAACACCCACAAGAACTACATCTAAGCCCGAGCCACAAGTGTTGTAGACAGAATGTTTTGTTGAGAGGCTTTGAGGTTTGTCATTGGGCTGAGATTGAAGCAAGGATGCCAGGATCTCTGTGTGTGGAAGGTGGGGAGAGATTATTAGTAAAATTGAAATCTGAGGTGCTTCTTCAGCAGCGTGCTTGGAAAAACTAAGTGGCGGCTCACACCTCTAATCGCAGCACTTAGGAGGCTGAGACAGCAGGAGAATGGTGAGGTGGAGCCCAGTCTAGTTCCAATACAGCCTAAGCTACTGGGTAAGGACCTGCCAAAACCAAAAGCAAGCAAACACTACCACCTCTCTTCATAAACAAAAACAAACAAACAAAAGCCAAAAGAACAACGAAAAGAAAAAATATAGTGTATGTGTATGTAAGGACAGGCCTTGTTAGGTCCACGATGCTTTCCCCCAACAAGCAGCTTCTGCGGCGCCTTTCTGGGGACACCACTTAGGACAGTGCCCGCGGCTCCCGCGCTTTCGGTAAGCTGGCGTTTGCCTGGTCTCCTCTTCCGGTTGGACAGGAATCAGAAGATCAGCTACTTTGCGATCCAGGGAGGGTGAAGTAGTGGCAGATCCGAGTGCAAAAACTAGAGAGAGCAGGGACCCCCAGAGCTCATCCCGTTGTCTGCTGCGGCCTCGCACCCTAGAGGGGAGAGAGAGGGGGCCTGGAGAGGAGGGAGTCGGCTGCTGGCAAGAAGTAGGAGGAAAGGGATTGGAGGCTGGCGCCGAGCCCAAACTACTTGGACGGCTTTCGTTCCATTCTATTCCCTGTGGGGAACCTCCTCCGCTTTTTCTCCTCTCCCCCCTCCCTCTTTTCTGCCTCGGTGGGGCGCTCCGGTCCGGGCTTCCCGAAGCCCAAAGCCGCAGTAGTCTGGTCTCTGTCGGGAGGGTACAGGGGCCTGCGAGCTGGGCTCTGAGGCCATCTAGCCCCTTCCGTTTTTCCCAAAGGGGATGAAGGGGCGCAGTGCCTCTCCTCCCTTCCTACACCGCTGCCGCTCAAGAGGGGCTGTTTAATTAAAAGGGGGGAGGGACCCGCAATGTATACGTCAGATAAAAGCAACGCGCAGAATAAACTAATTAAAACATTGTGTTTGCAACACATTTTATTTCTCTCTCTCTCTTTTTTGATCTTCTCTGTGTTTTAAAGAAATGTCATCGCACCGTAAAGCGAGCCGTGAAACGCTATTTCCTTATAGTGTGCGGCGCTTTTCAAAGGCTAGTGTGATATATTTTAGAAAGAGATCCCGCTGTGAAAGCTTGCGTGTCTTCCCTTTACCAAACTAAGCTCTTGTCAATCACGCCGGGCTCGGTCCAATCACCGAGATCCTTTTTGGAAAGCAGCTCATCCCGCTGTGCTTTTATACCGCGATCCGCAGCCTGTTTTGATGCATTTTTACCAGCACGTCCAGGGAAATGAATGATGGGGCCGCGCGGATGGTGCAGGCCTAGCTCCCCGAATGCTCGCCTGGCCCTAACGAGGTGCCGCGTATTATGTGTCTCACAGACTTTCTCACGTGGCAGTCATTTTGCGTGGTAACCCCGACGTCAACCAGGGTCAATGCTGCGGACCTGGCTTGGTTAAGCTTCGAGATCATCTTCACCTGGCTAATGTGGGCTTTGGAGGGCTAGAATCAATAGCCATCCTCTTGGCTGGTGTGTGTGGGAAGGCAAGATCCCAAGTAACCTTGAGAAGCACCTCTGGAGTCATGAGTCCCCTAAGCAACGTTTTAAAGATGCATGTACCAGAGCTGTAGGATGGAACAGTAGGGTGTCCAGAGGTCTGTCTCTCATTTTTTCTGGGCTCATGTTAAGGCTTTGGTTACAAGCAAACAAACAAGTGCGTCTCTTCTCTCTGCACCTCTTATCCAGCTCCTTATAGGCCCAGAGTTTGGAGGTACTTTCCCAGAGGTCCTTAAACCCCGGTGGGTTTAATACAAAAAGACCTAAACCCCACTAGTTTTCAACCTGTACGGAGCGAGAATCCCTGCCAGAGTCCTACAGGTAGGACTGAAACTTCAATTCTCCAGCTGTGAGTCTTAACAGTCTACTGGAACACAGAGCTAATGGGCCACTGTGGCTAGTTTAGAATGGCCAAGTATGAACCAATAATAGATTGCACTCACAAATCTATTAGAGAAAGGGCCTATTCCTGCTTCTTCCTTGGGGGATAGGTGAAGGAGATCCTTTAGACCCAGAATTCCATAGATTCTTTCGTTTGCCACAGTTTTGTCGGCCTGGGGGTGGGGGATAGAATCCTGCTGGGAAATTGCAGAAGCTTTTGATCCTCATCAGGGCTTTCAGGCTCAGAAGGAGAGAGAACTTGAACTAAGAGAGTGCAAAACTCCATGGTCTCAGAAAAAAAACCGGTTTAGTCAAAAGCTGTGTGAGATCTATGCATTTGGAAAATTGACCAAACTTTGCATTTGAAATCATCACCCAGTGCAAATCAGCCAGCCAGCCCCTGGATCAGTCTCGGTAACTCTCAGTTCTGTCTCTCTCTCACACACACATCCTCTTATATTGAAATTGCTAGCACCTCTGGGCACACGTTCAATTCCTAAGCCACATTTTTATCCTCATCTTCATCCCTAACACCAGCGTCAGCATTCCCCAAAGGACTGATTTGTTGCCTGGGACTCTGGTGCTTCCGGGAGCAGAGGGCAAAGGGAGAGGAGGGAGTGCTCAGCTGCCCTCCCCTAAATTGTCTCATCCCCAGGATATCACTCATTCCTATTCCTTCCCAAGAAGTACCCTTGGTGACAACCACATCCTCAGGCTGCCTCTCTAACGAGAGAAAGAGAGAGTTAGACAGACACACACACACAGAGGAGAAACAACAGAGACAGAAAAACCTCCTGGGCACCTTTCCACTATTCTCCATTTGAGTCTGTAAGATAAGGTTAGGAAGGGGACTACCTGGAATCGTAGCCTAACCCTGATATACACTCATGGCTCAAGGTAACTCTGCTCCTGTTCTCCCTACGATCTACCCATGCAGAACAAGCCTTGTTGATTGGTAACTGAGGACCTTGTATAGAGTATCTGGGTGGGAAAGAGGTGACTTGCTGCTATATCTCCAGAACTCTAGTACTTCTAGGAAACTGTTTTCACAGCCTTGTGGGGAAAACTACATTTTGCTGCTTTTGGTTTTGTTCTGTTGCTATAGTCTTTGGTGAAGTCTGCATGCCTGACAGTGGTTCCAGAGCAAGCAAACTTAAACATGGGGATTCTGTACATTGTAGCAGATAGGCAGGAAGGGATTTCTTCTGCCTTGGTTTAGCAAGCTGAGAGGAACTGGGATTTTGCCATCACTATTTGTGACAGAGTGTAAGTCCACCTATCCTTTTGAGGATCCCAGAACCAAGCCAGAAAGCCCAGGGGAAATCTAGAACTCAGAATGACTGTCATTAGGATTTTGGGGGAGGCAGTTGTACTCTCTGCTTACGCCCCATGCTGCCTGGGAGCCGGTGGCTCTCACATCAAATCTGAAGTAGAGTTTGGCAATGGAGGCTGGAGGTTCAGCAGACTCATTAGTATTTACTACTGCCTGGACAAATGAAGTGGCTCTTGCTCTTTTGATCTGTCTCCTCCCTGGGAGTCGGTGGATGTGGGAAGTACACGGATGTGATAGGGTTATACACTGTCGTTGTCTATTTTTGAAAAGAGAGACCTTATCATTTAAATAGGAAGCCAAGTGCCACCATTTAGTCTTAGCTGTGCTCTGTTCGGATGACTTTCCAGGTCGGATCAGTCCTTGCTTCCTTTTAGGTCAGTTTCGTTTTGGTAAACTAAGGGGCCCTTCTAGTGCATTAACACAGTACTTGTTCTGGTGTCATAGATCAAGACTCATGTTTCCTGGGCAAACGAATGGACTCCATCCTGTTTTTCTCTCTAGTTCCCCCCCCCCCCCCCCACACACCCCGTTCCAGGCTCTCTTCTAAAAACTTCCTTTGGGCCTGTTTTCTAAACACCTTTTTTTCCTGTGTCTCCAGAGCCCAGCTCACGTAGGAAGTTTTTACACAGCCAGAATGGGAGATGGACAGCGTCTTGGTGGAGGAGACTCCGCCCACGTCCCCTCTTCATCGTCCAGTTCCTGAGCTTAGTGATTCCTAGAAGGCCAGGAGTGGCTCTCCACAGCAGCGAGGGTGGGAAGGTAAGGTCTAGGAGCTTTTATTCAGCTCTTTGCCTGGCCGGCCTTCCTCTGGCTTTAACTTAAAAAGAGTGCTCCGTGCTCCCTCTTCCCATCCTAGAGGCACAGAAGGGCGGCTTTGTTTTCAGATTGTCTCTTCAAAAACTGAGGGTTTTAAATGCTTAGGAATCATTAAAAATTTCGGTGACCCAAGTTCCTTCGTAGAAGCTGAAGCCGATCTTAGGCCCCGGGAGCTAGTGGCCGGACATTGAATGAAGAGCAGCAGATGCTGCACCCCCGCTTGCCTCGCTCTCTCGCGTATGGCTGAGACTGCTTAGTAGTTGTGAAACTGCATGGCTGGAGATCACCAGACACTAATAGCTTCTTTCGCGCCCGGTGAAATCACGTCTTTAGTGTAGTCTCTTTGCTCTGCCTGCCAGAGCATGGTGAAAGGTGAGGATTCCAGAGCTCCGCTAAACTCCTCCTGGAGCGCCTCGCGCCCAGATGCAGGGCTCGAGCTTTCTTGACTGCTCCGTGGCTACTCGGTCCCTTGTGCCTTAGTCGTTCACTCTCTCTGCCTTGGCGCTGCTCGCCACATCCAAGACCAAAAGGCAAGTGGGAGGATCGTGGCCCTTGCCCTCCCTGGAATCCGGATCTGGGACTTGCACGCTTGGGATAAATGGCACTGTGCACAGAAAACTGTCTGACCCCGAAGGGCCCCGGCACGCCCCTTTCCCGCCCCCAATCTAGATCTTCAAAGTCTGACCCTCAAAAAGCCATGCGTTCACTTAGTTCTGTTTTTCCAATGCCGGGACTGACCCTTTGGCCCTTTGTGCTTGTAACTTTTCAAAACTTCCATGTTCGACTAGTTGTCCCTCATTAATATCTGCTTCCAGTCCCTCCCCACCTGACTTATCCCCAACAAGTACAGGTAAACAGAGAACTCAAGGAACACAAGAATATAGATATTTATTTTAAATTGACAGTCAGGCACTGAATGTAAATCATCTCAAGAACCTCCTTCGCCCCACCCTCCACAATAATTTACATATGGGGAAAGTGAGGCCCCAGCCTGAAGTGACTTGCGTTCACTTTTCGGAGCTCAAAATCTTTCACTGAACTGGGGTCGGGGGATGATGTCTTTATTCCTACCTGCTCTTTCCTAGTCTGATGCTGGAACAGACGCCCTAAAATTTAAAGAGGCTTTGAGTGGACAACATGGGGTCCAATGAATCTGGTTTCAGCAAATGCTTTTCATGAGGTAATGTCTAGAGCGCTACTATCCAGCAGTGACAAAAAATATCATCTGTTTTCTCCTCCTTGTATTGTCATCTGGCCTGGAGCTCAAATATGCCCAGGCTAGCTAAGCCTATAGCTATGCTAGCCTACTCCTGACATTGCCCACGTTTAAGACGGTTGTAAAGAGAATCAATTTTCTCCTCATTAGCAAACATCAGAACCAGAGGCTAAAATGTTTTTCAATACTGTCAAGGATAGCGCACTGTTAAACTTCGCTGGTTCTGACTCTCTAAGGAAGAATTGGAGGGACTCTTCTTGGATCATGATGTTGGGTGTGAGCCTGGTAGTTTGTGGTGGAATACTTCTCTGGGAAGTTCCCAGACTTCCCTAGAGCCGCCTTTGAAACACCACGCCTGTGGCGCTCCAGGAGGCGTCAGGGGCCAGGCAGTACGTGAGAGAGTTAGCGCTGGCTCAAGGCAGCTAGTAATTCAAAATCACCTCAGTGTCCTTGGCTGGCTGTTCCTTAAATGGTCTTGCATTCCAGAACACCAGGGTGACACTGGGTAGCATTTGGCTGTTGCTGGGTTCACACCTAACATCTTTATGAAGCAGGAGTCCATCCCAGCATGGTGGCTCCCGCCTAGCATTCCTACACTTGGGAAATGGAAATGGAGAACGGAAGATCAGGTGTTCAAGGTCATCTACTACATCCCTTGCTTCAGGCCAGAAGACTCAAAACAAAACAAAAGGCACAGTCAAGTACAAACAGAGTAGACCTATGGGTTCCGGTGGGCAGTCAGAAAATCTCTCCACTGGAATTTTGTTGGAAAAATGAGGTGTGAGCCTAGTACGCTATTGGGGCCCAGTCATTTCAGGGAAAAAGCCTGCACTCACCGTGCCTTTAGCAGCACCTGGCTTCACTTGGAGGAATGGAGGGTCTGGTGTAGTTTTGTTTTCCTTTTTGGGAGGGATTAATGGAGCGTGTTACCCATCAATTGATCTTTCAGGTCAAGGTGTCTAGGAGCAATCCAATGAATCATTACTTCTCTCATTTACCAGGCATCTTGTATGCTGGTAGAAGATGGCCTGAGGGCCTTTAGGACCAAAACTCAATTGGTTCTACAGGAAACCACACTAGTAGTCAAACAGGATAAGAAGGACGTGAGTCACTCTGCTCTCACCACAAACTGTACCAGTTCCTACTAAGTTTGAATAGACTCTCATCCTCTGAGCCACATAGATTATAGGAAATCGGTCTGCTCCACCTACCCCCCCATCACACAGCACAAATACCTCTCCAGGCACCTGCTCTATGTCTAGCACTGAGCTATATCCTTAGTTCTGATCTCTGCCCCGGTTTTTCTCTCGCTTATACTCATTCATCTTTCACCTTCTCAAAAATCCTGTGGTCAGAGTATGGCCTTTGACCTCTAAACCAATTAGGTTTAGGTTCTATACATCTTGCTGATAACTGGCTTTCTGAGCTTAGGCACGTGATGTAGTAATTGAACAGCCCAGCTCCCATAGTTCTGAAAGAAGGTGAGTAGTAATGAGTATCTTTAGAGTTTTCAGATGATTTAAGTGAAATAAAAGGAGCTGAGTGGCACAAAATAGCAGCCACTTACTGGTAGCCATGAGGATGAATGAAGGAACCTCTGGGAAAGGAAGCAAAGTGGCTCAAAGTGCTTCGTGTGCTCCACTGTGTTTGTGGAGTCTTGCAGAGAAATGGACTATGCTCCTCTTACAATCTCACAAATATCTATGGCTTTATGATTATGGCACCCCATGCTACCTCACATCATAAGAACTGATACCATTTTGTTTAGCCTATTAGGTCCCCACAAAACAATTTTATTCCACTTGGAAGCACAGTTAACCAGTCCTACCAGATTAAAGCTTCTCATCCCTAGAATAAAGCAGCCCTTCTTTTTTTCCCCTTTTAGCCTGTTATAAGGATTTTTAAAAGCAGCCAAAGACCCTGACAGTATGAAGAAGAGTCCAATAGAATGATTCCTTCATTTCCGGGCTAGTATATGCTCATCTACTTGAGATGAAGGTAACAGCATTATCAACAGCAGGCCGGCACGTGTGCAATGCAGGTTGAGCAACCAGAAGTAAAAGGCTGGTAGAGAAGACTTGTGGGCTGCACTTTTTCATCTTTGCATGGCAGGAGTTGAGAAAATGTCTGACCTTCTTCAGTACTTTCTTTTCCATAGACATGGCTCAGCTTCCCACCTTTAACTAGGCATCAGAGGCATTATAGCCTTAGATAAGTCACTTAAGCTTTCTGCATTTCTGTTCAATTCTTATTATGTTTTCCATTCCTAGGGATCTAGATTGACACCATTGATAGATTTGGGGGGGGGGGGGTTACAACTGGAGTGGAATAGGGAGGAGTGGATGAAGGTTGTTTTTGTTTTTTGGGGTTTTTTTTTTTGCATTATTTCTAGAAACAGTATACTTCCTAAGGAAGAATAAGCAATAAAACTTGACAATTTATTGCTTCATCAATTCAGATCACGAGGTAGTATCAACCTAACAGAGAAATTAGAATATTGACCTTCTTTCCCAGCTTGGTTTGCCAATCACAGTTGAAGTGTAGATGTATACTTTAGCTACACCTGTATGGACAGTTTCCAAGTCCCGGGGGGCATTCTAAACTCCTGTGGTGGTTTTTTATTATAAATTCTGGCTAGCCTTAGTTCATTCCATGCTTTGGGTTCTTCTGGCAGTTCAGTGGTGGAAAATCAGGGGGTGAAGATCATTTTCTTTTCATTCTTTCGAAGGAAGAGCACATCTGTTCCCCAGACTTCCTAGAGTCCTCCATAGCTATCAGTTGGCAACTCTAGCCAACTGACTACTCTGGCAGCATCAAATCCAAGTCAACGTACTAGGATTCATGAAGTAGGCCTCTGGGCTCACCAAATTCTCATCTACATAAACAGATGTTTTGACTTCAAGAATCTTTTCCTGATGGATAACTTCCTGACATACAAGAAATAAATTTGTAAAATATTTCTCAACCAAGAAAAATATTTAAGCATGCTTCTTTGGTTTGTATCATTTGAGAATTAATCAAGCCTCTGTAATATCTACTTTAATTCTACAGTCAGTGATGTTTGATTTTAAGGATTCTCACATGACTGGCAACATAGTTTAAGTTGGATTTCAATAAGTGTTACTTTTTTCTGTCTGTCTGCAATTCTGAACATATATACAAAGAAAGAACAGAGAATTCTAAACTATTCTGGCATTAGGTGGTTGTAGTTTGACCCATGAATCTATTCAACTGAATATTTGAGTATTTAGATAAGTATGCCACTGGATTTTAGGAGAGTAGCTACACTTGGCTTCTCTTTTGCTTTGGGTTGCTGGAGAAAAGACACAGGGTAGTTAGGGTAAATGGCTCTAAAAATAGTGTGGCCTTTTCTTTGCTTGGCAAGTAGAATTATGCGGTTTGGGCCCTGTGGGTTGAGTGCCCCTGGTTTTCCGTGTTGTATTCTCAATTGCTGTGAATATAATTTTAGAGAAATGACACTTTGTTGTTAGCAGTCTTTTTCTGTCTGGGTTAAGGACGAAATACATGTCTTTAAACTTTTGGGATTGGTACTTATGTTAAATGAATTATCACAGGCCCCTGCCCCCTTCATCTGCATTTTAAGAACTGACACCTGTGATAATGTATCAGTTTTAGAAGAATCTCATTTTGATAAATGTACACATGGTAGCATCTTTCCCATTGGTCGTTGGTTTGTGGCTTGGCTTTTTGTCTCTAACTTAATTCCCTGACTATTTTCCTTCCTTCCTTCCTTCCTTCCTTCCTTCCTTCCTTCCTTCCTTCCTTCCTTCCTTCCTTTCTTCCTTCCTTTCTTTCTTTCTTTCTTTCTTTCTTTCTTTCTTTCTTTCTTTCTTTTAGAGCTGAGGACCGAACCCAGGGCCTTGCTCTTGCTAGGCAAGCACTCTACCACTGAGCTAAATCCCCAACCCCTTCCTATTTTCTATCTCATCTCAGCTGCACACGATTACCATCTATAATATATATCTTTAAGGAAATATGCATTTCAATTTCAAAATCTAAGTATCAGATGTTTTGCTCCAATAACAGGATGAGAGAAAAAAAGACAATTTCATAACTAGTTAACTTAACATCAATGTATGAGTTAGACATTCTCATGAGACAAGAGAGTCTGTACACAAATTTCAATCGAGAACTTCCTGACTGTATGATCATCACAGTTACTTAAATTTCTTGGTACACAAGAAGGAAGGAAACATCCAATATACTACCCAGAGTAATGTTCAAAATATCTCCGCCCAACCTCCTCTTTCTCCTAAATCTTCCTAAATTGTAGTATGGCTAGTCTGGAATGTGCTAAGTAGCTCAGGCTAGTTTGAACTGGTTGGTGATCTTCCTGCCTCCATTTCCCAAGTGCTAGAATTACCTATGTATACCACCACACCCAGCTAAAGCTCTTCTTACAAACTGGTCTGTGAACTAGGCCTGGATCATGCATATGATCTGAGTGTTCAGAAAGTTGAGACAGAAGGATCTTGAGTTAGAGGTTCACATAGGGTACCGAGCAAGTTCCAGGCCACACTGAGTTGTTCAGTGAGATCCAGTCTTAAAGACGAAAGCCAAACATAAACACAAAACCAGTAACACTGAACAAATTTTTGTGTTTATAAGAGAGCACCTTTAAATTTTAAGTTGGGAACTAACACATTGGGGGGGGGGTGGTGGAATTTAGCTTACCTATATGCAATCCTACCTATTTTTGTTCTTTTTAGTTGAACCCAGAGCTTAACACATAGCAGATGAGTGCTCTACCACTGCAGTAGGTAAACAGACCCCTAAGGCCTCACTACTCACTTTCAAAAAATGATGCAAAGTAGACACATGGGCCAAGACAGAAAGAAAGAGCCGGGCAGTGGTGGCACATGCCTTTAATCCCAGCACTTGGGAGGCAGAGGCAGGTGGATTTCTGAGTTCGAGGCCAGCCTGGTCTACAGAGTGAGTTCCAGGACAGCCAGGGCTACACAGAGAAACCCAATTGAAAAAAAAAAAAAAAAAAAAAAGAAAGAAAGAAAGAAAGAGGAGGGAGGAGAGAGATAAGGAGGGAGAGGGAGAAAGAAAGAAAGGAAGGAAGGAAGGAAGGAAGGAAGGAAGGAAGGAAGGAAGGAAGGAAGAGAAAAGGTTGTGATTTGGCCTGGTTATGCATCTGAAAGTGAATCAATTAGCAGCTTCAAGGAGGTGCTGTGTGCCCCTATTTGCACACAAAACAGACCACAGCAGTTTGGCTCTCTTTCTGTGAGCTCCTCAAGAAAAGAAAGGAATTTTGTGTCTTGCTTATTATATCCTCCTCCTCCTAATATAGCCTGCTGTATGCCTAGCACTCATGATGTAAGGAGATATTATTATTAAGGCAATAGATTGTTTTAGACGCCAAATGGCCTAGTGAAGATGAGATCTAATATATGGAAATTCCAAGCATAGTGACAATAGGCTTAAGCAGTTGTGAAAGAGTGTGAATGGGCACACCTGGATGAATGTGGAGGGATTTCAAACTGCCTTTCCTCAGAAATGCAAAGAGAATTAGAAAGATGAGATTTGGCTACATAATGAGACATAAAGGTTTGCCATATGTACAATTTCTTTGTAAATCCACAAAAGGTTTTAGCGTCATTGTCTTCCCTTGACATTTTTTTTTTTTTCACAAATTGAAACCTAGCTAACCTTTTGTAATTAGAATTACCTTTAACTCTTTTGTTTTGTGAAAATGGAGACTTGACTTCTTTGTGCTTCTTAATCCTCCAAATATTTTCAAACAGAAGCATCAGTTCAAAGCAGCAGCCTGAGTAAGTGGCCATCTTCCAGGTCAACTTGTACTACAAGAAATACTATCACACACACACACACACACACACACACACACACACACACACTCAAAATGGTAGGAAATGTTATGGATGGCCAGATTCAAGCAATATTTGTTATAGCTGAGTTTCTTTATAGCCCACAGTTAGTTTGGGCTAACAGGATTTGAAGCACTATTGGAGCTAAATTCTAGATCTCTCTGAGGTCAGAGTGAAGTATAGATGGGATGAAGGACTGGTCATAAAGAATGATTTTACATAGTACTGTTTTCAGGGATGGTTACAGCCTCATGGAATCAAATGCAACAGATTTCAACCCATGAGTAAGGCCGTTGGTTGAAACTGTTCCTGGTTAACCTTTGTACATTTATTGGTGATCGTGAAGACATCATTGAAAACCATTCTAGAATAGAATGACTTATTAGCAAAGAGTGTTTTAAGACAGTAAAACTCATTCACAGATAAATATATGTTCCAGATAATCTTTAAATTATGTGTTTAATTTTTCTCTCTCCCTCCCTTCCCCCCCCCCCCCCCCCCCCGCGTGTGTCTATGTGTCTGTGTGTCTTTGTGTCTGTGTGTGCCACAGTGAGCATGTGGAAGTCTGAGGTCAACTTTCAGGATTTTTTTTCTCTCTTTTTCCATGTGGGTTCTGGGAGAATCACACTTAGGTCACTAGACATAGCAACAAGTGCTTTTATCCACTGAGCCATCTCAGTAGCTCTTAAAATGTTACAGTTTTTGTTTTGTTTTGCTTTGCTTTTTCAAGACAGGATTTTTCTGTTTCTCTAGATGTCCCAGAATTTGTTCTGTAGACCAAGCTGGCCTGGATCTCAGAGATCCCCCTGCCTCTGCCCCCAAAATGTACCACCACACCCACCTAAAATGGTGTGTGCCACCACACCCACCTAAAATGGTGTGCGCCACCACACCCACCTAAAATGGTGTTTTAAAAGAAAGTCAGGTGATCTCAGAAAACAAGGAATTGTGCATAATGGACTCGAGTCAGTGAATTTTTAACCTTGACTCTCCCAATGGAAAACAGCTAGAAAATACACACTGTGAAGTAAACAAAAAAGCAGTAAGTTTGTAAGGGCTTACAGTAGAAAGCATAGAGAGGAGGACTAATAATAATACTGACATCCTACATAAAATGATACTATTAATTTCTGTCCTTCAGATAGTATGGAGTAGATATTCATGAGTGCTCTTTTCATATATTTCTTATTTTTTGTCTTCCTTTTTATCTCCCACTTTTTTTTTTTGTTGTTTGTTTGTTTTTTTGAGACAGAGTTTCTCTGTTCAGCCCGGGCTGTCCTGGAACTCACTCTGTAGACCAGGCTGGCCTCGAACTCAGAAATCCGCCTGCCTCTGCCTCCCAAGTGCTGGGATTAAAGTCGTGTGCCACCACCGCCCGGCTTTTCTTTCTTTCTTTTTTTTTTTTTTTTAATCTCCCACTTTTAATAACTATTACATCATTCTTAATTTTTGGTTTTCTTGAGACAAGGTCTCAATATGCAGCTTTAGCTTTCCTGGAGCTTGCTATGCAGCCAAAACTGGTCTTAAAAATTCAGTACTCCAGGCTGGAGAGATGGCTCAGCGGTTAAGAGCACTGACTGCTCTTCCAGAGGTCCTGAGTTCAATTCCCAGCAACCACTGGTCACAACCATTTGTAATGGGATTTGATGCCTTCTTCTGGTGTGTCTGAAGACAGATCATACACTTAAAATAAATAAACAAATCTTTAAAAAAAAAACCAAAGACAACCCAGCATTCCTCCTGTCCTCCTGCCCCGCCCTCTTCCATGATTGGCGTTCCGGGGGTGTGATCCTGTGGCCTATTTCTCTGCCATTCTGGGGTTTCCGTCATTCTGGGGTTTCCGTTCCTGGTTTCTGCTTAACCTCAGGTGTATCACTCACTCCTGCTTCTTTCCTCCTTGCTACTGCAATACCTTGGAAGCATGGGCCGTCGTATTGAACTGTATGTTCCAGGACAGCCAGGGCTACACAGAGAAACCCTGTCTCGAAAAAACAAAAAAAACAAAAAAAAAAAAAGGAAAACACTGTGCCCAGACTTTGTGGTAGTCTCCTATCATAAAGTAATGTACACCTCAGATCCACTTCTTTATTTTCTAAGGATTTATTTATTTTATGTATATGTGTATACTGTAGCTCCTTTTAGACACACGG